>LKCN02000003.1:3126517-3177829 GCA_001633055.2 Ophiocordyceps polyrhachis-furcata BCC 54312 | reverse complement strand
AGTAGATTTATAATCCGTACTAGAAATATTAATTATAAAAGAATAAAGCTAAATAGATATTATAATATAGCGTAATTTATTATCTAGACTATAGATATTAGAATAATATATAAAATCGATTTAAAGATAGTTTAAGAATAACCTAAGCCTAATCTAATTTTAGGCTAAATAAGAATTAGACTTAGAAGTATTTTATATATAGCAAGGTTAGTTGCTAGTTAACTAAATACTCGCCTAAAGAATAAAAGCAGGCAAAGACCTTAAATATAGCATACTGCGAATTTTTAAATACTAGCCCTAAGGACTTTATAGCCTATATTACTGCATTTAAAGGACTTAAGTTATATAATAAAGAATAGTATATAATAGATAATAACCTAGAGGATATTTTAAAATAATAGGAAGCCTCTTAGTTCCTTTCTATATTAGTATTTATATACTTTTTTACTAGATACGACCTAAAATTAGATATAATAAAACCTATACTAGCTTTATAATTTCTTTTCGAGGATTAATATTCCTAATAGTCTTTTTAGGGAATTATAATTAATACTAGTACTATATAGATTTCGACTACTAAAAAAAATTAGGTTAAAGCCTTATAGAAAATAATACTATATCTTATAATTAATAAAGCATCTGCTAGCACTAATTCTATTAAATTTAGCAAAGGATAAAGTATACTAATACTTAGTAATATAACTATTAAAACCCTATTTAGAAATATTACTTTTTACGTTCTTACTTTGCCTACCCTTTTTCTTCTTTCTTTAGCAAATATAGATTATTTAAAGATTTTCTTCCGGAATATAATAAATAAGCTTATTAGCTAGGATAAAGTACTGCTAGTTATTTGTAAATAAGGGCACCCTTAGTTCTTCTTTTAACTAAAAAACGCAGCGATTTTATTCCTAACTAAATCCGAAATTAGGATAATCTACTGC
Source organism: Ophiocordyceps polyrhachis-furcata BCC 54312 (assembly GCA_001633055.2). NCBI lineage: Eukaryota > Fungi > Ascomycota > Sordariomycetes > Hypocreales > Ophiocordycipitaceae > Ophiocordyceps > Ophiocordyceps polyrhachis-furcata. The sequence continues at coordinate 3,176,885 of LKCN02000003.1, read as the reverse complement.
CGATTTAAATACCCTATAGTATAATAATTATACTAACTTCTATCTAGAGCTAGATATAAAATACTAATAACTATTCTCGAAAGCATTTTAAAGTTCTGCTAATATTATTAGTTATATAGCAAGGCACCTAGCCGATTTAAATTTACGCTTTATAATAATAAAGAATTTAATTTCGAAATTATTATAGATATAATATACCTAAGTAGGAAACTAGTTCTTTATATTATTAACGCTATAATATCTTTTTAGGCTGCCTAATTCCTATAATTAATATCTACTAAGAATACCTAGGAAGCCTTAAGGATAATATAAATCGATACGTACTTAGGACCCCTAGATTCGCTCTAATATAATATAAGCATAAATTTTTTATTTAAGGAATTCTAGACTAAATCTAGCTAAATAGGAATTACCTGCTAGCAAGTACTAGTAGAAGCGTATTAGTCTATAGGGAAAGTTAAAAAATACTATACCCCTTTTTACTAAGTATATAAAATCCTTAGCACTAAAATTAGAGCAATAATAGGGTAAGATGCAATTCTCTAGATAGCAGTTAAAGCTATTAATAATACTACTAGCCTAGATAGACTAGTTCTAACTCTCCTTATTTTTAGTATATATTTATAGATTACTTAGAATTCTCCCCTATTAAAAACTACTTAAGAATAGGCTAAAGCCGTTTAGAAAGCAATAACTAGTCTTCGAGAAATTATAGTATCTCGATAACTAAAAGAGGCGCTATTTACTAGGAATAGCCCTAATATAATAATGCTTTTTTAACTCTTATTATAAAGCTAGGTTAAGGTTTAGAGAGAAAGGGATAGCTAGATTAGTCCTTTTACCCTTAAGGCTATTAATAGCTATAATATTATAATCCGATCCTTAACTAGTCTCTAAGTATTTTAGTTAATATATATATAACCTTACTTTTTAAATAATCCCTAACTAAAGGCTGCCTAGGAATAGGATAAAAATAACCTAAAACCTGCCTAAAAACAGACCTAGTTTTTATAGCGCTTAGAAGTATAATTGCTATAATTACTAAAAACCTTAACCTAATTTATATTTAAGAAAAAATAGGACGATTTTATACTTTTTTTTGTTTTTGCGCAAAAGGTAAGATTATAATCCCTAGACCCCTATTTAAAGCATTAGACTAAAAGGAGATTATAGACCTTATAGGCTAAGGTATTTTCTCTTTCGAATAGTTTAATCCCGCCTAGTATAAAGGAGTTCGGATTTTTTATACTAGACTTATCTAAAAAGTTAAGGATAAGATAACTAATTACCTATATAAAAAATTAAGACTAATTATTGCAGGATATAATAATAATAGTAAGAAAGAGATTCTAACTTAGTTTCCTATAATCTAACGGGTTAGCTAATAGTTGCTTTTAGCTCTAGCTCTAATATATATCGATTAAGGGATAAAGTTATACTTTTATAATATTACCTAGGTATATCTATAATCCTAATCTATACTCGAATAAATAATTCTTATAAGCCTTTTAAAAAAACTCTAGGATAAGTACCCTCCTTAGATAATTATCTAAGTTATTAAACTATTATATAGTATTATAGAGTCTAGAGTTTACTAGTTTTAGACTTATTTTAAGTATTATATTAGATAGCTTTATATATAACCCTTTATATTTAATAACTGCCTTCTCCTATTATATTCTAGCTATACTTATTTTAGTCTTATTAGGATATAAACTAATAATACGATTATTCTTAGCATTAATTCTTTCTATAAGCAAGAGGAGGCTAAACTATTTATTTATTTATTCTTACTCTAGGGACTTATAGCAGGTATCTAGGAAATATGCGGGGTAAAATTAGGCTAGAAAAACCAGGCTATACCCGGGGGAAAACTAGTCTCTTTAGGGGGCAGCGTGCCTAAAAGGGCGAGGAAATAGTCGTATATCGAGGTACCGCAAGCAGGACGAGTCCTAGTCCTATAGGCTATAGTAGAGATAAGTAGGGGGGGTGCGTATATTTAACGTATTAGCAAGCTATAGAGGTATAAGGGTACTTCTAGCTAAAAGTATAAGAGTATATCTAGTTGCGTTAGTATAGGGATACTTCTATATAGTAGGGCGTAGTATAGATTAGCTAGGTATATAGTTACTTAGTAGTAGGGTATAAATTTATTAATTGCGTTATACCCTACTCTATAAACTATTACTTATTACTATATATAGAGAAAAAGGGGGTATTAATACCCGCCCTATATAAGCGTTAATAAGTTAAGTCGAACTATTACTATACTTAAAATAAGTTAAGACGTTAATTAAGGAGATAAGCAGGAGATACTATATAATAAGTATATATCGCGTATATATATAACGTATAGCCGCGTATTATTTAAAGGCTATTAGGATTAGGCTTATAAGTAGTTAGAGTATTAACTAGTATTAGCTAAGCTAATATTAAGTAGCTGCAACTATATAAATATATATATACTATATAAAGACTAATATTTAGTATTATTAGGTTAGTATAGTATAGGGGTTAAAATAAGAAGTATTTATTAACTATTAGGCAAGTATACTTAAAGCTTGCCTATAATGCTAAAAAGCTCTATAACTACTAGTAGATACGTAAGGAGCAGGAGGAGTTATTAGGCAGGAAGCTAACTACTACTAAGTTAGATAAGATTTAGGACGCATTATAGCTAAAGGCGTACTAGGTAGTAAATAAATATCGTTTCTCCCTTAGAGGCCTATTTAACTTATACTCGAACTAGGTTACTAATAACGCTACTTGGATAGCTATTGCAAAAACTAATAATCTCCTAGGCAAGGTAATAAAGCAGCTAGATAAGATTATTACTATCCTTAAAAAGAGGCTTATAGCTTAGCCTTAGCTAGTTACTAGTTAGCTAGTCGGAATTATAAGTCCTTCCTCCGCTATAAAAAAAAGGTTATTTAAGGATATTATTCAGGCGGGTACTACTAAGCAAGTCGCTATAGAGCTATTACCCTCCTTTATTAAGAAAGGCAAGAGTAGGGCAGAGGTATAAGCAGTAATAAAGAGTATTTCTTTAATAGCTCTAATAATAGCTACCCCTTTAAAGTAGCCTAAAGTATCTTTTTAGCTAAGTACTAAGGGGGAGCTAATAGATATCGATAATAGCGCTAAAGATAATAATAATAAAAACGAGGTTAAGCTAGTTAATAGTATAGTATTAAGCAAAGTACTAACTTATCCTAGTAAAACGCTAGCTAAGTTATCTTGCAGCTATAATACTCCTATAGCTCCTATAGCTCTTATAGCTCCTATTATTCGTCTTGCTATAACTACTCCTATTGCGCTAATTACTCCCCCTGCTTTAACTACGCCTAAGGTAAAGTTAATATTTAAGGAGTAGTATAATATTAGTAAGTCGATAGCTCTTCCTAATTCGGTTATACGCAGTCTAAAGGGCAAGGAGGCAGGCAGATACTTAGCTAGTCGTTAGGCAGCTAGGGGTTATAGTCTAGGCAAAGAGCTACCCCTTAAAGTATAGTAGGCTATTTAGCAGGCTATAGCAAAATAAGCTATATTATAAACGCCTATAACTAATTACGTAACTATATTTATTCTTGCTATATTGCTAATAATACTAATAGGCTAGGTATAAGACTCGAGGTATAAATACTGCTAGGCTATATATATTAGAAAATTTATATAATTACTTGCGCTTAACCCTAGCGCGACTCTAGTATTAAGAGGATATAATATATAGTAGGAACTCTAAGGCGACTCCTGCTGCTCGGTAGTTATAGTAATCCTAGCCTAGGATCGCAGTAGCTAGGGGCAAGGCGGCATATTAAGAGGCTATACTCCTTTATAACCCCCCCCTTAGTGCTAGTATACTATAGTATAAATATACTTACTTACTAATTAAGAATTGCTAAATATACTAAATAGCACTACTCTAGTCCCTTTTAATACTATTAAGCAGACTATATATAATAACTTAGTAGGACTTATCCTCCCTAATATAATAGAACGCATCTAGGCTATAGTGCGAGAATTTAGCAAAATAAAGTTTTATTCTAGACTCTCCCTACCTACTAATAATATTAAGGCTGCTATTAAGAAGATAATTGCTAACTTACTCTAGCAGTACTTACTATAGACTATAACTAACGCTCTAACTAGATCTAACCTTATTTAGGCTTAGGTTGCTAGCGCTCTAGCGTTAATAGTTAACTCTAATATAGAGAAGCGAATCCTACCTTAATACGAGAGAGAGATTATAATATATAATAATAACCCGCTTAAAGATATAGTTAACCGAACCCTAAAAAATACTATCTAGGCTATTAATAATATTCTCTATACCTCCTTATATATTGCTATAAGACGCCTCCCTAGCAGAGATATAGTAGTTACTTTCTATAGACCTATAGCTAACTTTATTGCGGATATTAGTTAGATTTACTACGTTTTTAGTTATAAAGCAATAATAGCTATACGATTATATATAGTTATTGCTAAGGGTATCCTAGTTATAGCTGCTATAGCGGACTAGGCTAACTTTATACTAGAAATTAAATACGTTAATAAAGTTTCCGTCTTAAAGATTAAGGCTCTTTATGCCCGTCTTAATACTACTAAAATAGCAGTCCTTATAAGTTTAGCGTCTACCTAAAATGCAAACCGCCTTTATAATATAAGCCTTGCCTTTAATATATAAGTTTTTACTTGCAAACTATATAAAGATTTAGTATAACCTTAATAATATTATAACTACTATAGGTATAGCTATATAGCTAAAGTTTATACTTTAGCTAAGCTTTACGGCTTTTATAGAGCAATAGTATATAAGAATAAGACTAACTATAGAGCAGGCAAGAATAGGATTCTATACGACTATATTTTATACTATAGAGACTACTTATCTTAGTTAAGGATATACCTAATAGCAATATAGAGGTAGGATAGGGCAAAAGCTAACTATAAATAATAACTAGTAAAGTTTGCTAAGCCCTAAGCTAATATAACTTCCCCTTGCCTAATATCCTAAGAGACCTGCTTATAGCGACTGCTTCCTACTAACTCCTAGGCCGTACCTATAAAAGGACTTAACTAAACTCGAGGTATAAATACCGCTAGGCCGCCCGCTAAGGCTGCTATTATTAGTAATACCCCTAAGGCTATAAGACGTTTCCTTAAATAAGCCTAGAGCGCCTTGCTCCTTACTAGTCTATCTCTAGCTACTTAATAAGCCGCTCTAATAATACCCTATCCTCCTATTATAATATAACTAGATTAGCCTTCTTAGGCTTATCCTGCTATAGCTATACCTTATACCCTATCTCTAGACTAACTTTAGCTTATTTATATACTACTTTTACTAATACCCTAATATATTACTAACTTGCCTCTCCCTAGCTAATATAATTAATATATATAAAGGCCCTCTATTAGAATATTAATAAGCGTTATAATCTTGCCTGCCTAGCACTTTATAATAAGTATAACTATAATATTATTATACTATAAAAAGTTATTACTAAGCCTAGACTACTTTCTCTGCTCCTAGGAGCCTCTTTATATCGACTTATCTATATATTTAAATAGAACGCGCTCTATATTTATAAAGTTTATAGTCCTAATATATAGAGCTCTAAAGCAGGGGAAGACTAGGCTAGTATTACTTTTACTAATAGCTTTTAGATTTTCTCTATATATACCCCCCTAAACGCATTCTAACCCTATATAAATAATATACTATCTACTCTTATATTTTTACTATATCGAGTCCTTATTAGCAACTTTAATATATACTACCCCTTATAGAATAAATATAAACGCTATAGCCTATATATAGCTAACCTCCTAGCTTATATATAATAACTCTAGCTTTATCTCCTTACCCTAAAAGGGGAATATATAAGGATTTTCTAAAGCTACTAAGATAGTACCTTAGACCTTGTATAAGCGACTACTAATACTTATACTACTTTCCTCGGCCTAGACCCTAACCTTATAGGTTCTAACTATATTCCCTAGATTATTAGTATTAGTACTCGAACTAACCTTATATAGCTAGAACCTAGACTTTAATAGTAATAGATAGACCTAGAAGCAGTCTTTTAAAAGGCTAAAGCTTATATTAGCCCTATACTATAATAGCTTACCTTATTAGACTAGATTAATACTACCCTAGATACCCTTTACTCTAAACTTAATAATATTATTTAGCAAATAGTCCTATTTATCGTGCTAAAGCTTAGCAGGGGCAATTAATAGTTTATACTAGGGGTTGCCTCTGCTACTAAAATAGCTAAAAAAGCATAATATAGATTTCGACTTATATATATAGATTAGGACTAGAGCGAGTTATAAAACGCAATAAAAGCCTAGAAAAAGGCTATTTTTAAGGCAAAAAGAGCCTACTAGTATTCTTTTCTTGCTTTAACTACTTCCTTCTCTTCGAAACTATAGTCTGCTAAAAAGTAGGCTAGATATTATAGTAGACTTACTCTTAATCCTATTTATATTCCCCCTCTTACTAATATAGCAGGAAGTCGAGCTATTTCCTTTAAAGATAAGGCTATAGTCCTTAGCCTTAAATTCTTCCCTCCTATTTATTCCCTCTCTTAATAGGAAAACAGGCGGCTAAAACCTAGGTTTTATATACTATAGAGTATCTCCCTATTAAACGTCTATACTATATTATCCTATATACTATCTTAGAAAGCTATAGGAAATAATAGTATCCTAGCAGGGTTTCTTAAAATATACTCCTATTTATTAATAAACTAGCTAGCTACCCTTTTCTAGGTATATATTATAATTAGATATTTTCCTTACTAACTTTAGCACGCTATTATTATTATACTTTGCAAGCAAGGCAAGCAACTAGAAGTATATAAGCAAGCAGTAGGGTATTGCCTTATTTTACTCTTATACTACTTTAGTAAGATCCTAAAGGCTATTATTAGCCGACTTATTACTATTATAGTAAAGGATAATAACCTGTTCTTAAAGGGGTAAATAAGCAATAAATATAACTATTTTACTAAAGTTACTATTATAATAGTTATAGAACTCGTTTAGGCTATATAGGCATATAAAGGAGTAGCTTCCTTCCTCTAGCTTAATATTAAAGGGGCGTTTAATATAGTTTAGTATGCTAAATTAATAGTAGAGATCGAATACCTAGGCTTCCTAGTATAAATCTAGTCCTTCTTCCTTAGCTACCTTACTAACTGCTCCTCCTCCCTTTGCTTTAATAGTTATACTTCCTGCCTTATTCCTATCTATACTAGAGTTCCTTAAGGATTACTTTTATCTATAATTCTTTTTATCCTCTATATAATGCCTCTTTATTACTGCCTAGAGGTTATTAAAAGTATTACTATTATTAGGTTCGCTAATAATACTAACCTCCTTGCTATTAGTCTAGATACTAACTCTATAACCTACTATTTATAGTTAGTATAGCAGGTCTATAAGGAATAGGCAATAAATTATAATATAGAATTTAGACTAAATAAAAGTAAACTTATATACTTCTTTTAATATAAATAAAATAGAGATATTCCTATCTACTTAGGATAATATATTATATACCCTGTTTTAAAGGCCTAGCTTCTTAGCGTCTAGGTATACTACTAACTCTAGTAGAAAGCTTACCTAAAAGCTATCTATAATAAGCTTAAAAAATAGAACCTTGCCTTTACTTCCCTTACTGCCTCTATCTAGGGATATTCCTTTAACTATATATAAAAAGTCTATACTAAGGTTATCTACTCTTTTATTAGTTATACTATAATAGCGTTTTACTAACCTGCTAAATAAGATTAAAACCCTACTAGTATAGCTAAGTTACTTACTATAAAATAATCTGCCTGCCTTTATACTATTTTTAGCGCGTATAAAGCTATACTTATCTACTATCTTAAGACTAAAACCTAGACCCTGCCTATTAACCTATACCTTATTTAGAGGAAACTTAATACTCTTGCTTGACTTAATTGCTAAGGGACTCTTAATAAGATTTAGACTATATCTAAAGCAGTCTTACGCTATTTTTTCTGCTTCCCCTAGTATAAACCTAGGCGCTATAAATATAGTAGACCCCTTTTTTAAGAATGCCTTATATAGGTCTAAGTATAGTTAGGCTAGGCTAATATTCCCTTTCCTAAGACTATAGCTAGATTACTTATTAATAAATAGTTATAATAATAGGATAGAAAGGAAACCCCTTACTAACTCTAATACTACTAGACTATATACCCTTCTAGTACCCTATTCTGCTTTAACCGACCTATAGTACTTAATAGATATTGCAACGCGCTTAAATATATAAGCACTATAATTACCTAACTATATATAGGGAAGATTAGACTATGCGCTTTCCTCTTCTAGTATAATATCCTAGATATTATTACTCCCTTTTGCCCTTATAGTAATAAGCCCGAAACTATATACTATATTCTTCTTAGATACTAACTATATACTACTGCTTATAACTTATTACTATAGTATCTTTATAATAATATTAATCTATATACTAAGCTATAATATTATAGACTTATAGTAACCTTAGCTAAATAGATACTATAATATAAAAGACTATACTAGTTCGACTTTGCTAATAGACTCTATTAACCTCCTCCTACTCCGCTATAAAGGCGAAGGTCTAACTATTAATATATAAGTACCCGTTTAACTTTATAACCTCTTAATTTATTATCCTAGACGTATTAATCTATTCTAATATAACCCCTACTTTTACCCCTTTTTACTTACTACCCTTCCCTACTTAAGTCTTACTAAGCTTATTATCCGACTTAACTTAAAGTATTACGCAATAAGACTATTTACGCAACCTTATTTATACTCTAGAAGGAGTTAATACTCGGCCTATTAGTATTACTAGTAATATAGCAGGAATAGATATAGTTATATAATTAGTTATAAGCGTTTATAGTACGGCTTATTTTACTATAGCCTGCTAAATAGCCTGCTATACCTTAAGGGGAAGCTTTTCGCCTAGACTATAACCCCTAGCCGCCTAATAACTAGCTAAGTATCCGCCTGCCTCTTTTCCCTTTAATCTGCGTATAACTAAGTTAGGGAGAGCTATCGACTTGCTAATATCGTACTACTCCTTAAATATCGACTTTACCTTAGGCATAGTTAGGGCAAGGAGAGCAATTAGCGTAATAGGAGCAGTTATAGCAGAACGAATAATAGGAGCTATAGGAGCTATAAGCGCTATAGTATTATAGCTATAAAATAACTTAGCTAGTATCTTGCTAGGGTAAGTTAGTGCCTTGCTTAATACTATACTATTAACTAGCTCGACTTTATTTTTATTATTATTACCCTTAGCGCTATTATTAATATCTATTAGCTCTACCTTAGTATTTAGCTAGAAAAATACTTTAAGCTATTTTAAAGGGGTATTTATTACTAGCGCTATTAAAGGAATACTCTTTATTGCCGCCTATACTTCCGCCCTACTCTTGCTTTTCTTAATAAAAGAGGGTAATAGCTTTATAGCAACCTGCTTAGTAGTGCCTGCCTTAATAATATCCTTAAACAACCTCTTTTTTATAGCAGAAAAAGGACTTATAATCCTAACTAGCTAACTAGCAACTAGCTAAAGCTAAGCTATAGGCCTTTTTTTAAAAATAGTAATAATCTTATCTAGCTACTCTATTACCTTGCCTAGGAGATTATTAGTTTTCGTAATAGCCGCTAGAGTAGTATTATTAGCAACCTAGTTTAAGCATAAGTTAAATAGGCCTCTAAGGGAGAGATAATATTTATTTACTGCCTAGTACGCTTTTAGCTATAATGCGTCCTAAATCTTATCTAACTTAGCAGTAGTTAGCTTCCTGCCTAATAACTCCTCCTGCTCCTTACGCGTTTACTAGTAGTTATAGAGCTTCTTAGCATTATAAGCAAGCTTCGAGTATACTTGCCTAACTATTAATAAATACTTCCTACTTTAACCCTTATACTATACTAACCTAATAATACTAAATATTAGTCCTTATATAGTATATATATACTTACGTAGTTACTACTACTTAATATTAGCTTAGCTAATACTAGTTAATACTCTAACTACTTATAAGCCTAATCCTAATAGCCTTTAAATAATATATAGCTATACGTTATATATATACGCAATATATACTTATTATATAGCACCTCCTGCTTATCTCCTTAATTAACGTCTTAACTTATTTTAAATATAGTAATAGTTCGATTTAACTTATTAACGCTTATATAAGGCAGGTATTAATACCCCTTTTCTCTCTATATATAGTAATAAGTAATAGTTTATAAAGCAGGGTATAACGCAATTAACAAATTTATACCCTACTACTAAGTAACTATATACCTAGCTAATCTATACTATGCCCTACTATATAAAAGTACCCTTATACTAACGCAACTAGATATACTCTTATACTTCTAGCTAGAAGTACCCTTATACCTCTGCGGCCTGCTAATATATTAGATATATATACCCTCCCTGCTTATTTCTATTACGGCCTATAGGACTAGGACTCGTCCTGCTTGCGGCACCTTGATATATAACTATATCCTCGCCCTTTTAGGCACGCTGCCCCCTAAAGAGACTAGTTTTCCCCTAGGTATAGCCCGGTTTTTCTAGCCTAATTTTACCCCGTATGTTTCCTAGATACCTGCTATAGGTCCCTAGAGTAAGAATAAAAAAAAAAAAAATAGGCCGGGTATTAACTCCTTCTAGAGTATAGATAGGGTTATGCAAGCGGTTTTATTGCGTAGTGCCTTATATTAGGTTAGATAATAAGCTTAGTAAGACTTAAGTAGGGGAAGGGTAGTAAGTAGGGAGGGATAAAAGTAGGGGTTATATTAGAGTAGATTAGTATATCTAGGATAGTAAATTAAGAGGTTATAAAGCTATATATTAATAGTTAGACCTTTGCCCTTATAGCGGGGTAGGAGGAGGTTAGTAGAGTCTATTAGTAAGGTTAAACTAGTATAGTCTTCTATATTATAGTATTTATTTAGCTAGGGTTACTATAGATCTATAATACTATAGCTTAGTATATAGGTTAATATTATTACGAAAATACTATAGCAATAAGTTATAAGTAGTAGTATATAGTTAGCATCTAAAAAGAATATAGTATATAGTTTCGGGCTTATTGCTATAGGGGTAAAGGGGAGTAATAATATCTAGGATATTGCGCTAGAAAAGAAAGGCGCGTAGTCTAATCTTCCCTATATATAGTTAGGTAATTATAGTGCTTATATATTTAGGCGTATTATAATATCTATCTAGTGCTATAGGTTAGTCGAAGCAGGATAGGGTACTAGAAGGGTATATAGTCTAGTAGTATTAGAGTTAGTAAAGGGTTTCCTTCCTATTCTATTATTATAACTATTTATTAGTAAGTAATCTAGCTATAATCTTAGGAAAGGGAATATTAGCCTAGCCTAACTATGCCTAGACCTATATAAAGTATTCTTAGAGGGGGGGTTTACTACGCTTATAGCGCCTAGGTTTATACTAGGGGAAGCAGAGAAAGTAGCATAAGACTACTCTAGACGCAGTCTAGATCTTATCGAGCATTTTTTAGCAATTAAGTTAAGCAAGAGTATTAAGTTTCCTCTAAATAAAGTATAAGTCGATAGGCAAGGTCTAGGTTTTAGTCTCGAGATAGTAAATAGGTATAGCTCTATACGCGCTAGAAATAGTATAAAGGCAGGTAGATTATTCTATAGCAAGTAACTTAGCTATACTAGTAGGGTTTTAATTTTATTTAGCAGGTTAGTAAAACGCTACTATAGTATAACTAATAAAAGAGTAAATAACCTTAGTATAGACTTCTTGCGTATAATTAAAAGAATACTCCTAGGTAGAGGTAGTAAGGGAAGTAAGGGCAAGGTTTTATTTTTTAAGCTTATTATAGATAGCTTTAAAGTAAGCTTTTTACTAGAGTTAGTAGTATACCTAGACGCTAAGGAGCTAGGCCTCTAAAATAGGGTATATAGCGTATTATCCTAAATAGATAGGGATATTTCTATCTTATCTATATTAATAAAAGTATATAAGTTTACTCTTATCTAGTCTAAATTCTATACTATAATCTATTGCTTATTCCTTATAGACCTATTATACTAACTATAGGCAGCGGGTTATAGAGTTAGTATCTAGACTAATAGCAAGGAGGTTAGTATTATTAGCAAACCTAATAATAGTAATACTTTTAATAACTTCTAGGCAGTAATAGAAAGGCGTTATATAAAGGATAAAAAGAATTATAGATAAAAGTAATCCTTAAAGAACTCTAGTATAGATAGGAATAGGGCAGGAAGTATAACTATTAAAGCAGAAGGAGGAGGAGTAGTTAGTAAAGTAGCTAAGGAGGAAAGACTAGATCTATACTAGGAAGCCTAGGTATTCGATCTCTACTATTAATTTAGCATACTAAACTATATTAAATACCCTTTTAATATCGAGCTAGAGGAAGGAAGCTATTCCTTTATATGCTTACGCAGCCTAAATAAGTTCTATAACTATTATAATAGTAACTTTAGTAAAGCAGTTATGCCTATTGCCTATTTGCCCCTCTAAGAGTAGGTTATTATCCTCTGCTATAGTAGTAATAAATTAGCTAATAATAGCCTCTAGGATTTTACTAAAGTAGTATAAGAGTAAAATATAGTAATACCTTACTACTTGCTTATATACCTCTAGTTGCTTGCCTTGCTTATAAAGTATAATAATAATAGCATACTAAAGTTAGTAAGAAAAGTATCTAATTATAATATATGCCTAGAAGAAAGTAGTTAGCTAGTTTATTAAAGGATAAAAGTATATTTTAAAAAACCCTACTAGGATACTATTATCCCTTATTACTTTCTAAGATAGTATATAGGATAACGCAGTATAGACGTTTAATAAGGAGATACTTTATAGTATATAGAACCTAGGTTTTAGTTGCCTATTTTCCTATTAAGGGAGGGAATAGATAAAAGGGAAGAATTTAAGGCTAAGGACTATAGCCTTATTTTCGAAGGAAATAGTCCGACTTCCTACTATATTAGTAAGAGGGGGAATATAGATAGGATTAGGAGTAAGTCCGCTGCGGTATCTAGCCTACTTTTCTATAGACTATAGTTTCGAAGAGGAGGAAGTAGTTAAAGTAAGAAAAGAACGCTAGTAGGCTTTTCTCGCCTTAAAAACGGCCTTTTTCTAGGCTTTTATCGCGTTTTATAGCTTGCCCTAGTCCTAATCTATATATATAAGTCGAAATCTATATTATGCTTTCTTAGCTATTTTAGTAGCAGAAGCAACCCCTAGTATAAACTATTAATTGCCCCTGCTAAGCTTTAGCGCAATAAATAAGACTATCCGCTAAATATAAGACTATCCGCTAAATAATATTATTAAGTTTAGAGTAAAGGGTATCTAGGGCAGTATTAATTTAGTCTAGCAAGGTAAGCTATTATAGTATAGGGCTAATATAGGCCTTAGCCTCCTAAAGGACTACCTCTAGGTTAGTCTATTACTATTAAAGTCTAGGTTCTAGCTATATAAAGTTAGTTCGAGTACTAATACTAATAATCTAGGGGATATAGTTAGAACCTATAAGGTTAGGGTCTAGGCTAAGGAAAGTAGCATAAGTATTAGTAGTCGCTTATATAAAGTCTAAAGTACTATTTTAGTAGCCTTAGAAAATCCTTATATACTCCCCTTTTAGGGTAAGGAGATAAAGCTAGAGTCGTTATATATAAGCTAGGAAGTTAGCTATATATAGGCTATAGCGTTTATATTTATCCTATAAGGGGTAGTGCGTATTAAAGTCGCTAATAAGGACTCGATATAGTAAAAATATAAGAGTAGATAATATATTATTTATATAGGGTTAGAACGCGTTTAGTAGGGTATATATAGAGAAAATCTAGAAGCTATTAGTAAAAGTAATACTAGCCTAGTTTTCCCTTGCCTTAGAGCTCTATATATTAGGACTATAAACTTTATAAATATAAAGCGCGTTCTATCTAGATATATAGATAAGTCGGTATAAGAAGGCTCCTAGGAGCAGAGGAAGTAGTCTAGGCTTAGTAATAACTTCTTATAGTATAATAATATTATAGTTATACTTATTATAAAGTACTAGGCAGGCGAGATTATAATACTTATTAATATTCTAATAAAGGGCTTTTATATATATTAATTATATTAGCTAGGGAGGGGCGAGTTAGCAATATATTAGGGCATTAGTAAAAGTAGTATATAAATAAGCTAAAGTTAGTCTAGAGATAGGGTGCAAAGTATAGCTATAGCGGGATAGGCTTAAGAGGGCTAATCTAGTTATATTATAATAAGAGGATAGGGTATTATTAAAGCAGCTTATTAAATAGCTAGAGATAAACTAGTAGGGAGCAAGGCGCTCTAGGCTTATTTAAGGAAACGTCTTATAGCCTTAGGGGTATTACTAACTATAGCAGCCTTAGTAAGCAGCCTAGCAGTATTTATACCTTAAGTTTAGTCGAGTCCTCTTATAGGTATAGCCTAGGAGTTAGTAGGAAGTAGTTGCTATAGGCGGGTCTCTTAGGATATTAGGCAAGGGGAAGTCGTATTAGCTTAGGGCTTAGTAAACCTTACTAGCTATTATTTATAGTTAGCTTTTGCCCTATCCTACCTCTATATTGCTATTAAGTATATCCTTAACTAAGACGGATAGTCTCTATAGTATAAGATATAGTTATACGAAATCCTGTTCTTGCCTGCTTTATAGTTAGTCTTATTCTTATATACTATTGCCCTATAAAAGCTATAGAGCTTAGCTAAGGTATAGACTTTAGCTATATAGCTATACTTATAGTAGTTATAATATTATTAAAATTATACTAAATCTTTATATAGTTTATAAGTAAAAACTTATATATTAAAAGCAAGGCCTATATTATAAAGGCGGTTTATATCTCGGGTAGATATTAAACCTATAAGGACTACTATCTTAGTAGTATTAGGATAGGCGCGGAGAGCCTAAATCTTTAAAACGGAAACTTTATTTATTTATTTATTAATCGTACGCTAGGGGCTGTAAAAGGCATTTAGAACCTCTATATATATCGAGTAGGAAAAACCCCCCTAGGGGGGAAAACCCCCTAGCAAATAAAGCAAAAGAAAGGCCTCGCGCCCCTAGGGGTCGCGAGGCGGGGAACGTAGTAGTATAGTAAGGTATAGGGCAGCTGCCCGCTAGAGTAGTCTCGGAAAAATAAAGGAGATAAGGGGAGATAAGGAAGGGTAGTAATAACTTAGCGCGGAAGGTAGGGGAGGGGGAGGGGAGGGCAGTAAGGGCGGAGGGGGCGGCAGAATCGGAATAATAGTAAATCTGCTCTAAGGGGAGTATATAAACCTCTCCTTCCTCCTTCTCCCTCCCTCCTTCCTTTTTCTTTTATTATTATCTTAAGAGGTAAAGGTCCTTTAGCTTAAGAAGTTAGCTAGCTATTAGGTCGACTAATATAATTATATAAGGTAGCTTGCTAATATATAACCTAGTAAGTAACTAAGTAATAGCAAGATAGCAATAATAATAGTAACTTAGCAAGAAAATAGTAGCCCTACCCCTTGCTATAATCCTAATACGACTAATACTAGTAGTAGTTAAGCCTAATAAACTGCAGGCAGTGCCTTATAGGGCATATATTAATAGGCTTATTAAGAAAGGGCAGGTTTGCTAGGATTAAACTAGTAAGTATACTTAGGGGTTATATAGTAGGAGCAAAAATTAACTAGTAGTAAGCACTCGCTTAGCTAGTTATTATTATTACGTAACCTTATAATAAAAATGCTAGATAGTAAGTCGGGAGTAGGAAGCTTATAAGGAGGGAGAGATACTAATAGCTATAGGTTATAGACTTTGCTATTATAGAGAAAGGGCGGGTAGCTATTAAATTTATTATTAAGGGAGGAACTACTAATATAGTAGAGGTAAGTATACCCTAGGGTCCTGAGCTAGGAGAGTAGGAATTCGATCTAATAGTAATTATATGTTTATTAGAATTAGGGACGCAGCTACGGAATGCGGAATAACCTATTTCCGCATAAGCCCCTTTCTTACTACTAACTTGGCGATAGTTATAGTTATAATATAAGCAAACCCCTTTCTGCTAGATATTTTATATTATCCCTATTATAGTGCATATTACCCCTTTCCGTATAAGTATCGTGCCCCTTTAGATAGGAGATAGGAGTATAATAGGGGCAGTATAAAAGGGGAAGTAGATTACCCCTAAACTTAGTATAATAAGCATATAATATCGTAATAAGTTTATGCTAAGATTATAGCAATAATAGTTTAAAGGAGAAAAGGGGCGGCTATATATTTAGATTATACGGAGTTTAGGATAATTATATATTGCCTCTAGTTTAACCTAGATGCTTTTAAGATTAGGTATATAGTTCGTCTTCCTCTCTAATAGAGGAAGAGATAAGCAGATATTAATAGATTAAGGACCTAAGCTAACTTAAGCAGAGTCCTCTCTTATATTATACTAATATATATTAATGCCCTACCTATACTAATTAGTATTACTATTAGCTATTAATATAAGTCCTATATCTAATAATATATAGATTAGCTAGACTAGGTTGCCTGTTTCTAAGCCGAGAAAGCTAATAGACCTTTTAGATATAAATAGACTCCTAGAGTACGCAGTTTTAACTATCTAGGAA
This sequence comes from Ophiocordyceps polyrhachis-furcata BCC 54312, assembly GCA_001633055.2. Taxonomy (NCBI): domain Eukaryota; kingdom Fungi; phylum Ascomycota; class Sordariomycetes; order Hypocreales; family Ophiocordycipitaceae; genus Ophiocordyceps; species Ophiocordyceps polyrhachis-furcata. The sequence goes on along the minus strand of LKCN02000003.1, from coordinate 3,160,186 downwards.
CTTGCGGCTATATCGACTATTCGGAGGAGCAATATCAAGACTAAGGAGGAACAGACTCCTATAGCCTGCGGTTTTAATCCCTTAGAAACCTATCTCGATACTAGATAAAAATACCTATAAAATCGATATAAATCCTCGTCGATAATAACTAGGATATTAGCAGAAACTACTATAGAAAGTAATCGATAATAACCCTAAAATACTAAGTTCGCTTAGGAGATTATATAGATTAACCTCTAGGATCTTATAAAAAAGATAAAAGACGCCTTAATTAAACGAATCGAAAACTAGGATAAACCCGTCCCAAATATATATTAAGATCTAACTAATATTAAACTCTAGATTATGCATTTTATAAAATTATCTAGGAGCTCTAGCACTTTTCTCCTTAAGGATTTTTAGAATGCCTTCGAAAAATAGGACGAAAATATTTAGGAATTAGCGGATCCTAGAGTAACGAAATTGCTAAAAAGTTTCTTTAAAGGCAGAGGATTCTTTCTAGGACCTAGGAATGCAAGAATAGGACCCCTTTTCGTATAGATCCTAAACTAGGAATAACTCGAGTAATAGCCGCTTTTAATATATTAATAGGCGTAATTCGAAGAAAGCACCTAACTGCCTTACTATACCCTTCTATAAGGGATATAATAACCTCTAACTAGAAACTTACCGAATTCGAATCTATTCCTATTACTAACTAGAGGGCGAATACTACTAATTCGGAACCCTTTACTACTGCGTCTAAGAGAACCTTTACCTATCCCTTAAATAAACCCTTAAATAACTTAATCTATAGAACCTATAATAGATAAGGATATTCCCTAAGGACGAACTTAATACCTAATATTATATCGATTCTAAAACCTACCTATATAAAATACTGCTTTTCTAGAACCTAACTAGAACGATATAAGAACTCTATAAGAAATCGCTTCGAGTTCGATCTAACTTTAGGAAAAGTCTAAATCGATCCCCTTTAAATTTTATATTAAGTTACCCCTAAAATCGACTCTATAAGTAGGGCATTAATATATATTAGTATAATACAAGAGAGGACTCTGCTTAAGTTAGCTCGGGTCCTTAATCTATTAATATCTGCTTATATCTATCTCTTCTTCTTTTATAAGGGAAGAAGATAGAGTTTATATATATATTTCCCTAATCCTAATCCTCTTCTCCTGCTTTATCTTCCTAATCTCCCTATAATCCGCTTCTAATCTCGGACTAAGTTCGATCCGATTATACTATAAGCACTGCCTAACTATAGCCCTATTGCATAATTAAATGCTTTATCTATGCGTACCTATCCCTAGTTATTTCCTTTAGGGGCAGATATACGTTAAGATACGTAGATAATTCGTATTATATATAGTTTATATACTAGTAGTCCTCTTTTTTATTATCGAATTATTATAGGGGAAAGAAATAAATAAAAAGAAGAAAGGCATAAAAGAAAATAGTATATAGAAAAAACAGAAAGGAAGAAATTATATAGAAAATAAACGAGTATATAAAAAAAAAGATAGTAAAAGAAAGATAGTAAAGGAATCGGTCTTTTATAGGGTAGTAGGGTTATAGTGCGTACTTACTATATTTCGCGCTTTTTATACGCGTGCACGTAACTTACCCCGCGAAATAAATTCATTCCCTTTCTTTATCTTATACTTCTTCTTTTCTTTTTCTTTCTATACTCCTAATAACGTTGCAAAGCATTATTATTACTATTAAAAGTAAGTATAACTAAACTCTAATATAAATAGCAGTAATACCTTCTAAAATCGTTACGCAAGGCTAATAAAATATTCTAGAAATGCTACTAAAGCTAGCTAAAAAGCGCAGGGGTAGGGGCAGGGGGAGGGGGCATAAGGGCAGGCAGGGGAGTAAAGAAGGTAGGCCTTCGGGCGAAGATACCTCGATAAAAGAGATAATAGTTATTAGTAGTAATAATAATAATAATAGCAATATCCCTCCGGTTCTTCCTCTGCATACGCGTTAAAGTAAGCAAAATTTTAGCCGATTTAATCGCAATATTTAAATAATTTCGCGATATTTTATTAAGAGCATTAGGCTAATTTTATATAAGTATCCCGGCCTCCTTATTAAGCAGCTTGCTTATATATTCGTTAGAACCAGGAACTTAACCACGGAAAGCGGAACAACTTATTTCCGTATAAGCCCCTTTCTCCTAACTAACTCGGCGATAGTTATAGTTATAATGCACGCAAACCCCTTTCTGCTAGATATTCTATATTATCCCTATTATAGTGCATATTACCCCTTTCTGCATAAGTATCGTGCCCCTTTAGATAGGAGATAGGAGCATAATAAGGGCAGTATAGAAGAGGAAATAGATTACCCCTAAACTTAGCACGAGGAGTATACGATATCGGGATAAGTTTATACTAAGATCGTAGCGATAATAGTTTAAAGGAGAAAGGGGGCGGCTATATATTTAGATTATATAGAGTTTAGGATAATTATATATTACTTCTAGTTTAACCTAAATGCCTTTAAGAATTTATATATATATTATCTTCCTCTCTAATAGAAAAAGAAAGAGATAGATATAAGCAGATATTAATAGATTAAGGACTCGAGCTAACTTAAGCAGAGTCCTCTCTTATATTATACTAATATATATTAATACCCTACCTATACTAATTAGTATTACTATTAGCTATTAATATAAGTCCTATATCCGATAATATATAGATTAGCTAGACTAGGTTGCCTGTTTCTAAGCTAAGAAAGCTAATAGACCTTTTAGATATAAACAGACTCCTAGAGTTCGCGGTTTTAACTATCTAGGAACTTATAACTATATCGACTATTCGGAGGAGCAATATCGAGACTAAGGAGGAATAGACTCCTATAGCCTGCGGTTTTAATCCCTTAGAAATCTATCTTAATACTAGATAAAAATACCTATAAAATCGATACGAATTCTTATTAATAATAACTAGGATATTAGCAGAAATTACTATAGAAGGTAATTAATAATAACCCTAGAATACCGAGTTTGCTTAGGAGATTGCATAAATTAACCTCTAGGATCTTGCAAGAAAGACTAAAAACGCTTTAATTAAACGAATTAAAAATTAGGATAAACCCGTCCTAAATTTATACTAAGATCCGACTAATATTAAACTCTAGATCTTATATTTTATAAAATTATCTAGGAGCTCTAGTATTTTTCTCCTCGAAGATTTTTAGGATACTTTCGAAGGCTAGGATAAAAATATCTAGGAATTAGCGGATCCTAGAGTAACGAAATTGCTAAAAAGTTTCCTTAGAGGCAGAGGATTCTTTCTAGGACCTAGGAACGCAAGAATAGGACCCCTTTTTATGCGAATCCTAAACTAGGAATAACTTAAATAATAGCCGCTTTTAATATACTAATAGGCGTAATTCGAAGAAAGCACCCGACTGCTTTACTATGCCTTTCTATAGGGGATATAATAACCTCTAACTAGAAACTCCCTAAATTTAAATCTATCCTAATCGCTAACTAGAGGGCGAACGCTACTAATTCGAAACCCCTTACTACTGCGCTAAAGAGAACCTTTACCTATCCCCTAAATAAACCCCTAACTAACTCTATCTATAGAACCTATAATAGATAAGGATATTCCCTAAGGACGAACTTAATATCTAATATTATATCGATTTTAAAACCTACCTATATAGGATATAGCCCTTCCGGAATATAACTAGAATAATATAAGAACTCTATAGGAAATTACTTCGAATTCGATCTAAATTCGGGAAAAGCCTAAAATAATCCTATTTAAATTTTATACTAAGTTACCCCTAAAATCGACTCCTAACTTGCCTATCGATAATAATATTACGACTAAATTTACTAAAGTCTAGGATAAGTTAAAGAACTTTATAGGAAAACTATATAATTTGCTTAATAATATTATCTATTTATTTTTTAATGTTTGTTTTTTATTAAAGATTGCCCCTAGATACTTCTATTTAATTTTCCCTCGTATTTAGACTAGTCGCGTATAATAATACTTTATAGATTATATTAAGTAGCATAATACTTTTAAGACGCAATATAATTAACTTAAAAAACACTTTAAATCGGATATTAATTACGCGCACTACTTTACTAACTAGATATTAACTACTTTTTAATCTATTCGCAGGACGAATTTAGAACTCTCCCTGCATAAGGTTCTCTAGAAATTATTCGATAAACTAGAGTTATATTAATAAGCCCTCGGAAAGGGATATAAAAAAGATACTCCCTTGCGCACGATAATTATTAATACGTGCTAAGGAGTACTAGAACTTAAGTTTGCGTTATTCCGACTAGCTAAAGATATCGAAAACCTGCGAGCAGACTTATAATCCGCCCTAGAAATATCGATTATAAAGAATAAAGCCGAATAAATATTATAATAAAGCGTAATTTATTATCTAGACTGCAGATATTAGAATAATACCTAAAATTAATCTAAAGACTATTCGAGAATAACCTAAGTCTAGTCTAATTTTAGACTAAATAAGAATTAGACTCGGAAGTGCTTTATATATAGCAAGGTTAGTTGCTAGTTAACTAAATACCCGCCTAAAGAATAAAAGCAGGCAAAAACCTCGTATATAGCATATTGCGAATTTTTAGATAATAGCCTATAGGACTTTACGGCCTATATTACTGCATTTAAAGGACTTAAGTTATATAACGAAGAATAGTATATAATTAACGATAACCCTAAGGATATTTTAAAGCAATAAAAAGCCTCTTAGTTCCTTTCTACGTTAGCATTTATACACCTTCTTACTAGATGCGACCCGAAATTAGACGTAACGGAACCCGTACTAGCTTTGCAATTCCTTCTCGAAAATCGATATTCCTAATAGTCTTTTTAAGGAATTATAATCGATACTAGTACTATATAGATTTCGACTGCTAGACGAAAATAGGTTAAAGCCTTATAGAAAACAATACCGCACCTTATAGTTAATAAAGCATCTGCTAGCACGAATTCTATTAAATTTAGCAAAGGATAAAGTATACTTATACTTAGTAATATAACCGTTAAAACTCTATTCGGCAATATTACCTTTTACGTTCTTACTTCGCCTACCCTTTTTCTTCTTTTTTTAGCAGATATAGATCGCTTAAAGATTTTCTTCCGAAATATAATAAACGAGCTTATTAGCTAGGATAAAGTACTGCTAGTTATTTGCAAATAGGGGCACCCTTAGTTCTTTCTTTAACTAGAAGACGCCGCGATTTCGTTCCTAACTAAATCCGAAATTAAGACGATCTATCGCCGATTTAGATACCCTATAGCACGATAGTTATATTAACTCCTATCTAGAGCCGGATATAAAACACCTATAACTACTCTTAAAAGCATTTCGAAGTTCTGCTAATATTATTAATTATATAGCAAAGCACCTAGCCGATTTAAGTTTACGCTTTATAATAATAAAGAGTTTAATTTCGAAATTATTATAGACGTTATATACCTAAGTAGAAAACTAGTTTTTTATATTATTAATGCTATAATATCTTTTTAAGCCGCCCGATTCCTGCGATTAATATCTACTAAAGATACCTAGGAAGCTTTATAAACGATATAGATCGATACGTACTTAGGACCCCTGGATTCGCTCTAATATAATACAGGCATAAATTTTTTATCTAAGGAATTCTAGAACAAATCCAGATAAATAGGAATTACCTGCTAGCAAGTACTAGTAGAAGCGCATTAGTCTATAGGGAAAGTTAAAAAATACTATACCCTGAAAACCTTTCAGCGTTCGTAGGTCTCAAATCGGGATTCGTTTGTAGGCTCGTTCGCAGGGTTACAATTAAAGGTTCGTTCGTCTTATTCTCTCTTTTATATCTCTCTCTCTAGCTCTATAGCAATAATGTAAGAATAATGATTATAATCCTCTCCTATAATTTCCCCTCTATTATTTCCTTCTTACCCCTCTTTCTTCCCCTCTTTACCTCCTTCCCGCTAATCTCCTTCTAACAAAACAGGGCATTTTTAATCGCGATCGTCCCGATCGCCGGTTTTGGCCTTCTTTAACGCTTTTGCATAGCTTTAAGTAATGTAATCGTACATATTCGATATAGCTATCTGCAATAGCTCTCGGACAGCTGCAGTTATTGCTAGGCTTTAAAAAGCCTTATTTATAGCTATTTGAATTGCATCTCTTACTGCATCCTTATTAATAGTAGTTATCTCCGTTTATTATAGAACCTTTTCAAATATCTCTTTTATAGCGTTATTATCTATCGCAGGAAGCGGTTTCTTAAGCTAAATAGAAGTCTAGTTCAGAATTCGTAGCAGCTTATTCCTTACTAGTAAGATTAGCCTTTCTGATTCCTCTATTACGACTATCTATCTGATTGCCCTCTTAGTCTTAAGAGTATTCTGGAACTCTATTCTCTATTGTTTAATAATAGTAGTTATTATAGACCTCTATTCCGTTAGGGCTATCTAGTACCTCTCGATCTGATTCGCTATTACAACTCTCTGTTCGGCTAGCAATAATTCGAATGCTTCCCGTTCGTTTGTAGCAATACGTGCGTTAGAAATAGTCCGTTTATTCTACGGCGGTAGCACTTGTATCTATATAGGATAAATCGCTAAAGTGGTCGAAGAATAGTTTGCAGCAGGAATATTAGTAGACGATATAAGTAATACCTTAGCTAAAGGTTAATTAGTCGAATCGGTTGCAGCTAATAATGCAGGTTATACTACTGTATATAAAGGTTAATTAGCCGAAATATTTGCGGGCAACGTAGGCTGTCTCTTTATTAGTAACTCTAACTATCCTCTACTAACGTTCGCCTAAGCCGGTGTTAGTTTAACTGGAATAGTCGTTAGCATTAGAATAGCTAAGGCTATAAGAGGGTGTTGCTTCGGAGTTATTATCTTGGCCGGAGGAGTCGACGGCCTAGTTAGGGTAATCGCTAATTTAGCTGGAATAGTCGTTAGCATTAAAATAGCAGAAGCTATAAGAAGGTGTTGCTTTAGAGTCGTCGTCTTAGCCGGAGGAGTCGATAGTCTAGTTAGGGTAATCTAAGCTACTAATACTAAGGTGCACTCGCCGGAATCGTTATCGTCTGTATCGGTATCTATATTAGCGATCTGCTCTATCTTATTAGTTTGGCTTCTATCTATATCTTAATAGCCTAAATCCTCGGATTCCTACTGTATTAGTAGCGTCGAAAGCCAAGCAATACGTTTTTCGAGCACTTGTTTAATATCCTAATTTGCTCTAAACTCCGCGACCTTTTTCGCATCCTATAATCCTCCTCTCGAACTAGGCGTTATAACAGACCGCTCCTGCTCTAATTTATTGCTATGTAAATTCCATTTTAATATAGCTGCGCCTACGACGTCTATATTGTTTACTCCCGTCGGCTTATTTCCTATTATCTGGTCGACGGAAACTACTATTCGACGATATAGCTTCTATATTGTTTTCGTGAATTTAGAGCTAGTAGTCGACGGAAGAGTATCCTTTATAGTCTTTATTCTCTTAAGGATCTTATATGCTATTAGGTATCGGCCGAGGTTATTATCTTTATCTATAATCAGGTCGTTTACGAAGTAATATATAGTAAGATATATCTCCCGAAAGTCGTCTGTTCGAATAGGCCAATTTCTGGGGAGGATATCTCTTATAATATCCTTATTAGCTTGCTAAAAACTCTAGATATTATTAGAGAGTGTGGCTAGAGAGTCTTCTAACTATATAGCACGCGCTATGCACTATGCAACCCAGTCTCCCTTTGCTGCTTATTTTCCTAACATATATCTATATAGGGTTTTTATCGTAGGGGTGATTTTGAGATTCTTTGCGATTTTTGCCTTCTAATCTTGCCTCATCTCGTTAGAGAACTATTCCTAGCATCTATCGTACTCCTTTTTAATAGCATTATACTACGCCGCAATAGTGGGGTCCTTCTTTAGGTTAATGTCTTTTAACTCTGGGTATCTCGTAGTCGCTATTTTTCCCGCAGGGAAGATCGAAAGAAACGAGGATAATAATAAAGAGGGGAGAGAAAGGCAATAATAAGGAAGGGAAAAAGATAATAACGTTAAGAGGTAATAGCAGCGACTGTTTTTCCTACTAGGGACGATTAGAAGAAGCGATAATAAAAGGCAGCGATTATAAAAGGGAAAAAGAAAGGCGATAGGCAGTAACTATTTTCCTAGCAGGGAAGATTAGAAGAAACGGTAATAACGATAAAAAGGGAAAAGAAAGGCGATAATAAAGAAAGACGAAGAAAAACGATAATAAAGAAGGTAATAAAGGAACGCAAAGGCGTTGGTGGGCGTTAAGGTAAAAGAAACGAAACAAAAGGGCGGGAGGCGATAAAGTAGTTAAGGTAAAAGAAACGAAACGAAAGGGCGGGAGGCGATAAAGTAAATAGTAAGTCTAGGGTCAAGGATGCAAACGGAGCATTAGAGAGTATTAGCCCTTTTTTTATTCTCCTTCTTCTTCCTAGTCGGTTCCCTACTAAGTCGCCATATCCTATATTATCAATCGTAGTAGTATTAGATAAGCCCTCCGCGGAATAAACAGCTTTAAGTTATCGATATATAGCTTTCGCAGAGTTTGCCAACTAACAATGCTGCGAATTATATACGTAACGGACGATACTACCTCTATAATAACCGATAAGTTGTCCCAAGTTGTTGAAAACTTGCTATAAGATATATTAGATTTGTCTTAACGTTCCTAGACGAAATCTCCGACTCTCAGGGTACGACGAGCTTCTGCAGCGGTCTTCTAGGCATTATAGTTAGCTACCGAATCCCGAATCTCGTCCCTTTCTTCCATAATATTAAGTACTAAATCTCGAGTCAGGTCGTCGTCTAGTTCTATGGTTTCCGACTTAGAGGGCTCCTCCGGACCTTGTTTAGAGTGCATAACAACGGGATTAAACCCTAATATAGCCTTTGCTAGACTAACACCTAACGATTTAACTAATCTTGAGTTAAGGACGTTAATAATCTAAGGCAACGCCTTATGCTATACTTCTAACAAGATGCCTGCTCGCTCTAGACTCTATTTTCGCAGTTAATCTTTTACTAACCGAATATACCTTTCGGCTAGTCCCGTACTCTAGGGATAAGAAACCGGTCCAAACTTCTATTTAACTCTATATCTTATAGCTATATCTTCGACTATCGTGTTAGCAAAATGGCGGCTGTTATTAGAGTAAATAGCTTTCGGCTATCTAAATATTAGACTCTAATAATGTATCTATACGTCGGCTACCTCTATGCTAGTCGCGTTCTTATAGGCCTATGCTAGCAAGAAACGAGTAGTATAATCGACGGCAACTAGAATATACTAATATCCTTTCGCGCTAACCGGAGTAATTAGTCCTAAGAAATCGACTACTACTATTTCCTAGGGCTTATATATTGCGACTTAACTATAGATCGTTTTAGGCAATCTTAGTGCAGTTTGTTAGCATACTATGCATAAAACACAATAGTAAATAACGTTGGACCTCCTAGTAGGCCACTACTAACGTCCCCTCAGGTTTGCTAGAGTCTTTTCTTTAGCAAAGTAACCCGATGCATTATAAGCCTGTTATAACCGTATTCGCATATCCGTCTAGAGATAATATTCGGCCTAACGTCTATCGGCTTCGATATAATATAGGATTTTGTTCTAAATCCTATATTTAATCGCTACTCGTTAAACGCCGCAATGTCTTTCGTTTAGCAGAGCTTAGATGCTATCTACTAAGAATAAAACGATTTTACTATACTACGGGTTACTTAACTATATTAATATTGCCGTACGGAGATATAACGCCTCTCTGCCAGTTAGTAGTTCTCTATTCGGCATTCGCACCGCTTTTACCGTATTAAGCGACGGAGTTAACCGGCCTTCTGTCTTCGGCGCGTTACTTCTTAGATTATCGTGTAGACGAGATATTCTGTCCGCGATTCGAATAATCTTCGTAGTGTTTAGTCGGTAAATATATTTAATATCCCTCTCCTGCAGCATATTAATCTATCTTGCGACCTTCCTATATGTTTTAGCTATATTAGTTATAGAGTCGATAATGCCTTTATAGTTAGTATATACCTTTAGTAGACACGGGGAGGCATTAATTATCTATTAGCACTCTCTAATAGCATATACGATAGCTAATATCTCTTTTTCGGGCATTAAGTACTGTCGTTCGGAATCGCTTAAACGAAAAGATATCTATATAATAATTTTAACGCTCTAGAAATTGGAATCCCTAATAGAGGTCCCGTCCGGGTAGTTATCTAATTAACAGAGGACTGCTCCTGTACCTGTGTCGGAGGCGTCTATTGCCAGATAGAATTATGCATTAGTACGCGCCCCAAACGTTGCATTATTCTGTACCGCCTGGCATAAGAATCGTAGCGCGTCCGCTGCCTTAGGGGTCCAGTTTAGTTATTCCCTCCGGTAGGCTTCTAACTGAACTAACTTGCGTCCTAATAGCGTGATCTTGTTTGTCTCTTCGAAAAAGGCCTCCTTGATAATTCGGGCTCGATCTGCCCTGCCTGGAATAAAACGTCTTAAAAACGGCGTTAACTATAATACCGTTTAAACTTCTTCCTAACTCTAGGGAGGGTGTTGTTTAAAGTATTCGCCTAATTAGGCAAACCTCTTCCGATGTTTAGCTCCCGGTCTAAAACGCCCTGCCTCTAACTTAAATCCGACGGACTTAGCGGAACTGTTAAACAGTATAGTCTTCTTTCTAGCTAACCTAATAGGTGCCTAGGCCACCCTTAGAAAGTACTTATACCGAAGGAAGTTATAATAATCCTTAAACGTTTTACTAGCGAGATTATAATCGTCCACATATACGAATATAGATATAAGGTAAGCTATTATAAATCCTAATAAAGTCGGATATTCTACTCGATCTTCTAATACTAACCTGCTAAAGGCGATATCCCCGTATCTTGCGTATGTTAAGGGTGCACCTATTAACCCTTAGGGCATGTTTACGTATTCCTATATTCTATTAGGCGCTATAAACCCCGTTTTATATGCATCTTTAGGCTGTATCGGGATCGACTAGAACCTATTCGATGCGTCTAATTAGGAGAAAACAGTAGGGCGTCTAATATAAGCTTGATCTAGGTCTACTTCCAAGTTATAATAAGGGTACCCCGGTTTAACAGTATTCCGATTAATATCCCGATAATTATAAATAATTCTCTACGCAGCAGGATTAGGTAGATGCTTCTCTATAAATAACGTCCTGGCTACCTACTCGGTGTTATAACCGATAGGTCTAATTATATTAGCCTCCTCTATAGTCGGGAATACCTTACCCGCAAAAATCCGCTTTAGCCGACTGTATCTTATTTATTTAAACACCGCTAGTGTAGCCCCTTCCTTTAATTTAATGCGATAGGTAATTAGCTAGGTAGGTTAGATCTCCTTAAGGGTGCTAATAAAACAATCTTTATAAGTAAAACATAACCTTTTAATGCGTTCTTTCTGTTCGTCCGTTATAACGCAATCTCCTAGAGTAATTAAGCTTTATTTAAACTATTCCTCTACCTTCTCTATCGGAGTCTCTAACAGAGGGCGAACAACTAGATCCGGCGTGGTACCTTAATGTGGCATTAGTCTTAAGGTTCCGTCTAATATCTTAGTCGCTATGCTTACCCGTCTAACGCATGCTGTGCATTCTTTATTCTGCAATCTATTATCCTCCTCTATTTTCTCCTAATCTATTCGATATCGCGGATATTTAAGGAGGTCTATAATATCCTGACCTACCTCCCGGTCGATTTCCCCGTCGGCCGTGTTAATTTTATCCTGGTTAGACAGCTCTTCCCGAAGCAACTCCTCCACTCCCAGTAGTTGTTTTAGATACTTAAGCAATTGTCTATTCGTCCGTTCTATTACCTCTATTTGCTACTCTAGTCCTACAACTTTGTAAGCCTTTTTCTACATTAACTCCGGAGGCACTGCCTTTAGTTATCGAGCGACTAAAGTCGCTATTCTTTTTTCGATTTAAGGCTATAATACTGCATCCTTCCTATTCCTTACTATCTTCTGCTGCCCTACTAATTGCCCCTTTTAGGAGGCAGCTATTAGTTTTTTAGTAAATTACCTACTCGGGAAGCTAATTGCTTTGCAATAGCTAATAAGATATCTTCCACTTCCTCCAGAATAGGTCCATCGTCTTCCACGAAGACGATCTTATTATCGTCTTTAATAGCCGGTTTCGGATATTTTAGTGCGCGAGGCGTCTTACTATCTGGCTTAAACAGATTAGGAGCCGGGAAAATTAATACAATCTATAGTATGCCCTCTAGTCTAGTTATCTCTAGCTGTTCCTTAGCATAATGTTCGATTGCCTTAATACGCCGTAACTAAACTCGTCCTAGCAGGATATCCTAATCGTCGTGGCCACCTAGAACGTAAGCCTTTACGTTAGCCAGAATGCCTGCAACTATAACTCTTAGGTATGCAACCCTCTTAATAATAGCAAGCTTATCGTTAGCTATTCGAACGACTCCCGGTTAAGATAGTTAGATAACTAGAAGGCTATTTTTAGCTATAAAGGCTTCGTTTGCTAAGTTAATAGTAGAACCTCTATCTAGCATAATAGCTATGCACTAGTGTCCCTCTATATAGCCTTCGATATAACCTAGAGTAGATAGGACCGCTTCCGCCAGTTATGCTATATCTCTCTAGACTACTTAGGCCGCCGCTTTGCAGGACAAGATGTTAGCTAGTAGGTCCCCCTCTTTCTTACCTATTAATTCCGATTCGAATAGTTAAATTAGGTTTGCTACTACTTCTCTGCTTTTAGCGGATTTAATCCTTCGTTAGCATTGCATTAAACGATTAAGTTAGGCTCGAATAGATAGTGCTACCTAAAGCAATTAAAGGATGCTTAGAGTTACTAGGGTGTCCTTTAGCCGTTCGCCTAATTTAAATAACGGGACGTTGTATTCCTCGGTTGCCCTTATTTTTTCCAATTCGTAGCGTTTTTTCGTTAGTTTGGGTCCCTCTTCGTTTAGCTTACTAATATTCGGGGAAGCATTTCTCGGAGTCGGAGTCGGAGTGGCCCTTAGAGCTAGGCCTTCGCCCGCATTATTATCTAGCCATACCGAGCGATTACGAACCTCCCGTTCCAGCTCCTCTCTTTATAACTTGTCTATATCGTCGAGGTTAAATATTACCCTAGGGCGCGGTTTAATAACACGACCCCGTGTTAGTTAGCTTGCAGGTGCCTTGTTACTGCGATAAGGTAGTTGATTATCTAGTCGTTAGGCAGCGTTTGCGTAGGCGATATTATTAGTGTTATTAGCTATGGTTAAATTAAATCCTTTTACCTTAATTTTCTTCGCAACTAGCGTCTGTAGCTTTGCTATGTATCCCGTTAGAGGTCTTATATTAGCGTTAGGTCTAATAATAGTAAGGCTCTTAGCTGTCGGGCCGGAGCCTTGTCTCAACTGTTAACGGCGCTCTTCCTTCATCTCCTCGGAGTTCTATTCCTAACGAGCCTTTCTTTCCTAAAAGGCTTCCCTATCGAATAGTGCAGTTAACGGATAGTTCTATCCTATATAACCCCACTTACTACACTTAAAACAAAACTATATATCTAGGTTTAGAGGTTAGTAACGAGGTCCTATACCTAGTAGTCTAGGAGCACGCGACTGCTATAACGGCGGTAGTTGGCCCTAGCGTCCTAGGTTCTGGTTGCCTTGCTAACCTAGGCTAGATAGGCCAGATATCCCCTGTGCAGCTAAGTACCTACCTATATTGCGGTTGCCTAATTGCCAGCATTCACTCAACTTGGCCGCAACTATAGTAGTAGACTGTTCTATTAGTTTAGCTATCTTCGTCATCGTCTCCTGCTGCTTTGCTATAACCCTCTAGGGGTCTATTTTAATAGCCGGTACACTATCTATATCTCTCTCGATCTTTTCCGATGCTATATCCCGGAGGTTAAATATAGTTATCCGAACGTCGGTCTACGTTAAATTAGTTGCCGCTATAGACGATTTCTATTTGCTATTAATATATAAACGTTCGATAATAGCCCTCTTGTACTATTTGTCTTAGTCCGCCCCTTAGGTTATTCGGTTAAGGAAGTTAGTAAGGAGAATACGTCGAGTCTCCGATCTTACCCTCCTACATAAACCTTCAGCCCTTTTAGCGTACGCTACTAACGTCTTACCTTATTCCTAACTAAATTCGTACGCTTCTGCGATAAGCGTACTCTCTAAGACAGGGTTAATTTCTTTAAACTTAGCTAAAAACAAGGTCGTTAAATCCGACTAAGTAATATCCTCGTCGTCTAACTTATTATACTATTCGGCCGCCTTACCACGCAGGCTAGAGGAGAAGATTTCTCGAATAACTATATTATAAGCCGTCCCCGTAATGCCTACTAATGCTATATTAGCGTTACACTAATTAAGGTACCTCTTAGCCGAGATATCCTTCGGATATCCTGCAAATAGCTTAAGTCCTAATAGTAAAGCTAACGCCATATTAACGAAACGTTTATTATCTATTTAGGGCTATAAGACTTAGGAGACTTCGTGTAGAACTTGTGTCTCTAACGTCCCCGGGGTATGCACGCTCTTAGATCTGCTAGATAGCTCTCCTATAGTCCGACGTCGAGGATATTCTAGCTTCCTTTTTCGTAATCCAGGGGACGACGTATAGTGTTCTTCCATGCAGACCTCTCCGGAAACCTTAAAATCTTACCTTAATTCCTCTTCGTTGCTTACCTTAACTACCTTCGGCAATAATAATTAAGAGAGAAAGGAGGGAAGTCTCCTGCACCCGCAAAGGTAGGCTCCCCTCTCCCGTTTCGCTAATGCCGTCTTACCTTCCCTCGTTAACCAAGGTAGGGCGTCGTCCCACTTCTTACCACAATAGGCAGCAACCTGCTAAACCTACTTAAACGGAACTAATCGGGAAGCACCCGCTTAACCTAATTAGAATCTAGTCGACTTCCTAATCCGGCAAGTCTCCTCGTATTACTACCTCTTAATCCCTTAGTACTAAATCGTAATACAGCTGTGTAACTAGTTATTAAATCCCAGCCCGTATAACGACGCGCTGAATCCTAGTCTTATTACTATAAAAACCTTTTAGCGTTCGTAGGTCTTAAATCGGGATTCGTTTGTAGGCTCGTTCGCAGGGTTATAATTAAAGGTTCGTTCGTCTTATTCTCTCTTTTATATCTCTCTCTCTAGCTCTATAGCAATAATGTAAGAATAATAATTATGATCCTCTCTTATAATTTCCCCTCTATTATTTCCTTCTCACCCCTCTTTCTTCCCCTCTTTACCTCCTTCCCGCCAATCTCCTTCCAACAACCCCTTTCTGCTAGGCATATAAGATCCTTAGCACTAAAATCGGAATAATAATAAGACGAGATTCTATTCTCTAGATAGCGGTTAAAGCGGTAAATAATACTACGGGCCTAGATAGATTAGTTCTAACCCTGCTTGTTTTCGGTGCATATCTAAGGATTACTTAGGATTCTCTACTATCGAAAACTATATAAGAATAGGCTAAAGCCGTTCAGAAAGCTATAACGACTCTTTGCGAACTTATAGCATCTCGATAACTAAAAGAGGCGCTATCTACTAGGAACGGCCCTAATATAATAACGCTCTTTTAACTACTATTATAAAGCTAGGTTAAAGTCTAGAGAGAAAAGGACGGCTAGACTAGTCCTTTTACCCTTAAGGCTATTAATAGCCACGATATTATAATCTAGTCCTCGACTAGTCTCTACGTATTTTAGTTAATATATATATAGCCTTATTTTTCAAATAATCCCTAACTAGAGGCTGCCCGGGAATAGAATAAAAACGACCTATAACCTGCCTAAAAATAGACCCGGTTCTTATAGCGTTTAGAAGTCTACCTGCTATAGTTACTAAAGACCTCGACCTAATTTATATCTAAGAAAGAATAGAACGATTTCGCGCTCTTTTTTCGTTTTCGCGCAGAGGGCAGGATTATAACCCCTAGACCCCTATTTAAAGCATTAGACTAGAAAAAGATTATAGACCTTATAGGCTAAGGTGTTTTTTCTTTTAAATAGTTCGATCCCGCCTAGCATAGAGGAGTTCGGATTTTTTATACTAGACTTATCTGTAAAATTAAGGATAAAATAACTAATTACCTATACGAAAAATCACGACTAATTATTGCAGGATATAATAATAACGGAAAGAAGGAGATCCTAACCTAATCTCCTATAATCTAAAGAGTTAGCTAACGTTTGCTTTTAGCTCTAGCTCTAATATATATTGCTTAGGGAATAAAATTATGCCTTTGCAATATTACCTAGGCTTACCCGCAATCCTAATTAACCCTTAAACGAACTATACTTGCTAGCCTTCTAAAAGAACTCTAGGATAAATACCCTCCTTAGACAATTATCCGAGTTATTAAGCCGTTATATAGTATTACCGAGTCCGGTGTTTATTAGTTCTAGACCTATTTCGAGTATTATATTTAGCGACTTTATATACGACCCTCTATATTTAATAACTGCCTTCTCCTATCGCATTCTAGCCATACTTATTTTAGTCTTATTAGGATATAAACTAATAATACGATTATTCTCGGCACTAATTCTTTCTATAACTAGGAAAAGGCCGAGCTAAATTCCGCCTAAATTCGCTTAAAACCCTAAGTAAACTTAAGCCCTAGAAGTATAACGGATTTTAATAGTTCGCAGCTATATCTTATATCGAATTCGCTAGCAATTTGATAAAAAGGCTAGGCTGCTAAGATTAAAGTTATTAATTATTCCTAGCCTGATTTTACTTAAAGCTACTTTAAATAACGTATGCAAGGAGGCTATATTGCGTCCGTTTGCTAGCTAAAAGCTGCGTTCGACTTATCTATTACCGCCCGGCAATACTAACCTACTAAGGAAGACTGCTAGAGGATTAATAAAAGGCTGCAATAGCAAAAGGATAATTAGCAGCGCGGATTAATATATATCCCTTTTAACTTTTTAGTACTTAAATTATTTATTTTTATAGATAGATTACTTGCAAATAATAACGACTTATCCTCGTAAATTAGATATATTATTATCCTAGGCAACGAAGATAGGATAGCAAATAAATTCGTACTAAAAGGAAACGTCGTCTATTAGAGTTCTATAAAATATAAGAGGATTACCCGGAGTATTCTTGCCTTGGAAATATATAGCATATTATCAGGATTCGATATTAGGATCTCCCTAGCAATAATACTAAATCGCATTATAGCCGAGCTAGGATCGGCCCGAGTTCCTATTATATTATGCACGGATTCTTTCTTGCTATACGAGTGCCTTATTAAGCTTAGAATAATAAAAGAGAAACGACTTATAATCGATATTATATCTATCCGAGAATTATATAAGGGGCGAGAGATCGATAAAATCTAATAGATCGCAAGAAAGGATAATCCCGCTAATGCTATAATAAAAGCGACCCTAAATAAAACGCTAGAACGTCTTATAGATATAAATAAGGCTATTATCTCGCTAGAGGGATTTATAATAAGGAAAGAGGTAAACTAGCATAATATTAGTTCAAATCCGAACGAGATTCGATCTAATAAAGAAAGAACTGCTAGTATGTATTTATTAGAACTAGGAACTTAACTACGGAAGGCGGAATAACCTATTTCCGTATAAGCCCCTTTCTCCTAACTAACTCGGCGATAGTTATAGTTATAATATACGCAAACCCCTTTCTGCTAGATATTCTATATTATCCCTATTATAGTATATATTACCCCTTTCCGCATAAGTATCGTGCCCTTTTAGATAGGAGATAGGAGCATAATAGGGGCAGTATAGAAGAGGAAGTAGATTACCCCTAAACTTAGCATAAGGAGTATACGATATTAGGATAAGTTTATGCTAAGATTATAGCAATAATAGTTTAAAGGAGAAAAGGGGCGGCTATATATTTAGATTATACGGAGTTTAGGATAATTATATATTACCTCTAGTTTAACCTAGATACCTTTAAGAATTTATATATATATCGTCTTCCTCTCTAATAGAAGAAGAAAGAGATAGATATAAGCAGATATTAATAGATTAAGGACCCGAGCTAACTTAAGCAGAGTCCTCTCTTGTATTATACTAACATATATTAATGCCCTACCTATATTGCTTTTAATACCTCGGGCTCTAAGATATACGCTGCTATTAATAATACTAAGTCGTCGTCTTTTCCTAGACGCAACTATGCTAAAAACGCTAAGGATAATAACGAAAACGCCTAAAACGCTAGAAGGGTTATATTAAAACCTATAGACCCTAAATCGCAGGCGTTTATATAAGGAGGTAACGAGGATAGTTCCCTATTACTAGTATATCTCCTATCTAGCTTAGTAGCCGCCTACGACTAACGCCTATTAGGAATAGGATTCGGCAGTAGTAAAGAGTTGCTTCTGCTACTCGTTGCAGGGATCTAAGTGCGAGATAGTAAGTATCCTTATCTAATATCGAGATAATTTTTAGCTAATATCGGATATAAAGCTAGCACTAGAAGCAGGATATACTATATAGGCTTTAATAGCGTTTATCTAGATAAACTATCCTCTCGATAAGTTCTAAAAAGGGGAGTATACTAATTTAGCTCGTATAGCTATATAAGCTTATTAGGAGTTTAGGACGAAAAAATAATCCTATACTATAGTTTGCTAGCTAGGCTCCTAGGGATAAAATTAGCAGGGAAATTTAGCAGGGAGGGCAAAAAAAAAAATTTTAATAAGCAAAGCTAGGCCTAATAATTTTAAGTATAGCTAGGCGCAAAAAAAAAAATTTTAGATAGATTTAGCCAGGCAGATAAATTTTATTTGCTAGTTTGCCTAGGCTAAATTAATAAAAAAGATTCTTGCTTCCTAAATATAACGAGTATAGTTAAATTATATATTTATATAAAAATATTTAGGATATAAAGATATAATCCCTATAAAATAGAAAGAAAATAAGCATAGTATAGAGGCAATATTTATCTAATTTCGGGTTAGTATTAAACAAAGTATTCTAAAAGTCGTAAAGAGTAAAAATAAAAGTAAAAGAGTAACTAAGAAGGTTATCCTAGAAAAAGAAGTAAATCCCTCTAGGTGTTTCGATTATTATCCTAAACGTTCTAGGGATAAGTTAAGGTCCTTAAGAGATTAAAACCGCGGGCTATAAGAGTCTATTCCTTCCTAAGGATCTTATTATTATTCGAGGTTAATTTAGTCGTCCTAAATATTCTAAATATAAGTCGAGGTCCTTTAAGAGATTAAAACCGCGGGCTATAAGAGTCTATTCCTTCCTAAGGGTCCTATTATTATTCGAGGTCGATTTAGTCTTCCGAGCAGCTATTATACTATCTAGTACTATAAGAGATTAAAACCGCGAACTCTAGGAGTCCGTTCCTTCCTAGGGTAAAAGTCGTTTCCTAGCTTAAGTCCGGGCATCTATTTCCTAGCTAATCTGCATTTTTATTAGATATAGGACTCGTATTAATAGCTAATAGTAATACTAATTAGTATAGGTAGGGCATTAATATATATTAGTATAATATAAGAGAGGACTCTGCTTAAGTTAGCTCGGGTCCTTAATCTATTAATATCTGCTTATATCTATCTCTTCTTCTTTTATAAGGGAAGAAGATAGAGTTTATATATATATTTCCCTAATCCTAATCCTCTTTTCCTGCTTTATCTTCCTAATCTCCCTATAATCCGCTTCTAATCTTAGACTAAGTTCGATCTAATTATGCTACGAGCACTGCCTGACTATAGCCCTATTGCATAATTAAATGCTTTATTTATGCGTACCTATCCCTAGTTATTTCCTTTAGGGGCAGACACGCGTTAAAACGCGTAGACGATTCGTATCGTGTATAGTTTATACAGACTCCTAATTTGCCTATCGATAATAATATTATAACTAAATTTACTAAAGTCTAGGATAAGATAAAGAACTTTACGGGAAAACTATATAATTTGCTTAATAATATTATCTATTTGTTTTTTAATATTTGTTTTTCGTTAAAGATTGCCCCTAGATACTTCTATTTAATTTTCCCTTATATTTAGACTAGCTAAGCATAGCAGTACTTTATAGATTATATTAAATAGTATAATACCTTTATAACGCAATATAACTAACTAAAGAATTACTTTAAGTCGGATATTAATTACGTATACTATTTTACTAACTAGATATCGACTATATTTTAATCTATTCGCAGGACGAATTCGGAACTATCCCTATACAAGGTTCTCTAGGAACTATTCGATAAACTAGAGTTATATTAATAAGCCCTTAGAAAAGGATATAAAGGAGATACTCCCTTGCGTACGATAATTATTAATGCATATTAAGGAGTACTAGAGCTTAAGTTTGCGTTATTCTAACTAGCTAAAGATATCGAGAACTTGCAAGCAGATTTATAATCTATACTAGAAATATCGATTATAAAAAATAAAGCCGAATAGATATTATAATAGAGCGTAATTTGTTATCTAGACTGCAGATATTAGAATAATATATAAAATTAGTTAGAAGATAGTTCGAAAATAACCTAAGTCTAATCTAATTTTAGACTAAATAAGAACTAGACTCGAAAGTATTTTATATATAGCAAGGTTAGTTGCTAGTCGACTAAATACCCGCTTAAAGAATAAAAGCGGGCAAAGACCTTATATATAGTATACTGCGAATTTTTAGATAATAGCCCTTAGGACTTTATAGCCTATATTATAGCATTCGAAGGACTTAAACTATATAATAAAGAATAGCACGCGATTAATAATAACCCTAAGGATATCTTAAAGCAATAGGAGGCCTCTTAGTTCCTTTCTATATTAGCATTTATGCACCTTTTTACTAGATACGACCCGAAATTAGACGTAATAGAACCTATACTAGCTTCGCAATTTCTTCTCGAAGATCGATATTCCTAATAGTCTTTTTAGGGAATTATAATTAATACTAGTGCTGCATAAATTTCGACTACTAGATAAAATTAGGTTAAAGCCCTATAGAAAACAATACTATATCTTATAGTTAATAAAGCATCTGCTAGCACTAATTCTATTAAATTTGGCGAAGGATAAAGTATACTTATACTTAGCAATATAACTATTAAAACTCTATTTAGCAATATTACTTTTTACGTTCTTACTTCGCCTACTCCTTTTCTTCTTTCTTTAGCAGATATAGATCGCTTAAAGATTTTCTTCTAGAATATAATAAATAAGCTTATTAGCTAGGATAAAACGCTGCTAGTTATTTATAAATAGGGGTACTTTTAGTTCTTCCTTTAACTAGAAAACGCTGCGATTTTATTCCTAACTAAATCCGAAATTAGGATAATTTACCGCTAATTTAGACACCCTATAGCGCGATAATTATACTAACTTCTATCTAGAGCTAGATATAAAATACTAATAACTACTCTTAAAAGCATCTCGAAGTTCTGCTAATATTATTAGTTATATAGCAAAGCACCTAGCCGATTTAAGTTTACGCTTTATAATAATAAAGAGTTTAATTTCGAGATTATTATAGATATTATATACCTAAGTAGAAAACTAGTTCTTTACGTTATTAACGCTATAATATCTTTTTAAGCCGCCCGATTCCTGCGTTCGATATCGATAAAGGATACCTAGGAAGCGTTAAGGATAATATAGATTAATACGTACTTAGGACCCCTGGATTCGCTATAATATAATATAGGCACGAATTTTTTATCTAAGGAATTCTAGAACGAATCTAGATAAATAGGAATTACCTGCTAGCAAGTACTAGTAGAAGCGCACTAGTCTATAGGGAAAGTTAAAAAATACTATGCCCTCCTCTATTAGGCATATAAGATCCTTAGCACTAAAATCAGAGCAATAACGAGAAGAGATTCTATTCTCTAAATAGCAGTTAAAGCTATAAATAATACTACTAGCCTGGATAGCTTAGTTCTAACTCTGCTTATTTTTAGTGCATATCTAAGGATTATTTAGGATTCTCTACCCTTAAAAACTACTCGAGAACGGGCTAAAGCTATTTAGAAAGCAATAATAAGTCTTTAAGAAATTATAGCATCTTAATAACTAAAAGAGGCGCTATCTACTAGAAATAGCCCTAATATAATAACGCTCTTTTAACTCCTATTGCAAAGCTAGGTTAAGGTTTAGAGAGAAAAGGACGGCTAGACTAGTCCTTTTACCCTTAAGGCTATCGATAGCTACAACGTTATAATTCGGTCCCTGACTAGTCTCTAGGTATTTCGGTTAATATATATATAGCCTTATTTTTTAGATAATCCCTAACTAAAGGCTGCCCGGGAATAGGATAAAAATAACCTAAAACCTGCCCGAAAATAGACCCGGTTCTCCTAGCGTTTAGAGGTTTAACTGCTATAATTACTAAAAACCTTAACCTAATTTATATCTAAAAAAGAACAGGACGATTTTACGCTCTCTCTTTATTTCCGCGCAGAAGGCAAGATTATAACCCCTAGACCCCTATTTAAAGCATCGGACTAAAAGGAGATTATAGACTTTATAGGCCGCGGTATTTTCTCTTTCGAATAGTTTAATCCTATCTAGTATAAAGGAGTTCGGATTTTTCGTGCTCGACTTATCTATAAAGTTAAGGATAAAACGACTAATTACCTATACGAAAAATTACGACTAATTATTACGGGATATAATAATAATAGAAAGAAGGAGATCCTAACCTAGTCTCCTATAATCTAAAGGGTTAGCTAATAATTGCTTTTAGCTCTAGCTCCTATATATATTGCCTAGGGGATAAAGTTATGCCTTTGCGATATTACTTAGGCTTATCCGTAATCCTAATCGATACTCGAATAAATAATCCTTATAAGCTTTCTAAAAGAACTCTAGGATAAGTACCCTTTTTAGACGATTATCTGTATTATTAAGCTATTATATAGTATTATAAAATCCGGAGTTTACTAGTTTTAGACCTATTTCGAATATTATATTTAATAGCTTTATATATAACCCTCTATATTTAATAACTGCCTTCTCCTCTTATATTCTAGCCGTACTTATTTTAGTCTTATTAGGATATAAACTAATAATACGATTATTCTTAGCACTAATTTTTTTTATAAATAAAAAAAGGCTAAGCTAATTTCCGTATAAATTTGCTTAAAACCTCGGGTAAACTTAACCCCTAGTAGCGTAACGGATTTTAATAGTTTACGGCTATATTTTATATCGAATTTGCTAGCGATTCGATAAAAAGGCTAGGCTGCTAAGATTAAAGTTATTAATTATTCCTAGCCTGATTTTGCTTAAAGCTACCTCGAATAACGTACGCGAGGAGGCTATATTGCGTCTATTTGCTAACTAGAGGCTGCGTTTAACCTATCTATTACCGCCTAGCAATACTAACCTACGAAGGAAGACTGCTAGAGGATTAATAAGCGGCTATAATAGCAGAAGGATAATTAGCAGCATAGATTAAAATATATCCTACTTAACCTTTTAGTACTTAAATTATTTATTTTTATAGATAGATTACTTATAAATAATAACGACTTATCCTTATAAATTAAATATATTATTATCCTAGGTAACGAAAATAGGATAGCAAATAAGTTCGTTATAAAAGGAAACGTTATCTATTAGAGTTCTACGAAATATAAGAGGATTACCTAGAGTATCCTCGCCTTAGAAATATATAGCATATTATCCAGATTCGATATTAGAATCTTCCTAGCAATAACTCTAAATCGTATTATAGCTAAGCTAGGATTAGCCTAAGTTCCTATTATATTATATACGGATTCTTTCTCGCTTTATAAGTGCCTTATTAAGCTTAGAATAATAAAAGAAAAACGACTTATAATCGATATTATATCTATTAGAGAGTTATATAAGGGGCGAGAAATTAATAAAATCCGATAGATTGCGGGAAAGGATAATCCTACTAATACTATAATAAAAGCGACCCTAAATAAGACGCTAGAACGTCTTATCGATATAAATAAGGCTACTATCTCGCTAGAGGGATTTATAATAAGGAAGGAGATAAACTAGTATAATATTAGATCGAATCTAAACGAAATTCGATTTAATAAAAAAAGAACTGCTAGTATATATTCGTTAGAATTAGGGACGCAGCTATAAAATGCGGAATAACCTGTTTCCGCATAAGCCCCTTTCTTACTACTAACTTAGCAATAGTTATAGTTATAATATAAGCAAACCCCTTTCTGCTAGATATTTTATATTATCCCTATTATAGTATATATTACCCCTTTCCGTATAAGTATTATGCCCCTTTAGATAGGAGATAGGAGTATAATAGGGGTAGTATAGAAAGGGAAGTAGATTACCCCTAAACTTAGCACAATAAGCATATAATATCGTAATAAGTTTATACTAAGATCGTAGCAATAACAGTTTAAAAGAGAAAAGGGGCGGCTATATATTCGGATTATATAGAGTTTAGGATAATTATATATTGCCTCTAGTTTAACCTAGATGCTTTTAAGATTAGGTATATAGTTCGTCTTCCTCTTTAATAGAGGAAGAGATAAGCAGATATTAATAGATTAAGGACCCAAGCTAACTTAAGCAGAGTCCTCTCTTGTGTTATACTAATATATATTAATGCCCTACCTATAGTAATAGTAGTATTAACTTAGTCGGGAGCTATAAGAGGCGTAGAACTAGCACTAGAGTAGGGAGTCTAGGGGTTTTGCGGCGCAAGCTGCAGTTCCCCTAGTCGCACTCCCCTTAGTCCTAGTTACGCCTGCCCTAGCCTTAGCTGCGCCTATAATAGTACTGCCCGCGCTAATAGCAATAAAGAACCTGCTAATAATAATAATAATAATAATAAACCTAGTCTAAGTGCTAGAGGGCCTTATAAAGGCTATAGGCTAGGAGATTCTTAGCGAGCTAAAGGAAATGCGCTAATACTAGGAGTTAATTTTTTATATCTAGGAGAAATAGTTAGCATACTAGGGGAGTATTAATACGTATTATATATATAATAGTTAGCGCCTTAGCAGGATTCTTAGCAATCTTCTTAGTATTAACCCGAATAAGTAGATATATATCCCTAGGGCCTAAAGGGCAGAAGACTTCCTCCTAAATATAAATAGACTAATCTAGCCCTATATTACTAACCCTAATATTAAGGGCGCGCTAATAATATATATGCTTAAAGCTACTTTAATACTACTAAAAATAGAAAAGGGGCTAGGGGCTAATTAAATAGGGTCTACTCCTTGCAACTATAATAGTAATAGCAATAGCAATATTATAAAAGTGCTAGCTAAGAAATAAAGGCTAGAGGTAGTAGTAGAGGAGGAGAGGGTATTAGTAGAGAAGGGGGTAGTAGTAGCAGGAGGGGGGGGGGAGGAGAGTCCGGGAGGAGGGGACCCGGCTATAACCCTAGTAGCGATAGGGACTCTAAAGCAAGGGCCTAAACGCCCCCCTAAGCAGGGTTATAGTTATAGGCGTAGGGGTTAGGGCAGTTGCAGCAGGAGAGTATTAGGAGGCAGGTAGAGTTATTAGTGCTTTTAGAGTAGGGTTAGTAAATAAAAAGGCAGTCTGCCCCTAGGGGGCGGTAATACCCTTTATCCTATATAGTATAAAGGCGAGGTCGAACTAATATAGGCGATATAGTTATATAAACTATAGAGCTAGCTTGCTAGTAGAGACTTTATAGCTAAATAGATAAGTAAGGTTAGCCTAGTCCCTTAGGGGGCCTAGGTTAGAGAGCAGGAGTCTCTAGGCGCTTATATAGGGGCAGTAGAGGAATAAGTGCTTAGTAGTCTTATCCTTACTAGTACTATAAGGGCAATATAGGGATAGAATATTAGGGATATAATAAGTATAGAAAAAGCGGTTTAGCTTAATCCTACTAGACTAAAGCTATATTAGGACGCTGCTAAGGAATTTAAAAAGGGTAGTATATAAGTCGAGGGCAAGGCGTAGTTTAAATTAGGGGCGTTTATTAATAGCTTATCCGTAAGACTATTTATAGTGCTTAAAGCGGCCCTCCTAAGAATCCTATTAGAGGAGCTATTCGGCTTAAAGGCGCTTATATAGGTCCTAATATAACTATAAACTAGGGTTAGGTAACCCTACCTACTATATTATAGAGTCCCTTAGTGCTTAGAGTATAATATAAGGGGCAGGGGGTTAACTATAGCGGGGCTAGAGACGCTAGGAGACCTGGGCGCACGCAGCTTAAATGCCTGCTGCAATGCTATTAGCCTCGAGGAGCTAAAAAGTGCAGGCAGAGCGGGATTACTAAGCGGATAACCTTTATATAGATCTTACGCGCGCGGATAAGAGAGAATCCCTATATAGATATAGCGAGGTTAGTTAGTATAAGCTGCTATTTCTAGAGCTTCTATATAAGTTAGCACAGGTAAGCCTTCTACTTAAGCTTCTAATAAATCTAGACGCTAAGCATATAGGCCTCCTACGTAAGGACTATAACAGAGCTATTAAGGGTAAGAGTGCTTATATTAGCTATATAGGCGCGTATAAAGTAAAGGAGTTTGCTCTTAAGGGGTTAAAATAATATCTTATACTTATAGGCCTAATCTTAGTAGACCTCCTATGCTCGAACTAACTAGTCCCGAACCTATTATAGTATACGGCTAGTGCTAATAATATTCGTATTATCCGCGAACCTAATAGGAATAATTCCGATTTAGCGTTCGAGTTAGTAGTAGAGGGAAGAAATATATAAGATAAATAGGATTAGGGATATTAGGGACCCTTAAGGGACGCCTTTTTTAATATCGAAGGGTTCGGATAGGCGGCTATTAACTTTAAGCCTAGAACTACGGCTAGTAAGATAGCTGCGGATAAGCGCAGTAAGCTAGGGGGGGAAGCTAAGGAGGTTAAGAGTAGTAATAAGCTTGCTATATAAAATATAGTTAAAGGCGCTAGTTATATCGAGTATAAAAAGCAATATAGAGCCCTGCTAAGCCTAGGCTACGCGTACTATTTTAGTAAGCATAAATAGTATACTATTAGTAGAATAGCGAGGTCTATTTCCTATCTATCTAAAAGGGAGGACTATAGTAGCCTTAGCAGCGTGGGATAGTTTTTATGCTAAAACAGTTTCTAGTACCTTCCCGACTATATTAAGTAGCAAGATTAGTCTATAACTCCTAGGAGTCTATAGGACCTCTAGGCTCTTGCCTGCCTTCTAAAGCACTATAACGTTCGACTCCTTATATTAAGCAGGGAAATAGCTATACGTAATATAACTATAGAGGACTAAGGTAAGGAAGGAGACTAATAGCAGGCTATACCTTTTAAGGAAGCCGACTAAGATCCCGTTAGGACTAGCTAATTTCTAGGAGGCAATACTAAAAAAGGCGGAGTATACCTTGGATTTGCTAACCTTAGGAGCAATGCTAATAGCCGGGAAGGGGTCCTTAAGGGAGAGGGGGGGAGCGTTTGCTAGACTCGGGGGAAAGAACTTATTAGCAAGCAGCTTAGTCTTTCCCTCGTAGGATAACTATAGGCCGCTAGAAGCATTATATTATAGGGCAGGTATATAGGTTAGTTCTAAAGGGGTCTAGCTTCGCAAGCGCGCCTATTTAGTTATAGACTATAGGGTCTAGGGGTTACTAGATACGCTATTAAGGAAGTCCTGCTAGTTATTATATTTTATTTTATAGATAGCAGCCTTTTAAATAATAGTTTTATCTCCTAAGGCCTGCTATTAAAATAGGCTAGGGTTTGCTTGCTATACCTGCCTAGCTTGCTTTATATCGCGTACTGCTTTGCTAACCTCCTATATCTACTAAGGGCATAACCTTAAGCTAAGTCGCTAAGGGAGAAATAGGATAGTAATAGTTACTATAGTATTGAGTTCCTAGTATAGCTAGTCTAAAGTAGCATTTATCTAATCTAGGAAACCTATAAGCGCCTAGGAGGGCAGGAGCCTATTACGTGCCTTAGCAATAAGGATATCCTTATTAAATAATTTCTAACGCTTAGTAAGGGCTATATTAGGGGGGGGATTAAGGTTAAAGGAGGCGGATTATAGTATATAATCGGAACCCTTAAGGTTAAGGTTAGGGCTAAGGAAGGTTAGGAAGCAGCTAGGAGATGCCTAGATAAGGTTAATAGTGCTCGATTAGCAGCTATATATTTCCTAAGTAACCTTATATAGGGGAGTAATAAGTTCGAGGCGCAGCTATCCTACTACCTAGAGGAACTCGAGGATATATAGTAAGGATTATTTATAGAGATCCTAAGAAAGATAATAAGCGTTAAGGTTACTAAGGAGGATATAGGGGGAGCCTAGGTCGAGCTAGTCCTATAGATAAAGGAGGGGGCCTATTATAATGCTAATAGGAGGGGAGTAAACTAATAGGATTCGGGGGCTATAAGCAAAAAAGGCTCCTATAACGTCCTAGCTAAGAATAGGTATCTAGGTATGCAGATCGTAGCGCTTATATATATAGAGGAGGGCCCTGCCCTTGCCCTAAATAAGATAGTAGGGGGCGAGGCCTAGGACTAGCAGTTAGCCGTTAGTATTAAGCTAAGCCTCCTAGATAGCTATTACGTTATAGCTATATTTAGAGAAAAGAGCAAGGTAGATAAGATAGTTCGACTTTTATATATTCTACGTAAAGGCCTTAATTTTTATTAAGTTATATAAAGGGGATAGTAAATAGCGATTAAGATATTAGTATAAGCTAGGTGCAGGAAGGGGTAGATATAAGGGCAGTACTATGCTGCGCGCGGCCTTATTGTCCTACTATAGGGCGGGAATAGCTACGAAGGCCGCCTCTAGCTTATAGCGAGTATCTAATCGGGGGGTTAATAGGGGGAATTTCCGTATTACCTAGGGAGCTATAGTAGGCCCGTTTTTATAGCAAAACCTAGGTAAAGCCGTCCTTATTAGTAGTAGGTGCGGGCTAGGAAGCAAGCGGCTATTAAGAAGTAGTCGGTATTTAGCTATAGTTTAGTAAGTAGTCCTAATAGTAGTCCTAGAAATAATAGGGTTGCGCAGGGTATACGGATCTAGCCCTATCCTAGTACTAGCAGGATACTTTATAATCCTAGGACTATAAGGCGTAGTTCCCTTTATATAGGATATAGTAGTATTAACGTTTACTCTTAAAAGCAGGGCAGTTAGTTTCCCCTCTCTTATATAAGGAGGACCCGCAGTGCCTATAATACAGGGTATCTTTGCAGTATTTAGCTATATAGCCAAACTAGAAGCATTAATAGTATTATTTAGGGCGGATAGTATCCTTATAGGGTTTGCAGTAAATAATCTTAGTATTAATAATTAGCCTATTTGTATAGAGTCGATTAGTATTAGCAATGCTACTAATACTAAGGATAAGGCAAGTCTAAGGCGCAACCCCCTAGGGTCCTTTATAGGGCTTAATTACCTAAGCTCGAATAATATCGACTTTATTAATATCCTTAATGCCTTAAAGCAACTAGTCTCTATCTTAAAGGGCGGCTAAAGTGCAAATGCCTTTAGTAATTATAGCGTATAAGCGTTAAGTAAGTACCGCCTCCTTGCTAAAAGCCGCCTAAATCTATCCTTTAGGATAGGCATATAATATCTTATTAGGGTCGAAGGTAAGCATAATATTGCTGCTCGGGAAACGCCTAGCAGCAACTATAGCAGGGTTGCTTATAGCGGAATTAGCTTTAGTAACGATCTCTATAGGAGTAAAGGAGGGAGCCCCCTTAGTAACTAGGACGCTCTAAACTAAGATAAGTATCTCGCGTTCCTATCGAGCTAGTACTAGTCGGACGAGAGGTAGTCCCGAGGTTAGTATAGTAGCAGGGGCAGTAAGTACGGCGGCCTAGGACGGTTTCGAACTAGTTATATAGGGTTATAGAACCTTCTATATAGCTAATTTAATGGATTTTTAGATTACACGGGTAATAGTAGCAGGAAGGGAGGTCTTATCTATCTTAGTTATAGCAGGGGCGCGCTTCTAAAGCTTCTTCTATACTATATCTATAATAGCCTATATAGCCCTAAAATTTTTATATAAGACTACCCTAGCAAGACTATTAAAAGCGTCTTTTATAATAGGATTAGTTAGCGCTTGCAATATCTCTATAAACGGGTCCTTATTAGGTATATTAATAATATTAAACTAGCCGGCACCTGTATATAGGTGCTATTATAACTGCGCGATCCCCTTAGGACCCCTATCGATTACTATTAGGACCCCGATAGTATTGCTAGAGGCCCTATCCAGGGGCGCCGCAGACAGTGCTATGCTAAACAAGAAGAAGAGAAGGGGAACTAAATAAGAAGACTTATAGTCGCAATAAGAGATTATAGCGAGCGCTTTGTTATTGCTATAGCGAATGTTATTCTAGCCGAGGATATTAGAAACTTTATTAATATATTTAATTTCTTATATAAAGTTAGCCTAGTCCGCTATAGTAGCTATAACTAGGATACCCTTAGCAATAACTATATATAATCGTATAGCTATTATTATATTATAACTAAAAACGTAGTAGATCTAACTAATATCCGTAATAAAGTTAGCTATAAGTCTATTAAAAGTAACTACTATATCTCTGCTAGGGAGGCGTCTTATAGCAATATATAAGAAGGTATAAAGGATATTATTAATAGCCTAGATAGTATTTTTCGGGGTTTAGTTAACTATATCTTTAGGCGGGTTATTATTATATATAATAATCTCTCTCTTATATTAGGGTAGGATTCGCTTCTTTGCGTTAGAGTTAACTATTAACGCTAGAGCGCTAGCAACCTAGGCCTAGGTAAGGTTAACTCTAGTTAGAGCATTAGTTAAGGTCTATAGTAAGTATTGCTAGAGTAAGTTAGCAATTATCTTCCTAATAGCGGCTTTAATATTATTAATAAGTAGGGAGAGTCCGGAATAGAGCTTTATTTTGCTAAATTCTTATACTATAGCCTAGATACGTTTTATTACGTTAAGAGGGATAAGTCCTGCTAAGTTATTATATATAGTTTGCTTAATAGTATTAAAAGGGACTAGAGTAGTACTATTTAGTATATTTAATAATTCTTAATTAGTAAGTAAGTATATTTGCGCTATAGTATACTAGCGCTAAGGGGGGGGTCTTAAAAAAGCACGGCCTCTCGATATGCTGCCTTATCCCTAGCCTCTATAATCCTAGGCTAGGATTACTATAGCTACCGAGTAGCGGGAGTCGCCTTAGAGTTCCTACTATATATTGTATCCTCTTAATACTAGAGTCGCGCTAGGGTTAAGCGCAAATCGAGTTTTTTAATAAAACCGCGAAGGCTAAACTAAATTCTGCCTAAATTCGCTTAAAACCCTAAGTAAACTTAGCCTTAGGTAGTATAATAGATTTTAATAGTTTATAGTTATATTTTAAATTAAATTCGCTAGTAATTTAATAAAAGGGCTAGGCTACTAAGATTAAGGTTATTAATTACTCCTAACTAGATTTTGCCTAATACTATCTTAAATAATATACGCAAGGAGGCTATATTATATCTATTTACTAACTAAAGGCTGCGTTCGATCTATCTATTACTGCCTAGTAATACTAACCTACTATAAAAGACTACTAGAGGATAAATAAGCGGATATAGTAGCAAAAGGATAATTAATAGCGTAGACTAAAATATATCTCCCTTAACTTTTTAGCACTTAAATTATTTATTTTTATAGATAGATTACTTATAAATAATAATAACTTATCCTTATAGATTAGATATATTATTATCCTAGGCAATAAAAATAGGATCGTAAATAAGTTTATAATAAAAGGAAATATTATCTACTAGAGTTCTATAAAATGCAAGAGGATTACTTAGAGTATCCTTGCCTTAGAAATATATAGTATATTATTAGGATTCGATATTAGAATCTCCCTAGTAATAATACTAAATTATATTATAGCTAAGCTAGGATTAGCCCGAGTTCCTATTATATTATATATAGATTCTTTCTTGCTCTACGAGTGCTTTATTAAGCTAAGAATAATAAAAGAAAAACGACTTATAATTAATATTATATCTATCTAGGAGTTATATAAAAGGCGAGAAATTAATAAGATCTAATAGATTACAGGAAAGAATAATCCTACTAATACTATAATAAAAGCGACCCTAAATAAAACGCTAGAATATCTTATTAATACTAATAAGGCTACTATCTCTCTAGAGGGATTCGTAATAAGGAAGAAAATAAACTAGCATAATATTAAATCGAATCTAAATAAAATTTAATTTAATAAAAAAAGAACTGCTAGTATATATTTATTAGCCTTAGGGACGCAACTATAGAATATAAAATAACTTATTTCTATATAAGCCCCTTTCTTATAACTAACTCGATAATTATCCTAGTTATAATATATATAAACCCCTTTTTGCTAGATATTTAATATTATCCCTATTATAGTATATATTACCTCTTTCTATATAAGTATTATACCCCTTTAAATAAGAAATAGGAGTATAATAAGAGTAGTATAAA
The DNA here is from genome assembly GCA_001633055.2 of Ophiocordyceps polyrhachis-furcata BCC 54312. Lineage (NCBI taxonomy): Eukaryota > Fungi > Ascomycota > Sordariomycetes > Hypocreales > Ophiocordycipitaceae > Ophiocordyceps > Ophiocordyceps polyrhachis-furcata. The sequence goes on along the minus strand of LKCN02000003.1, from coordinate 3,127,688 downwards.
AGGGGAAGTAAATTACCCCTAAACTTAGTATAATAAGCATATAATACTATAATAAGTTTATACTAAGATTATAGCAATAATAGTTTAAAAGAAAAAGGAGGCAGTTATATATTCGGATTATACGGAGTTTAGGATAATTATATATTACCTCTAGTTTTACCTAGATGCCTTTAAGATTATATATATATTTTATCTTCCTTCCTAATAGAGGAAGAGAGAGAGATAGATATAAGCAGATATTAATAGATTAAGGACCTAAGCTAACTTAAGCAGAGTCCTCTCTTATATTATACTAATATATGTTAATGCCCTACCTATACTAATAGCTAACCTTATAAGGTATATAGCTAGCTAGTAGGGAGCTTCTCTCCCTTCCTCTTTCTCTCTTCTTAGTAGTTCTATTTATTACTCCTTTTTAGTTCGACTTAGTATTATCTCTTTATTAATTCCTTTATAGCTATAACACTTTTTATCTCTTTTATTACTTTAAAACTATTCTAGCAGGCAGCTACTATATACTTTACTATACTACTATATTTCCTGCTTTGCGACTATTTAGAGCACGAGGCCTTTCTTTTGCCTTATAGCTAAGGGGTTTTCCTTATTTAAGGTTTTTCCTGCTTAACTTACAGTTCCTAGAAAAAAGTTCCGACTAACTAAAAATCTAGTAACAAATAGACCCTTTAGCTTAAAATAGTAATAACTAGCTTATGAAAAATTATATAAAGTTAGAAATTAATATTTAATTAATAACGAGGTTTATTTATATAAAAGGTATTTTTTTTAAAAAAATTAATACTCTTATAAGAAACTATAAGCTTATAAAAAATAAATATTTTTTAAAAAAATCTAAAAATTTTAAAAAAGAAATTCTTTTTTAATTTTTTTAAAAAAATAAATAAAATACTATATAAATAGCTTAGTATAATAAATATAATATAAAGTTAAAAACAATTTTTATTATAAGCTATATAGTATATAAAATAAATCTTTTATAAAATAGGTTTAAAAATTAATTAAATTCTCTATTTTCTAAAAGATTTTATAAATAAGCTTTTATACTTTAAGGAAAAAAATAAAAATACTATTTTTATAAAAAACCCTTTAATTATACTAGATATTACTTTTATTTTTTATTTTCTTATAAGGAAATTTTAAAATACCTTTAAGT
>LKCN02000003.1:3107793-3123834 GCA_001633055.2 Ophiocordyceps polyrhachis-furcata BCC 54312 | reverse complement strand
GGGGTAGTAGTAAGAAGAAGACTAAGTCGGGTATAAGTAGGTATAGGCAGTAGTATAGGGGGCAGGGTTCGAAAAAAATCTTGTACTTATATAATTACTCATAAGTGATGCGATTTTTTGCGATTTAAATCACGGATTTTTGCTTAGTCAGATGATTTTTTATGATTTAAATCACTAGGGTAAAAAAATCACTCATAAGTGATTTTTTTAGTTAGAAAAAAAAATCATAAGTAGATGATTTTTATGATTTTTTTTATAAAGTATATATATAGTATTTTTAATAAAAAGTAGAAATTTTAAAGATAAATTAAGGACTTTTAAGAGGAAGAATAATTAGTAGGGTTATATTAAAAAATAAGAAATAAATAATTGCTTTACTTTATTCTTTTATAATAATATTATCTTTTTTCTTAATTTATTATAAGTTATAACTAGACTTTAAAATAATTAATAATAGTAATACTATAAATATACTATAAATATACTAGTAATATTACTAGTAAAAAGGCTAGTAGTATTACTACTAGATAAATTAGTAAGAATACTAGTAAGAATACTAGAAAAAATAATAGTAAAACTAATAGTAAAAATAATAGTAAAAATAATAGTAAAAATACTACTAATATTACTACTAATATTACTACTAATATTACTACTAAATAAATTACTTAAAATATAATAAAAAATAGGGTAAAGATACTAGTAAAAATATAAGGAAAAATACTAATATAAATACTGCTAAAAATACTACTACTAATAATAATAAATACTAAAATATATACTAAAAAATATAAGAAACTAATCCTTACTAGTAAAAATACTAAAAAGAATCTAGGAAGAATACTACTAAAATACTAATAGAAAGTTTAAATAAATATTTATTAACTAGAAAAACTTAAAATAATTTTAAGTAAAAAAACTAGCTAATAAATATTAGTAAAAATAACTTATTCCTCCTCTTTACCTTCTTTATATTCCTCTTCTAGTAAAGTAAAGTCCTTTTTCTAACTTTTTAGCAGAATTAACTGCTTAATAGTATCCGAGTTTAGCTGGTTTCTTGACTTAGTAATTATATTAGCGCTTATAGAGAAAGCGCTTTTAATCGAAGCCGAAGTTGCTGCAATAGAAAGGTATCGTTAAGCTAAAATAGCTAGAATAGGAAATCTAGCCTTATTCTGCTTCTAGTAGTCGAGAATATTATCCTGAAATTATTAGCTAAGTTAAAAATTATAAAAAAATAAGTACTTACTTTTTTTTTAAGTAATAGCTCTGAAAAATAGAAAATAAACTCTTCTAGCGTATTTTCCTTATCCGAACTAATAAAAAAGTCGTCCGAATGATTAGATTTAGTAGGGCTATAAGCCCGGGAAAAAGAAGTATTTTTCTAATTTACTTCTTCTTTTATTCTATAGTATTATTAGTAAATAAAATAGTTAAAAAAATAGTAAAAAAAAGAAATATTACTTACTTAAAGTATTCTGCTTTAAAGCAGTCAAGGAGGTCCTTTTCGAAGGTAGGATAAAATCCTAGGAGTTGTTTCTCCTTAAAATAGGCTAATTTTAGCCGGGGATCGAGAATAATACTATATAAGTATATAATATAAGTTTTAAAGTTAGTTTTAATTAGTTTTTCCGGAAAGTATTTTTCAAGCTTTGTTTTTCCTTATAAAATACTAGAAATAAAAAGGTTATAATAGTTTAACTAAAAAAGTTAGTAATAAATAGTAATAACTTAAGTAAAAAATACTTACTAGTCTAGGTGCTAGATTTATATGCTCGGCTTTAATTCCATAGTCCTGGTATAAGTTGTTTAATTTTTTATATATCTGATAGATATATAAGAGCGCTTCCGAAGCCGTTGTATAAAGTTAACCTTGTAGCCTTATAGAAGGCTTAAGAAATATTTCGAATAATTCCTTTAGGTCGACTAAAGCATCCTATTCGCTAAGGGATATACTATTTTTTTAAGCTCCTTATTAGCCGTATTATTAATAGCGTAAAGAATAGCCGGCTTAAGTTAAATAGCTGTATTTAGTATATTATAGGTGGAATTCCACCTAGTAGCGTTATCTATAAAATAATATTAGTAAAAATATAAAGAAATAAAACTAAAAAACTTACCTAGGGGTATTTTTTCCTTATTTAAAGTAGAAGGAATTTAACCCTGATTTTTTGCTCTTTTAATGCCTTCTTTAAATAGCTTTTTTAGCTCCGTATTATACTTTAAAATTATAATAACTCTTCGAAGCCGGTTAAAAAGAGCTAGAAAAATTAGTAAAATAAATATAAAAGTAAAAAAAACTTACTAGAAAAGTTATTATCTTTAACTTATATCTCTATATTATTAGTTTCTAGGGCTGTTAAATCCGAATTAATATAGTTAGAGAGAATTATATCGTTTGCAGCCGAGGAAAGAAAGGCTTTAAGCATATCTTGTGCTATAAGGTTAATAATATGCGCTATACAGCGCATATTACCTTTAAAGCTCTCCGAAAAAAGGCTATAATAAGCCTCTTTATACGAGTTAGCAAAGGTATTATTATTACTAGCGTTATCTCTCGTAAAGCTATAAGAAATTAGTAAAAAAAACTAGTAAGTATAAAAAAACATACCTGAAAATAGTCGAATAATTTAAAGCCGGATAAGGGCTTAAAGCTAAAAGAGCTTCTTAAAGAATATAAACGCCAGTATATCGTTCGGATAATTTATAGAAGCCTAGGTTTTTTAATATTAGCTTAAAAAAAATTAAAAAAATAAACTTACTTATAAGGTAATAGTTTAACGTAAAATCCGAAGAGATATACGTTAAAATAATACTAATATACGCAGCCTGAGCATTAGAAGTCCAGATATTAAACGTTAAATTAAATAATCCGAAGTTTTTAATATGTTGATTTAGCTTATTATTAAGCAAATTTCGTTTTTCTTCGAATTCTTCACTTAAAAGCTCTTTAATTTTTGCTAGGTAGATTTTTGGATAGTCCCTATTTTAAAAATTAGTAATAAAAGTTAAAATAAAAAAAAAATATAATAACTTACTAGTTATAAAACGTTAAAAGCTCTGAAAAAGAGTCCGAGCTTATAGCGTTAAAAGAAATATTATTGCTTATTAAAAAGGATAAAATCCTTTTATAAGCCTCGGTTGAATTAAACTGAAGTTGTTGTTTTTTTGCTGTATATTCTTTAAAAAAATCCGGTCTTTCTCCTTGGGGCTCTAAAAAATAATTAGTAAATAAGTAAATAAGTAAATAAATAAATAAATAAATAAATAAATAAATAAATAAACTTACTTCTTTTTCTTCCTTGTTTTTTACTTTCCTTACTAAAAGCTATGCCTTCGTGGCAAAGAAAATAATGCCTACCTAAGTTAGAGTTAATTTTCTGATCGATTGCATACTTAAAAGTCTTATTATAACTAAAATAATTAGTAAATATAGTTAAAAAGTAAAAGGAATATAAGTAAGTTTACTTACGTTATACAAGTATATAAAACTCGGCGTTGTTGCTATAAGTTAATTAGTAAAAGCTTTCTAGTAAAAAGCTTTTGCTGAAAAATATAAGGCTTAAGCTCTAAATCAGGGCCTAACTTAAAATCCGGCTAGTTATAAATCGAAGCTAAATAATCCGTTTTTTCTACTTGTTTTTTAAAATTTTTTCCTTTTTCAATTTTTTTTCCTATATAATTTATTAGTTTCTACTATTTAGTATAGTTACTAATAGTAATTTTATAATACCTTTTTCTTTTTCAGATATAAAAGAACCTTGCGAATTAATGCCTAAAGTAGGCTGCGAAGAACGTTGAAAAAACGAGGAAGCTTTACTTGGCCCCGGGTCAGGGCCCTGCTCGATAATTCCAAAGGAATTACCCTCGGAAACAGCCGAAGCAATAGAAGGCTTATAAGAAGCAGACATTGCGAAGAGTTACAGAGTGGGTTGAAGAACTTAAAAGAGGAGAGAAAGAGCTTTTGAATAGTATTTTTTTTGTTGAATTTAGTTGCGAAACGAAGGATTCGTAAGGAAAAAAAGAAGAAAAGAAAGGAAAGAAAAGTTACAAGGGAAATTCTCTACCTTATACTACTAGGAAAGCAAAACTTAAGTACAAAAAGTACGTGGCTGGAAAGCGCCAAAGCTTCTAGTATTTTCTAGTATTTTGCTACTTTTTAGAAGTACCTGCGTTATTTTTTTCTTGCAAGGATAGGTAGTAGTATTAGCAAAAGTATATTACCTCGTATTTTTACAAGTACTATAGGCCTAGGGAAGAATTTGTACTTTTTCTATCTTTATACCCTGAAAAAAAAGGCCCCACTTACCTAAAATAGAAAGTATAATTCTTATGCTATTATTAACTATATAAAGAGCTTATATTCCAAAAATTACCTAAAATGGAATACTTTTAGGCTATATAAATAGAAAAGGAACTTATATATACTAAGTATTTTAAAGTATTTCTATTTTAAAAAAAATAATAAAATAGCGTAAAGAGGGAATTAAATTTTTTAAAAAATTCTTAAAATATTATAATATTATAAGGTATTTTTAGAATATTTTANGATTCGTAAGGAAAAAAAGAAGAAAAGAAAGGAAAGAAAAGTTACAAGGGAAATTCTCTACCTTATACTACCAGGAAAGCAAAACTTTAGTACAAAAAGTACGTGGCTGGAAAGCGCCAAAGCTTCTAGTATTTTCTAGTATTTTGCTACTTTTTAGAAGTACCTGCGTTATTTTTTTCTTGCAAGGATAGGTAGTAGTATTAGCAAAAGTACATTACCTCGTATTTTTACAAGTACTATGGGCCTAGGGAAGAATTTGTACTTTTTCTATCTTTATACCCTGAAAAAAAAGGCCCCACTTACCTAAAATGGAAAGTATAATTCTTATGCTATTATTAACTATATAAAGAGCTTATATTCCAAAAATTACCTAAAATGGAATACTTTTAGGCTATATAAATAGAAAAGGAACTTATATATACTAAGTATTTTAAAGTATTTCTATTTTAAAAAAAATAATAAAATAGCGTAAAGAGGGAATTAAATTTTTTAAAAAATTCTTAAAATATTATAATATTATAAGGTATTTTTAGAATATTTTATTTTAATTTTAAGTCTCTTACTTACTAAATTAGAAAAAAACTACTTTTTAGGGTAAACCTTTACTAAGAGTTTCTATGCAGGAAAAAAATACTTTTTTTAAAAAAGAGTAAAAAAGAGATTTTATTTAATATATAGCCTATTAAAGAAGATAGGAAGCTAAAAACCTTATATAAGCTTTTTATAGTAAGTATATACTAAATTATATTTTTATTATATTTTATATAATATTATATAGTCTTTAAATTAAATGTTAGTAGTACTACTTTTTCCTATAGGGTAGGTATAAAAACCCTACTTTAAAAATACTAAAAAAAAAACTAAAAAAAAACTAAAATAAGACTAAAGTTTTATAAGTTATTAAGCCTTTATAATTACTTTCTTTACTTCCTAATATTAAGCATATAAGTTTTAATAAATTTTTAAATATAAATATATAAAAGCAACTAACATTTTTATATTATATTAAGGAGTTTTTTTTAAAAAAATAAAAAATAACTAAAAAATAAACTAAAGCCTTACGTATAAAAAGAAAGCTTTTTTATTTATTATAAGGTTTTTTTAAATATACTTTCTTTCCTTTATTATATTTTAAAAACTTATTTTCTATATTAATTTTTTATATTTCTATAGAAATATATAGTATACTTTATAAGTCGTTTTTAAAAATAAGTATATATTATTAGTTTTAAAAAATTATATATATCTATTTTTAGAAAAAATCTTAATAATTTTTTTATGATTTTTTTAAAAAATCACTTATAATGTGATTTTTTTTTAATAATTTAAATCATAGCCCTGAAAAAATTACTTATAAGTGATTTAAATCACGAAAAAAAAAATCATTAAAAAATTACTTACGAATCACTCATAAGTGATTTTTTTCTAACCCTGATAGGGGGTAATAGCAGTAGCACAGGCGGCTTGGGGGGGGGTAATAGCAGTTAGCACAGGCAGCTTAGAGAAGTAATAGCAGTAGTATAAATAGCTTAGAAGGATAACAGCGGCTAGTATAAGTAGCTTAAGGGGATAATAGCAGCAGTATAGGCGGCTTAAAAAGGTAATAGCAGTAGTATAAGCAGCTTAAAGGGATAATAGCAGTAGTAAAGCGGCTTAGAGGGATAATAGCAGCTAGCATAAGTAGCTTAGGGGGATAATAGCAGCGGTATAGGCGGCTTAGAAAGGTAATAGCAGTAGTATAAGCGGCTTAGAGGGATAACGGCAGCTAGTATAAGTAGCTTAGGGGGATAATAGCAGTAGTATAAGCGGCTTAGAAGGATAATAGCGGCTAGTATAGGTAGCTTAGGGAGATAATAGTAGTAGTATAAGCGGCTTAGAGGGATAATAGCGGCTAGTATAAGTGGCTTAGAGAGGTAATAGCAGTAGTATAGACGGCTTAGAAAGGTAATAATAGTAGTATAAGCGGCTTAAAGGGATAATAGCAGCTAGTATAAGTAGCTTAGGGGGATTAAGAGTACTAAGATAGATTAGAAGCAGGGGCCGGACTATTATAGTCGTTATAAGTCGATTTAAGGAAAATACTATATAAAAAGAGCGAATTTTTAATAAAAAGTAGCCTTTAAGGCTAGCCCTATATGCGTATCCCTAGGAAATGCCTAGAGGGATTATAAAAGGGGGTAATAGTAGCAGAGGATCTAGTTGGATAGTCGTAATAATAAAGAGATAGGTTAGCAGATAGACATAACGCTAGGCCTTATTCTAAGTTATAACTAGTAGTTAAGGGTGCTATAAGCCGTATAACTAGCGTATACTAATTAGGGTAATAATAATAAAAAGGGTTAGCAGATAAGCATAGCGCTAGCCTTATTCTAAGTCGCGGTTAGCAGTTAAACTTGCTATAAGCTAGAAAGCTAGTGCGTAAAGTTGCTAGTCGAGGTGCTATAGGGGAGCAAGGCCTTATAGTATCCTCTATAACGAGTTATAGGAGGATAGTAGAGCATAATAGCGTCCTAACTTATAAGGAGCAAGGGGTTTAGCCCCCCTTAATCCTTATAGGTTAAGTATTAAACTAGTTTATAGTACTAAATATAGGCTTATATATTATCCTAAAATAATTAACTACTTATAGCTAGTTCCGATTAGACCTAGTAGGCTATATAGCTCTCGGTATATATAGTCGGATAATAGCAGCTAAATAAGCCTAACTCGTTAGTACTTTTAGGAGTAGGTTGTGTTTAAGGCTAATACTAATAGTAAATCGGCCCTACCCTGATCTTTAATAGCAATTAGCGCGTAGTAGGAGTAGGCTATCCTACCCTATAGCGCGTAAAGTTAATAGGGACGGGTCCTAGTAGGCGCTATATTAGTATCCTAATAGGGTAGCCTTACCCTAAGGTTAAACTACTATTAGGCAGCAAAAGGGTATCTAGGCTATTAATATTTGCTATAGCGACGACGAAGCGCTCGCTATAATCTCTTATTGCGACTGCAAGTCTTCTTATTTAGTTCCCCTTCTCTTCTTCTCGTTCGGCATAGCGCTGTCCGCGGCGCCCCCGAATAGGGCCCCTAGCAATACTATTAGGGTCCTAATAGTAATTAATAGGGGTCCTAAGGGGATTGCGCAGTTATAATAGCACCTATATATAGGTGCTAGCTAGTTTAATATTATCGATACACCTAATAAGGACTTATTTATAAAAACGTTACGAGCGCTAACTAATCCTATTATAAAAGACGCTTTTAATAGTCTTATTAGAGTAGTCTTATACGAAAATTTTAGGGCTGTATAGGCTATTATAGATATAGTGTAGAAGAAGCTTTAGAAGCGCGCCCCTACTATAACTAAGATAGATAAAACCTCCCTTCCTGCTACTATTACCCGTATAATCTAGAAATCCGTTGAATTAGCTATATAGAAGGTTCTGCAACCCTATACGACTAGTTCGAAACCGTCCTAGGCCGCCGTACTTGCCGCCCCTGCTACTATACTAACCTCGGGACTACCTCTTATCTAACTAGTACTAGCTCGATAGGAACGCGAGATACTTATCTCGGTTTAGGGCGTTCTAGTTACTAAGGGGGCTCCCTCCCTTACTCCTATAGAGATTATTACTAAAGCTAATTCCGCTATAGGCGACCCTGCTATAGTTGCTGCTAGGCGTCTCCCGAGTAGCGATATTATGCTTACCTTTAACCCTAATAAGATATTATATGCCTATCCCGAAGGATAGATTTAAGCGGCTTTTAGCGAGGAGGCAGTACTTACCTAATGCTTATACGCTATAATTGCTAAGGGCATCTATACCTTAGCCGCCCTTTAAGATAGAAACTAGTTGCTTTAGGGTATTAAGGATATTAATAAAGTCGATATTATTCGAGCTCGGGAAATTAAGCCCTATAAGGGACCCTAGGGGGTCGCGCCTCGGACCTGCTTTATCTTCGGTATTAGCAGCATTGCTAATACTAATCGACTCTATGCAAATAGGCTAATTATCGACGCCGAGATTATTTACTGCAAACCCTATAAGGATACTATCCGCCCTAAATAATACTATTAATGCTTCTAGTTTAGCTATATAGCTAAATACTATAAAAATACCCTGTATTGCGGGCACTACGGGTCCTCCTTATATAAGGGAGGGGAAACTAACTGCTCTGCCTTTAAGGGTAAACGTTAACGCTACTATATCCTATATAAAGGGAACTACGCCTTATAGTCCTAGGATTATAAAGTATCCTGCTAGTACTAGGATAGGGCTAGATCCGTATACCCTATACAACCCTATTATTTCTAGGACTACTATTAGGACTACCTACTAAACTATAGCTAAATACTAACTACTTCTTAATAGCTGCTCGCTTCCTAGCCCGCACCTATTACTAACGAGGACGGCTTTACCTAGGTTTTGCTATAGAAACGGGCCTACTGCGGCTCCCTAGGTAATACGGAAATTCCCCCTATTAACCCCCTAATCGGATACTCGCTATAAGCTAGAGGCGGCCTCTATAGCTATTCCTGCCCTATAGTAGGATAACGAGGCCGCGCATAGCATAGTGCCGCCCCTACGTCTACCCCTTCCCGCACCTAGCTTATACTAACGTCTTAATCGCTATTTACTATCCCCTCTATATAACTTAATAAAAATTAAGGCCTTTACGTAGAATATATAGAAGTCGAACTATCTTATCTACCTTGCTCTCTTCTCTAAATATAGCTATAATATAGTAGCTATCTAGGAGGCTTAACTTAATACTAATAGCCGACCGCTAGTCCTAGGCCTCGCCCCTTACTATCTTGTTTAGGGCGAGGGCAGGGCCCTCCTCTATATATATAAGCGCTATAATCTGCATACCTAGATACTTATTCTTAGCTAGAACGTTATAGGAGCCTCTTTTGCTTATAGCCCCTGAATCCTATTAGTTTACTCCCCTCCTATTAGCATCGCAATAGGCCCCCTCCTTTATCTATAGGACTAGCTCGACCCAGGCTCCCCCTATATCCTCCTTAATAACCTTAACGCTTATTATCTATAAGTAGGGCATTAACATATTGTGTGTTCGCCAGAACTAGGGACGCAACTACGGAATGCGGAATAACCTGTTCCCGCATAAGCCCCTTTCTCGCAACTAACTTAACGATAGTTATAGTTACAATGCACGCAAACCCCTTTCTGCTAGGTATTTAATATTATCCCTATTATAGTGCATATTACCCCTTTCCGCATAAGTATCGTGCCCCTTTAGATAGGAGATAGGAGCATAATAGGGGCAGTATAGAAGGGGAGGTAGATTACCCCTAAACTTATTACGATAAGCATACGATATTATAATAAGTTTATGCTAAGATTATAGCAATACTAGTTTAAAAGAGAAAGGGGGCGGCTATATATTCGGATTATATAGAGTTTAGGATAATTATATATTACCTCTAGTTTAACCTAGATGCCTTTAAGATTATATATATAGTTCGTCTTCCTCTCTAATAGAGGAAAGAGAGAGAGAGATATAAGCAGATATTAATAGATTAAGGACCTAAGCTAACTTAAGCAGAGTCCTCTCTTATATTATACTAATATATATTAATACCCTACCTATACTAATTAGTATTACTATTAGCTATTAATATAAGTCCTATATCCGATAATATATAGATTAGCTAGACTAGGTTGCCTGTTTCTAAGCCGAGAAAGCTAATAGACCTCTTAGATATAAACGGACTTCTAGAGTACGCGGTTTTAACTATCTAGGAACTTGCGGCTATATCGACTATTTAGAGGAGCAATATCGAGACTAAGGAGGAACGGACTCTTATAGCCCGCGGTTTTAATCCCTTAGAGATCTATCTTAATACTAGATAAAAACACCTATAAAATCGATACGAATTCTCGTCGATAATAACTAGGATATTAGCAGAAATTACTATAGAAGGTAATCGATAATAACCCTAGAATACCGAGTTCGCTTAGGAGATTGCATAGATTAACCTCTAAGATCTCGCAAGAAAGACTAAAAACGCCTTAATTAAACGAATCGAAAACTAGGATAAACCTATCCCGAATTTATATTAAGATCCGACTAATATCGAACTCTAGATCTTGCATTTTATAAAATTATCTAGGAGCTCTAGTACTTTTCTCCTTAAGGATTTTCAGGATACCTTTAAAGGCTAGGATAAAAATATCTAGGAATTAGCGGATCCTAGAGTAACGAAATTGCTAAAAAGTTTCCTTAGAGGCAGAGGATTCTTTCTAGGACCTAGGAACGCAAGAATAGGACCCCTTTTTATACGGATCCTAAACTAGGAACGACTCGAGCAATAGCCGCTTTTAATATATTAATAAGCGCAATTCGAAAAAGGCACCCGACTGCCTTACTATGCCCTTCTACGGGGGATATAATAACCTCTAACTAGAAACTTACCGAATTCGAATCTATCCCTATTGCTAACTAGAGGGCGAATACTACTAATTCGGAACCCTTTACTACTGCGTTTAAGAGAACCTTTACCTATTCCCTAAACGAACCCCTAAATAACTTAATCTATAGAACCTACGATAAATAAAGATATTCCCTAAGGACGAACTTAATACCTAACGTTATATCGATTCTAAAACCTACCTATATAAGATACTGCCCTTCTAGAACCTAACTAGAACGATATAAGAACTCTATAGGAAATCGCTTTAAGTTCGATCTAACTTCGGGAAAAGTCTAAATCGATCCCGTTTAAATTTTATATTAAGTTACCCCTAAAATCGACTCCTAACTTGCCTATCGATAATAATATTACGACTAAATTTACTAAAGTCTAGGATAAGATAAAGAACTTTACGGGGAAACTATATAATTTGCTTAACAATATTATCCGTTTGTTTTTTAATATTTGTTTTTCCTTAAAGATTGCCCTTAAATACTTTTATTTAATTTTCCCTTATATTTAGACTAGTCGCGCATAGCGGTACTTTATAGATTATATTAAATAGCATAATACCTTCGAGACGCAATATAACTAACTTAAGAAGCACTTCGAGTCGGATATTAATTACGCATACTATTTTACTAACTAGATATTAACTATATTTTAATCCGTTCGTAGGACGAATTTAGAACTATCCCTGTACGAAGTTCTCTAGAAATTATTCGATAAACTAGAGTTATATTAACAAGCCCTTAGAAAAGGATATAAAGGAGATACTCCCTTGCGCACGATACTTATTAATATATGCCGAGGAGTACTAGAACTTAAATTTGCGCTATTCTAACTAGCTAAAAATATCGAGAACTTGCAAGCAGATTTACAATCCGTACTAGAAATATCGATCGCAAAGAATAAAGCTAAATAGATATTATAATAGAGCGCAATTTATTATCTAGACCGCAGATATTAGAATAATATATAAAATCGGTTAGAAGATAGTTCGAGAATAACCTAAGTCCGATCCGATTTTAGACTAAATAAGAACTAGACTCGGAAGTATTTTATATATAGCAAGGTTAGTTACTAGTCGACTAAACACCCGCCTAAAGAACAAAAGCGGGCGAAGACCTTATATATAGCATACTGCGAATTTTTAGATAATAGCCCTTAGGACTTCGCGGCCTATATTACTGCATTCGAAGGACTTAAGTTATATAACGAAGAATAGCATATAATTAATAATAACCCTAAGGATATTTTAAAGCAATAAAAAGCCTTTTAGTTCCTTTCTACGTTAGCATTTATGCACCTTCTTACTAGATGCGACCCGATATTAGACGTAATAGAACCCGTGCTAGCTTTGCAATTCCTTCTCGAAGATCGATATTCCTAATAGTCTTTTTAAGGAATTATAATCGATACTAGTGCTATATAGATTTCGACTGCTAGATAAAATCAGGTCGAAGCCCTATAGAAAATAATACCGTATCTTATAGTTAACAAAGCATCTGCTAGCACTAATTCTATTAAATTCGGCGAAGGATAAAGTATACTTATACTCGGTAATATAACTATTAAAACCCCGTTTAGAAATATTACCTTTTACGTTCTTACTTTGCCTACCCCTTTTCTTCTTTCTTTAGCAGATATAGATCGCTTAAAGATTTTCTTCCGGAATATAATAAACAAGCTTATTAGCTAGGATAAAGTGCTGCCTGTTATTCGCAAATAGGGGCACCCTTAGTTCTTCCTTTAACTAGAAAACGCCGCGATTTTATTCCTAACTAAGTCCGAAATTAGGATAATCTACCGCTAATTTAAACACCCTGTAGCGCGAAGATTATACTAACTTCTATCTAGAGCCGGATATAAAACGCTAATAACTACTCTCGAGAGCATCTCGAAGTTCTGCTAATATTATTAGTTATATAGCAAGGCACCTAGCTAATTTAAGTTCACGCTTTATAATAATAAAGAGTTTAATTTCGAGATTATTATAGACGTTATATACCTAAGTAGAAAACTAGTCCTTTATATTATTAACGCTGCAATATCCTTTTAGGCTGCCCGATTCCTAAAATCAATATCTACTAAAGATACCTAGGAAGCCTTACGGATAATATAGATCGATACGTACTTAGGACCCCCGGATTCGCTCTAATACGATATAGGAACGAACTTTTTATCTAAAGAATTCCAGAATAAATTAAGATAAATAGGAATTACCTGCTAGCAAGTGCTAGTAGAAGCGCATTAGTCCGTAGGGAAAGTCGAAAGATACTATGCCCCTTTCTATAAGGCATATAAAATCCTTAGTAATAAAATCGGAGCGATAACAGGACGAGATTCTATTCTCTAGATAGCGGTTAAAGCTATAAATAATACCGCTAGCCTAGATAGATTAGTTCTAATACTGCTTATTTTTAGTGTATATCTAAGGATTACTTAGGATTTACTACTATCGAAAACCACGCGAGAACGGGCTAAAGCCGTTTAGAAAGCTATAACGACTCTTCGTAAACTTATAGCATCTCGATAACTAAAAGAAGCGCTATCTACTAGAAACGGCCCTAATACTATAACGCTCTTTTAACTACCGTTATAAAGCTAGGTTAAGGTCTAGAGAGAAAAGGATAGCTAGACTAGTCCTTTTACCCTTAAGGCTATCGATAGCTATAACGTTACGATCTAGTCCCCGACTAGTCTCTAGGTATTTCGGTTAATATATATACAGCCTTATTTTTCAGATAATCCCTAACTAAAGGCTGCCCGGGAACAGGATAATAACGACCCGCAACCTGCCCGAACACAGACCCGGCCCTTATAGCGTTTAGAAGTTTACCTGCTATAGTTACTAAAGACTTCGACCTAATTTATATCTAAGAAAGAATAGGACGACTTTGCGCTCTCTCTTTATTTTCGTGCTAAAGGCAGGATTATAACCCCTAGACCCCCGTTTAAAGCGTTAGACTAAAAGGAGATTATAGACCTTATAGGCCGAGGTGTTTTCTCTTTCGAACGGTTCGATCCTACCTAGCATAAAGGAGTTCGGATTTTTCGTGCTAGGCTTATCCGAGAAGTTAAGGACAAAATAACCGATTACCCGTACGAAAAATTACGACTAATTATTATAGGATATAATAATAATAGAAAGAAGGAGATCCTTACCTAATCTCCTACGATCTAAAGGGTTAGCTAATAGTTGCTTTTAGCTCTAGCCCCTACGTGTATTGCTTAGGGGATAAAGTTATGCCTTTGCAATATTACCTAGGCTTACCCGTAATCCTAATCGATACTAGAATAAATAATACTCGCAAGCCTTCTAAAGGAACTCTAGGATAAGTACCCTCTATAGATAATTATCCGCGTTATTAAGCTATTATATAGTATTGCCAAGTCTAGTATTTATTAGTTCCGCACCTATTTCGAGTATTATATTTAACGACTTTATATATAGCCCTCTACGTTTAATAACTGCCTTCTCCTCTTGTATTCTAGCCGCACTTATTTTAGTCTTATTAGGATATAAACTAATAATACGATTATTCTTAGCACCGATTCTTTCTGCGAACGAGAAGAGGCCGAGCTAAATTCCGCCCGAATTTGCTCGAAACCCTAGGTAAACTTAACCCCTAGCAGCGTAACGGATTTTAATAGTTCGCGGCTATATCTTATATCGAATTCGCTAGCGATTCGATAAAAAGGCCAGGCTGCTAAGATTAAAGTTATCGATTATTCCCGGCCTGATTTTGCTTAAAGCTACCTCGAATAACGTGCGCGAGGAGGCTATATTGCGTCCGTTTGCTAACTAGAGGCTGCGTTCGACTTATCTATTGCTGCCTAGCAATACTAACCTACTAAGGAAGACTGCTAGAGGATTAATAAACGGCTATAATAGCAAAAGGATAATTAATAGCGTAGATTAATATATATCCCCCTTGACTTTTTAGCACTTAAATTATTTATTTTTACAGACGGATTACTCGTAAATAACGATAACTTATCCTCGCAGATTAGATATATTATTATCCTAGGCAATAAAGATAGGATAGCAAATAAATTCGTACTAAAAGGAAACGTTATCTATTAGAGTTCTACGAAATATAAGAGGATTACCCGGAGTATCCTCGCCTCGGAAATATATAGCATATTATTAGGATTCGATATTAGGATCTCCCTAGCAATAATATTAAATCGCATTATAGCTAAGCTAGGATTAGCCCGAGTTCCTATTATATTATATACGGATTCTTTCTCGCTATACGAGTGCCTTATTAAGCTTAGAATAATAAAAGAGAAATAACTTATAATCGATATTATATCTATCCGAGAATTATATAAGGGGCGAGAGATCGATAAAATCTAATAGATCGCAGGAAAGGATAATCCCGCTAACGCTATAATAAAAGCGACCCTAAATAAGACGCTAGAACGTCTAGTAGATATAAATAAGGCTACTATCTCGCTAGAGGGATTTATAACAAGGAAGGAGGTAAACTAGTATAATATTAGTTCGAATCCGAACAAGATTCGATCCGATAAAGAAAGAACTGCTAGTATATGTTCGCTAGAACTAGGGACGCAACTACAGAATGCGGAATAACCTATTCCCGCATAAGCCCCTTTCTCGCAACTAACTTAATAATAGTTATAGTTATAATATACGCAAACCCCTTTCTGCTAGGTATTTAATATTATCCCCGTTATAGTGCATATTACCCCTTTCCGTATAAGTATTATGCCCCTTTAGATAGGAGATAGGAGCATAATAAGAGCAGTATAGAAAGGGAGGTAGATTACCCCTGAACTTATTACGATAAGCATATAATATTATAATAAGTTTATGCTAAGATTATAGCGATGCTAGTTTAAAGGAGAAAAGGGGCGGCTATATATTCGGATTATACGGAGTTTAGGATAATTGTGTATTACCTCTAGTTTAACCTAGATGCCTTTAAGATTATATATATAGTTCGTCTTCCTCTCTAACAGAGGAAGGAGAGAGAGAGATATAAGCAGACATTAATAGATTAAGGACCCGAGCTAACTTAAGCAGAGTCCTCTCTTGTGTCAT
>LKCN02000003.1:3065559-3107432 GCA_001633055.2 Ophiocordyceps polyrhachis-furcata BCC 54312 | reverse complement strand
GTAGGGCATTAATATATATTAGTATAATATAAGAGAGGACTCTGCTTAAGTTAGCTCGGGTCCTTAATCTATTAATATCTGCTTATATCTATCTCTCCTTCTTCTTCTATAAGGGAAGAAGGCAGAGTTTATATATATATTTCCCTAATCCTAATCCTCTTCTTCTGCTTTATCTTCCTAATCTCCCTATAATCTGCTTCTAATCTTAGACTAAGTTCGATCCGATTATACTATAAGCACTGCCTAAATATAGCCCTATTATATAATTAAATACTTTATCTATGCGTACTTATTCCTAGTTATTTCTTTTAGGGGCAGATACGCATTAAGACGCGTAGATAATTTATATCGTGCGTAGTTATATTTATATACTAGTAGTCCTTTTTTTATTATTAAATTATTATAGGGGAAAGAAATAAATAAAAAAAAGAAAGGTAATAAAGAAAATAGTATATAGGAAAGGCAGAAAGGAAAAAATAATATAGGAAATAAATAAATAAGTATATAAAAAAGAGTATAGTAAAAGAAAAAGGGTAAAGGGAATAGTCTTTTAGAGGGTAGTAGGGTTATAATACGTACTTACTATATTTCGCGTTTTTCGTATATATATACGTAACTTACCCTGCGAAATAAATTCGTTTCCTCTCTTCCTCTTATACTTCTTCTTTTCTTCTTCCTTCTATACTCCTAATAATATTGCATAGCATTATTATTACTATCGCAAGTAAGTATAACTAAACTCTAATAGAAATAGCAATAATACCTTCCGAAATTATTACGCAAGGCTAATAAAATATTCTAGAAATGCTACTAAAGCTAGTAAAAAAGCATAGGGGTAGGGGCAGGGGGAGGGGCTATAGGGCCAGGCGGGGGAGTAGGGAGGGTAGGCCTTCGGGCGAGGATACTTTAAGAGAGATAACGGCTATAAGCAGTAATAATAACGATAATAGCAATATTACTCTAGTTCCTCCTCCGTATACGCGGCAAAGTAAGCAGAATTTTAGTCGATTTACTTGCGATTTTGCAATATTTTATAAGAGCATTAGACTAATTTTATATAGGTATCCTAGCCTCCTTGTTAAGCAGCTTGCTATTAATACCTCGGGCTCCTAGATATATACTGCTGCTAATAATACTAAATTATCGCCTTTTCCTAGCTATAAGTACGCCTAAGACGCTAATAATAATAATAAAAACGCCTAAAACACTAGGGGGGTCTCGTTAAAACCTATAGACCCTAAGTCGCAGTTAGCCGTATAGGGAGGTAACGAAGACAGTCCCCTATTACTAGTATATCTCCTATCTAGCTTAGTAGCCGCCTACGACTAACGCCTATTAGGAATAGGACTTAGCTATAGTAAAGAGTTACTTCTGCTGCTTATCGCAGGGGTTAAGGTGCGGGATTATAAGTATCCCCTTCTAATATTAAGATAATTCTTAGCTAATATTAGATACATAGCTAGCACCTAAAGCTAGGCGCGCCGTACGGGCTCTAGCAGCGTTTATTTAGATAAACTACCCTTTTAACGAGTTTTAGAAGGGGGAGTATACTAATTTAGCTCGCGTAGCTATATAAGCCTAGCGGGAGTTTAGCACGAAAAAATAATCCCTTAACGTAGTTTGCTAGCTAGGCTCCTAGGGGCAAAATTAGCAGGGAAATTTAGCTAGGGGCAAAAAAAATTAAGCAAGCAAAGTTAAAAGGTTATACAAGCAGTAGATAAAGAGTTGACGAATCGGGAAGGTAATCACGTGATAGAGAAGAAGAAGAGGAATCACGTAATAGTCTGAAAGAGGCAATTAAAGAAGAATTAGAGGCAGGAGAGGTGTTTGTATTAAGAAGGTGAGAAAAGCTGATGCTGATGATTCTTCCAAGTAGGTAGGAAAACCCTCCTTCTTTTATAGACAATTTCTCAGGAATAAAGGTACTTCTCGAGATACTTCAAAGTCCCTACTTGTAGTACTCTGACGTACCTATACGTCACCACTTCCCCCTTATTTTTAGGTATTTTCCTTCTTTAGATATTTGACTTAGAAGATCGGTGATTTGGAGGAAGACTTGTACGTGTCGATCCGATCGATCTGATCGATCTGACCCCATGACACCCGCTATGACCGCTATGACGCGCCCGCTATAGCCCCTGTAGGTACGTACCCTACCCCGCTGTAAGCGCTGTGCTCAGGGGGGTGTGGGTACGGATTAGGCCGTATTTGTAGTATATGTTTCAAGTCTAATTATAAGCTTATTTCTTATCCGTTTAAGGTAAAAAGATATGCATATTAAAGCGTTTTAAAGGGGCTATAAAAAAATATAGGTTTTGTCTTATAAAAGTACCTATTTTGTTTTTTATTAAGCTTTTTTATAGCTGTATTTTATATATACTCTTATATAAAGCTAGGCAAAAACAATTTTAAGCATAGCTAGGCATAATAAAAATTTTAGATAGATTCGGCTAGGCAGATAATTTTTATTTGCTAGTTTGCCTAGGCTAAATTAATAAAAGAGATTCTTGCTTCCTAAACGTAACGAGTATAGTATAATTATATATCCATATAAAAATATTTAGGATATAAAAACGTAATCCCTCTTAAATAGAAAGAAAATAAGTATAGTATAGAGGCGATATCTATCCGATTTCGGGTTAGTATTAAAAGAAGTATTCTAAAAGTCGTAAAGAGTAAAAAACAAAAGTAAAAAATAATCGAGAAGGTTTCCTTAGAAAAAGAAATAAATCCCTCCGGGTATCTCGATTATTATCCTAAACGTTCTAGGGATAAGTCGAGGTCCTTAAGAGATTAAAACCGCGGGCTATAAGAGTCCGTTCCTTCCTAAGGATCTTATTATTATTCGAGGTCGATTTAGTCGTTCCTAAATATTCCAGGTATAAGTTAGGGTCCTTAAGAGATTAAAACCGCGGGCTATAAGAGTCCGTTCTTTCCTAAGGATCCTATTGTTATTCGAGGTCGATTTAGTCTTCCGAGCAGCTATTATACTGTCTAGTACCGTAAGAGATTAAAACCGCGAACTCTAGGAGTCCGTTCCTTCCTAGGGTACAAGTCGTTTCCTAGCTCAGGTCCAGGCATCTATTTCCTAGCTAATCTGCATTTTATTAGACGTGGGACTCGTATTAACAGCTAATAGTAACACTAATTAGTATAGGTAGGGCATTAATATATATTAATGCCCTACCTATATTATCCTTTTTAGGATCTCTACGAATAATCCTTACTATATATCCTCGAGTTCCTCTAGGTAGCAGGACAGCTACGCCTCGAACTTATTACTCCCCTATACGAGGTTACTTAGGAAATACACGGCTGCTAATCGAGCACTATCGACCTTATCTAGGTATCTCCTAGCTGCTTCCCGACTTTCCTCGGCCCTAACCTCGACTTTAAGGGTTCTAATTATATACTATAATCTGCTTCCTTTAACCTTAATCCCCTCCCTAATATAGCCCTTACTAAGTATTAGAAATTATTTAATAGGGATATCCTTATTACTAAGGTACGTAATAGGCTCCTGCCTTCCTAGGCGCTTATAAGTTCCTTAGATTAGATAGACGCTACTCTAGACTAGCTATACTAGGAACTTAATACTATAGCAACTATTACTATCCTATCTTTCTCTTAGCAACTCGGCCTAAAGTTATGCCCTTAGTAGATATAGGAGGTTAGCGAAGTAGTGCGTAATATAAAGCAAGCTAGGCGGGTATAGTAAGCGAACCCTAGCCTATCCTAATAGCAGGCCTTAGGAAATAAAACTATTATTTAAAAGGCCGCTATTTATAAGGCGAAACGCAATAACTAGCAGGACTTCCTTAATAGCGTATCTAGTAACCCCTAGACCCTATAGTTTATAACTAAATAGGCGCGCTTATAAAGCTAGACCCCCTTAGAACTAACTTATATACCTGCCTTATAACGTAATGCTTCTAGCAGCCTATAGTTATCCTATAAGGGAAAGACTAAGCTGCTTGCTAATAAGTTCTTTCCCCTAAGTCTAGCAAATACTCCCCCCCTTTCCCTTAAGGACCTTTTCTTAGCTATTAGCATTACCCCTAAAATTAGCAAATCTAAAGTATACTCTGCCTTTTTTAGTATTGCCTCCTAGAAATTAGCTAGTCCTAATAGGATCCTAGTTAGCTTCCTTAAAGGGTGCGGCCTGCTATTAGTCTCCTTCCTTACCTTAGTCCTCTATAGTTATATTGCGTACGGCTACTTCCCTACTCGATATAAGGAGTCAAATATTATAGTGCTTTAGAAGGCGGGCAAGAGCCTAGAAGTCCTATAAACCCCTAGGGGTTATAGACTAATCTTGCTACTTAATATAGTTAGGAAAGTACTAGAGACTATTTTAGCATAAAAACTATCCCGCGCTACTAAGGCTACTATAGTCCTCCCCTTTAAATAGATAGGAAATAGACCTTGCTATTCTACTAATAGTATACTATTTATACTTACTAAAATAGTACGCATAGCCTAGGCCTAGTAGGGCTTTATATTGCTCCTTATGCTTAATATAACTAGCGCCTTTAACTATATTTTATATAGCAAGCTTATTGCTACTCTTAACCTCCTTAGCTTCCCCCCTTAGCTTATTGCGCTTATCCGTAGCTATTTTACTAGCTATAGTTCTAGGCTTAAAGTCGATAGCTGCTTATCCGAACCCTTCGATATTAAGAGGGGCGTCCCCTAAGGGTCCCTAATATCCCTAATCCTATTTATCTTATATATCTCTTCCCTCTACTACTAACTTAAACGCTAAATTAGAATTATTCCTATTAGGTTTGCGGATAATACGAATATTATTAGTACTAGCTATATATTATAATAGGTTTAGGACTAGTTAGTTTAAGTATAAGAGGTCTGCTAAGATTAGGCCTATAAGTATAAGATATTATTTTAACCCTTTAAAAGCAAACTCTTTTACTTTATACGCGCTTATATAGCTAATATAAGCACTCTTACCCTTAATAGCTTTATTATAATCCTTATACAGGAGGCCTATATGCTTAGCGTTTAGATTTATTAGAAGCTTAAGTAGAAAGCTTACTTGCGCTAACTTATATAGAAGCTCTAGAAATAGCAGCTTATACTAACTAACCTTGCTATATCTATATAGGGATTCTCTCTTATCCGCGCGCATAAGATCTATATAAAGGTTATCTGCTTAGCGATTACTTATAGTTCCGCCTACTTTACTCCTATTATAGTCCTATCTAGCCCCCCTTGCAGTCCTATTTATAAGGAATTATCTAAGGTCTAATTTAAATGCCTTAGGGTTATTACTAGGGCCTATAGGGCTACCCCCTTATACTATATAGAGTCTAAAGCTTTTATCCCTCTACTCGACCTCTACCTCTCCTACTACTCTGCCCGTACCTTTTAGCTCTTTAAGGCTAATAGTATTATAGTAGGCATTCGAGCTATATACGCCTAGGTCTCCTAGCGTCTCTAGCCCTACTATAGTCGACCCCCTGCCCCCTATATTATACTCTAGGCACTAAGGGACTCTATAATATAGTAGGTAGGGTTACCCGACCCTAGTTTATAGTTATATTAAGACTTACGTAAGCGCTTTTAGGCTAAATAGCTCCTCTAATAGGATTCCTAGGAGGGCCGCCTTAAGCACTACGGATAGTCTTACGGATAGGCTATTAATAAACGCCCCTAATTTAAACTACGCCTTGCCCTCGACTTATATACTACCTTTCCTAAATTCCTTAGCAGCGTCCTAATATAGCTTTAGTTTAGTAAGATTAAGCTAAACTGCTTTCTCTATACTTATTATATCCCTAATATTCTATCCCCGTATTGCCTTTATAGTACTAGCAAGGACGAGACTGCTAAGCACTTATTCCTCTACTGCTCCTATATAAGCGCCTAGAGACTCCTGCTCTCTAACCTAGGCCCTTTAAAGGACTAGGCTAACCTTACTCGTTTACTTAGCCGCAAGGTCTCTACTAGCAAGCTAGCTTTATAGTTTATATAACTACGTTACTTATATTAATTCGACTTTACCCTTATACTATATAGGATAAAAAGTATTACTGCCCCCTAGGGGCGGACTGCTTTTTTATTTACTAACCTTACTTTAAAAGTACTAACGACTCTACTTGCCTCCTAACGCTCTCCTGCTATAACTACCTTAACCCTTATGCTTATAACTGCAACCCTACTTAGGGGGGCGTTTAGGCCCTTGCCTTAGAGTCTCTATTACTATTAGGGTTATAGCTAGGTCCCCTCCTCCCAGACTCTCCTCCCCCCCCCCTCTTACTACTGCTACCCCTTTCTTTACTAATACCCTCTCCTCCTCTATTACTACCTCTAGCCTTTATCTCTTAGCTAGCACTTTTATAATATTGCTATTGCTATTACTATTATAGTCGCAAGGAGTAGACCCTATTTAATTAGCCCTTAGCCCCTTTTCTATTTTTAGTAGCGTTAGGGCAGCTTTAAGCATATATATTATTAGCGCGCCCTTAATATTAAGGTTAGTAATATAGGGCTAGATTAGTCTATTTATATCTAAGGGGAGGTCCTTTACCTTTTAGGCCCTAGGGATATATATCTGCTTATTTAAGTTAATATTAAAAAAATTGCTAAAGATCCTATTAAAGCGCTAACTATTATATATATAATACGTATTAATACTCCCCTAGTATACTAACTATTTCTCCTAGATATAAAAAATTAACTCCTAGTATTAGCGTACCTTTTTTAGCTTGCTAAAAATCTCCTAGCCTATAGCCTTTATAAGGCCCTCTAGTACCTAGACTAGGTTTATAATTATTATTATTATTATTAGTAGGTTTTTTATTACTATTAGCGTAGGCAGTACTATTATAGGCGTAGCTAGGGCTAGGGCAGGCGTAACTAGGACTAAGGGGAGTGCGATTAGGGGAACCGCGGCTTACGCTATAAAACCCCTAGACTCCCTACTCTAGTACTAGTTCTATGCCTCCTATAGCTCCTAACTAAGTTAATACTACTATTACTATTAGATTAAATTCCTACTCTCCTAGCTTAGGACCCTAAAGTATACTTACCTCTACTATATTAGTAGTTCCTCCTTTAATAATAAATTTAATAGCTGCCTACCCTTTTTTTATAATAGTAAAGTCTATAACCTATAGCTATTAGTATTTCTCCCTCCTTATAAGCTTCCTGCTTTTAACTTACTATTTAGTATTTTTATTATAAGGTTATATAATAATAATAACTAGTTAAGCGAGTGCTTGCTACTAGTTAATTTCCGCTCCTACTATATAACCCCTAAGTATACTTACTAGTTTAATCCTAGTAAACCTGCTTTTTCTTAATAAGCCTATTAATATATGCCCTATAAAGTACTGCCTGCAGTTTATTAGGCTTAACTACTACTAGTATTAGTCGTATTAGGATTATAGCAAGGGGTAAGGCTATTATTTTTTCGCTAAGTTACTATTATTATTACTATCCTGCTATTACTTAGTTACCTACTAGGTTATATATTAGCAGGCTACCCTATATAATTATATTAGTCGACCTAATAGCTAGCTAATCTCTCGAGCTAAGGGACTCTTACTTTTTAAAATAATAATAAAGGAAGAAGGAAGGAAGAAGGGAAAAGGAGGAAGAAGAGGTTTATATACCCTTCCTAAAGCGGATTTACTATTATTCCGATTCTACCGCCCCTTTTGCCCTTACCGCCCTCCCCTCCCCCTCCCCTACTTTCCGCGCTAAGTTATTACTACTCTTCCTTATCTCCCCTTATCTCCTTTATTTTTCTAAGACTACTCTAGCGGGCAGCTGCCCTATACCTTACTATACTACCGCGTTCCCTGCCTCGCGACCCCTAGGGGCGCGAGGCCTTTCTTTTGCTCTATTTGCTAGGGGGTTTTCCCCCCTAGGGGGGTTTTTCCTACTCGATATATATAGAGGTTCTAGATGCCTTTTATAGCCCCTAGCGTACGATTAATAATAATACTATTAGGCAGCTAGGCCGCTAAAAAAAAGAGGCGAGGAGAGGTATTTTATAGCCTTAAAATCGCAGAGCTTAAACTGTATAAGTAGTTAGGGAGGTATAGCTCTTATAGCTAAGGACTAGAAGCTAAGACCTGCTAGAGCAATATCTTTCTTAACGTCTAATAGGCAATATAGGGGAGATAATAATTAAGAGTCAGGGTTAGGTATAAAAAGAGGGAGAGAGAGTATAAGCGCGAAAAATATCTTTTAGTAAGTCTGCCCTAGACTATATATAACTTATAAGCATTAGCAGGTTATACGTACTAGTACTATTAAGTAGGGGTTCTTATTAAAAGGGCTAAGTTGTTATTATTATAGTTATTATAAGTCTTATTAGCAGTAGTAGCGTTTATCTATTATTATAAGTTAAGGGGAAGTCCTAGGGCATTAGGGTACTAGTTGTAGTATTTGCGCAGGGCTATTAGCGCGTTGCGGAAATTTACAGCTAGGTACTAGGTCTTATCGGGGTTGCAGCCTTGCTATACGACTTAGTATTCTAAGCGCTAAGTTTATCCTAATAGCTTGCTATAGAGTACTTTATTAACTTCCTATTTAGGGGTGCTATTAATATTATTAGGTTTAGGTAGTAGCTAGGACTAGTCAGGTAGCGGGTTATTAGCGGCTTTCTTAAATTAGTTAGCGTAAAAAAGGTTAGTTATTTTATAGCTTTCTAGCAAGTCTAGTATATAGCTATAGCCCTATTCTGCTATAATTTTAAAAGGGCCGGACTATTAAGAATTAAGGCAAGTAGTAAGTACTATAGTGCTAAATCCCTTCCTGCTAAGAAAAACGTAGTCCCTAACCTAAAAGTTAGCAGGTTAGCGCTTCTTATTACTCTAAAGCTTCTATTGCTACTATATAGCAGCGGACTTTTCTTAGGCTTATTGCTATACTACTTATGCCTTAGCTATAAGGTCTTAAGCAGTAATAGCAGGCGTTAAGTTAGGTACTAGTTAGTTGCTAAGAGTAGTACTAGGCAAAAGGGGGTTTTATACTAGCTTTCTAAAGGCAATAAAAAAAAGTGCTATATTAAGCAAGGCGTGCTATAAAGAGTTATAAGCGAAGTCGAGTATAAGCAAGAAGTCGCTCTAGTTATTTTAATGCTTATTAATATAAAAGCATAACTACTAATTATTATTATTATTAATTATACGCTAGGGGCCGTAAAAGGCATCTAGAACTTCTATATATATCGAGTAGGAAAAACCCCCCTAGGGGGGAAAACCCCCTAGCAAACAGAGTAAAGGAAAAGCCTCGCGCCCCTAGGGGTCGCGAGGCGGGGAATGCAGTAGTATAGTAAGGTATAGGGCAGCTGCCCGCTAGAGTAGTCTCGGAAAAACAAAGGAGATAAGGGGTAATAAGAAAGGGTAGTAATAACTTAGCGCGGAAGGTAGGGGAGGGGGAGGGGAGGGCGGTAAGGGCAAAAGGGGCGGCAGAATTAGAATAATAGTAAATCCGCCCTAGGGGGGGTATATAAACCTCTCCTTCCTCCTTCTCCTTTTCTCCTTCCTTCTTCCTTTATTATTATCTTAAGAGGTAAGGGTCCTTTAGCTTAAAAGGGAGAAAATAGCAGCCTTACCCCTTACTATAATCCTAATACGACTAATACTAGTAGTAGTTAAGCCTAATAAACCGCGGGCAGTGCCTTATAGGGCATATATTAATAGGCTTATTAAGAAAAGGCAGGTTTGCTAGGATTAAACTAGTAAGTATACTTAAGGGTTATATAGTAGGAGCGAAAATTAACTAGTAGCAAGTACTTGCTTAGCTAGTTATTATTATTATATAACCTTATAATAAAAATACTAAATAGTAAGTTAGGAGCAGGGAGCTTATAAAGAGGGAGAGATACTAATAGCTTTAAGTTATAGACTTTGCTATTATAAAAAAAGGGCAGGCGGCTATTAAATTTATTATTAAAAGAGGAACTACTAATATAGCAAAAGTAAGTAAGTCTTAGGGTCCTAAGCTAGGAGAGTAGGAGTTTAATCTAATAATAAAAGTAGCGTTAACTTAGTTAGGAGCTATAGGAGGCGTAGAACTAGTATTAGAGTAGGGAGTCTAGGGGCGTTATAGCGCAAGCTGTAGTTCCTCTAGTCGCACTCCCCCTAGTCCTAGTTACGCCTGCCCTAGCCCTAGCTATGCTTATAATAGTCCTGCCCGCGCTAATAGCAATAAAAAACTTACTAATAACGATAATAATAATTACGAGTCTAGTCTAAGTACTAGAGGGCCTTATAAAGGCTATAGGCTAGGAGATCCTTAAAAAGCTAAGGGAGGTGCGCTAATACTAGGAAATAATTCTTTGCGTTTAGGAGAAATAGTTAGTATACTAGGATAGTATTAATACGCATTATATATATAATAGTTAGCGCTTTAGCAGGATCCTTAGCAATTTTCTTAGTATTAACCCGAATAAGTAGATATATATCCCTAGGGCCTAGGGGGCGGAGGACCTTCCCCTAGATATAGATAGACTAATCTAGCCCTATATTATAAATCCTAATATTAGGGGCTAACTAATAGTATATATACCTAAAGCTATCCTAATACTGCTAAAGGTAGAAAGAGAGATAGGGGCCGCCCCTTATAACTATAATAGCGATAGCAATAGCAATATTATAGAGGTGCTAGCTAAGAGATAGAGGCTAGAGGTAGCGGTAGAAGAGGAGAGGGTATTAGTAGAGGAAGGGGTGGCAGCAGCAGGAGGGGGGGGGGAGGAGAGACTAGGAGGAGGGAACCTAGCCGCGATCCTAGTAGTAATAGGGACTCTAAGGCAAGGGCCTAGACGTCCCCCTAAGCAGGGTCGCAGTTATAGGCATAGGGGTTAGGGCAGTCGTAGTAGGGGCGCGTTAGGAGGCAAGTAAAAATATTAGTGCTTTTAGAGTAGTATTAGTAAATAAAAAGGCAGTCCGCCCCTAGGGGGTAGTAATACCCTTTATCTTATATAGTATAAGGGCAAGGTTAAACTAACGTAAGCAATATAGTTATATAAACTATAGAGCTAGCTTGCTAGCAGAGACTTTATAGCTAAGTAGACGAATAAGATTAGCCTAGTCCCTTAGGAGGCCTAGGTTAGAGAGTAGGAGTCTCTAAGCGCTTATATAAGGGCAGCGGAGGAATAAGTATTCGGCAGTCTTATCCTCGCTAGTGCTATAAGGGCAATATAGGGATAGTATATTAGGGATATAGTATATATAGAGAAAACGGTTTAGCCTAATCCTACTAGACTAAAGTTATATTAGGACGCTGCTAAGAAATTTAGGAAGGGTAGTATATAAGTCGAGGGCAAGGCGCGGTTTAAATTAAGGGCGTTTATTAGTTGCCTATCTATAAGACTATCCGTAGTGCTTAAGGCAGCCCTCCTAGGAGTCCTATTAGAGGAGCTATTTAGCCCGAAGGCGCTTATACAAGTCCTAATATAACTACGAACTAGGGTTAGGTAACCCTGCCTAATATATTATAGAGTCCTTTAATAACTAGAGTATAATATAGGGGGCAGGGGGTTAATTATAGCAGGGCTAGAAACGCTAGGAGACCTAGGCGTATATAGCTTAAATACTAGCTATAATGCTATTAGCCTCGAGGAGCTAAAAGGTGCGGGCAGAGCAGTAGGAGAAGTAGAGGTCGAGTAGAGGGACGAAAGCTTCGGACTCTATATAGTACAGGGGGATAGCCCTATAAGCTCTAGTAATAACCCTAAGGTATTTAGATTAGACCTTAGATAATTCCTTATAAATAGGACTATAGGGAGGGCTAGATAGGAGCGTAATAGGAGCAAAGTAAGCAGCACTATAAGCGATTGCTAAGCGGATAACCTTTATATAGATCTTACGCACGCGGATAAGAGAGAAACCCTATATAGATATAGCGAGGTTAGTTAGTATAAGCTGCTATTTCTAGAGCTTTTGCATAAGTTAGCGCAGGTAAGCCTTCTACTTAAGCTTCTAATAAATCTAGACGCTAAGCATATAGGCTTTTTGCATAGGGACTACTATAGAGCTATTAAGGGTAAGAGAGCTTATATTAGCCGTATAGGCGCGTATAAAGTAAAGGAGTTCGCTCTTAAGTAGTTAAAATAATATCTTATACTTATAGGCCTAATTTTAGCAAACCTCCTATGCTTAGACTAACTAGTCCTAAACCTATTATAGCGTATAGCTAGTGCTAATAATATTCGTATTATCCGCGAACCTAATAGGAATAATTCCGATTTATTATTCGAGTTAGCAGTAGAGGGAGGAGATATATAAGATAAATAGAATTAGGGATAATAGGGACCCTTAAGGAACCCCCTTTTTAATATTAAAGGGTCTAGATAGGCGGCTATTAACTTTAAGCCTAGAGCTATAGCTAGTAAAGTAGCTACGGATAAGCGTAGTAAGCTAGGGGGGGAAGCTAAGGAGGTTAAGAGTAGTAATAAGCTTATTATATAAAACATAGTCGAAGGCGCTAGTTATATTAAGTATAAGGAGCAATATAGAGCCCTGCTAGGCCTAGGCCGCGCGTACTATTTTAGTAAGCATAAATAGTATATTATTAATAGAATAGCAAGGTCTATTTCCTATCTATCTAAAGGGGAGGACTATAGTAGCTTTAGTAGCACGGGATAGTTTTTATACTAAAATAGTCTCTAGTACCTTCCCGACTATATTAAGTAGCGAGATTAGTCTATAACCCCTAGGGGTCCGTAGGACCTCTAGGCTCTTGCCCGCTTTCTAAAGCACTATAATATTCGACTCCTTATATCGAGCAGGGAAGTAGCTATACGTAATATAACTATGGAGGACTAAGGTAAGGAAGGAGACTAATAGTAGGCCGCACCTTTTAAGGAAGCCGACTAGGATCCTATTAGGACTAGCTAATTTCTAGGAGGTAATACTAAAAAGGGCGGAGTATACTTTAGATTCGCTAACCTTAGGGGCAATACTAATAGCCGGGAAAGGGTCCTTAAGGGAGAGGGGGGGAGTATTTGCTAGACTTAGGGGAAAGAACTTATTAGCAAGCAGCCTAGTCTTTCCCTTATAGGATAACTATAGGCCGCTAGAAGCATTATATTATAGGATAGGTATATAGGTCGGTTCTAGGGGGGTTTAGCTTTATAAGCGCGCCTATTTAGTTATAGACTATAGGGTCTAGGGGTTGCTAGATACGCTATTAAGAAAGTCCCGCTAGTTATTGCGTTTTGCCTTGCAGATAGCAGCCTTTTAAATAATAGTTTTATCTCCTAAGGCCTGCTATTAGGATAGGCTAGGGTTTGCTCGCTATGCCTGCCTAGCTCGCTTCGCGTTACGCACTGCTTTGCTAACCTCTTATATTTACTAAAGGCACGACTTTAGGCTAAGTCGCTAGGGGAGAGATAGGATAGTAATAGTCGCTATAGTATTAAGTTCCTAGTATAGCTAGTCTAGAGTAGCGTCTATCTAATCTAGGGAACTTACGAGCGCTTAGGAGGGCAGGAGCCTATTATATGCCTTAGTAATAAGGACGTCCCTATTAAATAATTTCTAACGCCTAGTAAGGGCTATATTAAGGGGGGGATTAAGGTTAAAAGAGGCGGATTATAGTATATAATTAGAACCCTTAAAGTTAAGGTTAGGGCCGAGGAAAGTCGGGAAGCAGCTAGGAAATACCTAGATAAGGTCGATAGTGCTCGATTAGCAGCTATGTATTTCCTAAGTAACCTTATATAAGGGGGTAACGAGTTCGAGGCATAGCTATCCTACTACCCGGAGGAACTCGAGGATATATAGTAAGGATTATTTATAGAGATCCTAAGAAGGATAATAAGCGTTAAGGTTACTAAGGAGGATATAGGGGGAGTCCGGGTCGAGCTAGTCCTATAGACGAAGGAGGGGGCCTATTATAATACTAATAGAAGAGGAGTAAACTAATAGGATTTAGGGGCTATAAGCAAAAAAGGCTCCTGCAATATCCTAGCCGAGAATAGGTATCTAGGTATATAGATTATAGCGCTTATATATATAGAGGAGGGCCCTGCCCTTGCCCTAAATAAGATAGTAGGGGGCGAGGCCTAGGACTAGCGGTCGGCTATTAGTATTAAGCTAAGCCTCCTAGATAGCTACTATATTATAGCTATATTTAGAAAAAAAGGCAAGGTAGATAAGATAGTTCGACTTCCGTATATTCTACGTAAAGGCCTTAATTTTTATTAAGTTATATAGAGGGGATAGTAAATAGCGATTAAGACGTTAGCGTAAGCTAGGTGCGGGAAGGGGTAGATATAGGGGCGGCACTACGCTGCGCGCGGCCTTATTGTCCTACTATAGGGCGGGAATAGCTATAGAGGCCGCCTCTAGCTTATAGCGAGTATCCGATTAGGAGGTCGATAGGGGGAATTTCTGTATTACCTAGGGAGCCGCGGTAGGCCTGTTTCCGTAGCGAGACCTAGGTAAAGCCGTCCTTATTAGTAGTAGGTGCGGGCTAGGAAGCAAGCGGCTATTAGGAAGTAGTTAGTATTTAGCTATAGTTCGGTAAGTAGTCCTAATAGTAGTCCTAGAAGTAATAGGGTTGCGCAGGGTATGCAGATCTAGCCCTATCCTAGTACTAGTAGGATACTTTGCAATCCTAGGACTATAAAGCATAGTTCCTTTTATATAGGATATAGCAGTATTAACGTTTACCCTTAAAAGCAGGGCAGTTAGTCTCCTCTCCTTTATGCAGGGAGGACTTATAGTGCCTATAATACGGGGTGTTTTTATAGTATTTAGCTATATAGCCGAACTAGAAATATTAATAGTATTATTTAGGGCGGATAGTATCCTTATAGGGTTCGCAGTAAATAATCTCGGCGTCGATAATTAGCCTATTTGCATAGAGCTAATTAGTATTAGCAATACTACTAATACTAAGGATAAGGCAAGTCCGAGGCGCGACCCCTTAGGATCCCTTATAGGGCTTAATTGCCTAAGCTTAGATAATATCGACTTTATTAATATCCTTAATACCCTAAAGCAACTTATCTCTATTTTAGAGGGCGGCTAAGGTACGGATACCCTTAGCAATTATAGCGTATAAGCATTAGGTAAGCACTGCTTCCTTGCTAAAAGCTGCCTAAATCTATCTTTTAGGATAAGGGCATAATATCTTATTAGGGTCGAAGGTAAGTATAATATCGCTGCTTAGTAAACGCCTAGTAGTAACTATAGCAGGGTCGCTTATAGCAGAATTAGCTTTAGTAACGATCTCTATAGGAGTAAGGGAGGGAGCCCCCTTAGTAACTAGGACGCCCTAAACTAAGATAAGCATCTTGCGTTCTTATCGAGCTAGTACTAGTCGGACGAGAGGTGGTCCTAAGGTTAGTGCGGTAGCAGGGGCAGCGAGTATAGCGGCCTAGGACGGTTTCGACCCGGTCGTATAGGGTTGCAGAACCTTCTATACGGCCGATTCGATAGATTTCTAGATTGCACGAGTAATAGTAGCAGGAAGGGAGGTCTTATCCGTTTTAGCAGTAGCGGGGGCGCGCTTCTAAAGCTTCTTCTATACTATATTTATAATAGCCTATATAGCCCTAAAATTTTCATATAAAACTACCCTAGTAAGACTATTAAAAGCATCTTTTATAATAGGATTAGTTAGCGCTTATAACGTTTTTATAAACAGGTCCTTATTAGGTGCGTTAATAATATTAAATTAGCTAGCACCTGTATATAAGTGCTATTATAACTGCGCAATCCCCTTAGGACCCCTATCGATTACTATCGGGACCCCGATAGTATTGCTAGGGGCCCTATCCGGGGGCGCTGCGGATAGCGCTATGCCGAACGAAAAAGGAGAGAAGGGGAACTAAAGAAGAAGACTTGTAGTCGCAATAAGAGATCGCAGCAAGCGCTTCGTTATCGCTGCGGCAAAAAATTGTTAAAAGTTGCATAACTACTAATTAAAGTACTAGTTAGTTACTTTTATACTGCCTTACAACTAAGGGTAAAGGGCGCTGCTATTTTAGTAAGGGGAGGAAGGCACCTATAGCACGCGCAGCCGACTCTAAGGGGCGTAACTCCCTTAGTAATACTTATATTAGCGGTTAGAATACGTAGGGGATTTCTATATACTAGTATGCACAGATATCGTAAATAGGAAAGACTCTAAAAACAATAAAGTCTAAAAAGTAGGCAAAGGAGAACAAAATAACACAATAAAGCATAAAAAGCATTTAATTAAAAGGTTTAAGGGGTATAATATATCTTAAAATATTTATAAGGGTTAAAGGTTTAGTAATTTATTAAAGATAATAAAAGGCAGAGTTTTTATTTATAGTCTTCTCTAGGACTAAAAAAGTACGATAAACGGCTTTTAGTAATAGCTTAAAGCTAAGTCTAGGGGCGAAACTTGCTTATCTTATTATCTAAGGACTGTATCTAGGCCTATTATACCTAATATAAGATCCTTCTATCTAGATCTAGCGAAGACTATCTTTCTATTAGTAAGATAAAACAGCTGGTATTATAACCTAGAGTTAGCGCCTATAACAGGCCCTCTTTAATTAATTAGTTCCTACCCTCCTAACTAAAGTAAGAGAAGTAGTTCGCCCTCGTTTTCTGGTATATCCTTTAGCACTGCTAAACTATGCTTATACTTAGTGCCTATAAGGCAGTTAATCTTTGCAAGGAACTTTAAAATAAAAGGGCTAGTATTATCTATAATCTAAACTAGGGGTATGCTAAAGAAATAATAAAGAGAGCAAAAGTAATAACTAGCAAGGACCTTGGCTATATTATTCTTTTTAGCAGGCAGCGTAGTAATAATCCTGCTTAGCTTATAAATAAAGGTCTAAATATAGTTATACCTATAGCAGTTAGTTAGTATTATCTTTTTATCGCAGGCTATATGCTTCTAAACAGCTATAAAAATAGGGAGAGGATAGAAAAGTCCAGGGGTCTTATCCTAGGGGACCTTATTCCTTTAGCAAAGGCTAGTAGTAATCCTGCTAAAAAAGCTTAAGAGTTTTATTCTAACTATTATAAGCAAAGATCGCAAGTTTATAGATAGCGCGGATTAATACTATATATAGGAAGATCCTATTATTTATTTTCTCTAGTATAATTAGCAGGGTATTTTAGCGGCTAAGGTCCTAAGCAGAGTTTTCCTTTTAAATAAAGTCGGCTAAGTTAGTACTTATTAAAGCAGTTATCGTACCTATTATTATAAGGGGTCTAGTTAATAGGGTCGAGTTAGGAGTAGTCGAGAGCAGGTTAAAACTAAGTTGGTCTAGCAGGATTATACTAAAAGTACGCTCCTCTTTATCCCTAGCCTTAACTATTAGCAGCTCCGCGGTTTTTCGAGATAGGGCGTTAGCAACTACGTTTAAACGGCTAGGGCAAGAAAGGAAGCATATATTAAATTAAGCTCAAACGTTAGACTAGCCGACCTATATAATAAAGAGGAGTTTTTTTATAACAAAGTATACTAGAGCCTTATAGTCCGTAATTACGTTAAACTATTAGCCTAGCAGCTCTAGGTAGAAGTATTTAAGGCTCTATATAATAGCGAGGAACTCGCGGTTTTAGATTAAGTAGGCTTGCTTAGCAGGGGTTATTATCTTAGAAAAGATTTTACTATTCTTATAGACTATAAGGCCTTTAAGCATTTTACTACCCCTAAGGAGATATTAAAATATTAGGCATAGTAGGCTAAGATATTATTTTTATTTAACTTTTACCTTTATTACTATTTTAGCTTATAGGCTACGCGCCCTAATGCTTTTTCCTAACGCGATTAGGAGTGCTATAATATGCTTTCTCGTTTTAACTAGATTATATAGCCTCTCTTAATTCGTGCTTTTTAGATAGCTCTGCTATAAGTATGCATTCCTTATTAGCAGGCGCGTATTCCCTGCTAGCTCGCGACTATAGTTCTCTCTTCTCCTCTAGTAATAGTCTCCCTGCTAGACTATCCTCTCTTCTTATTAGTAGCCTCTATTCCCCTTTTTAACGTTACTAATTCCCTTATACCTTTTCTTAACGCATACTTATAGGAGTTATAGCGTTTTGCTTTATAATATAACTTATTATATACTATCTGCCTTAATATATTACACTTAGCAGTAAGGAAATTTCCCTTTAAAGCCTATATTTATAAATAAGTAGCAGATTATGCTATTTCTATTACTAGCTTTCTATAATTCTGTAGCTATTTCTAGGTTCTTTATTAGGAACCTTTTTCTATATTTTTAATCTAGCGTATTTAAAACTCGCTTTTTGCTAGCTATCCTAGGAAGAACGTTATATTTAAGCTCTTCTAGCGCGATTTTTACTAAAAGGGGATATTTATAGATATCGCGCGCTTTATATATAACTATTATTACTATAAGGATTACTTTTATTATTATTATTACTAGGGCCTCCTTTAGCCTTTTTTATTACTAACTATTTCTAGTTTATAATCTTAATTAATTTTATAACTAACCTTCTAGCTAACTCTCTTAACTCCTTATATTTCCTTATAGTTATTCTAGACTAGCTTTCTAAGTATATTTAGCTTAAGGCTATAATATCTATAAATACTAAGGCTTACGCGTTATTTTATTTCTACCTAGTAGCGCTTTTATAGCTTCCCTATATAGTTAATCTCGAATCGTAGCTTAAATTAGACTAGGAGTTTCTAGTCTGCCCTTTACTGCCTTATTAGGGTTTAGCAGCTCCTATCTATATTCTATTACTTATAGATAGATAGTAGTATAGAGTATACTAACTAGGAAGTATAAGCTATTCTCTGCTATATAATAGCTTTTTCTTAGTTAGATTAGCCTAATTATCTCCTTGCTTACTAGCTTATATTCAATAACTAAGAGTTATTACTTACTAGGCTTAGCCCGAATTATCTCTTATATAGGTTTAATATTCCCTTAATTAAGATTATATAGTTTTTACTAGTTTTATTTGCCTTGCTTAAAGGGCATATAGTTGCTTTTCTCTAGCACTTTTAAAAAAGGATAGACCTAGTATAGGCTAGTATTATATAGGCGTAATAGTATTAGCAGGACTCTTCTAATACTATATATTAGCTAGCTAAAAAGTTTTAGGTTAGCGATTTTAATTAGCTAGATATATACTATATTTACTTTAATTATTCTTTTAGGAAGCTTAACTATCTCTAGGCTAAGTACTATATTATTATTATCCTATCCCTTTTAACTATTATACTTAATATACTATAGGGTATTTACTTTACTTTTTATATTAACTTGCTTAAACGCGCTATATTAGACCTATTGCCCTTATAGTTATATATAGACTCCTGCGGCCAACTGCGACTTAGGGTTTATAGGTTTTAATAAAACCTGCTTAAAAATCGACTTGCGCTTAACCCTAGCGCGACTCTAGTATCGAGAAGATACAATATATAGTAAGAACTCTAAGGCGACTCCCGCTACTCGGTAGCTATAGTAATCCTAGCCTAGGATTGCAATAGCTAGGGGCAAGGCAGTACGTCGAGAAGCTATGCTCCCTTAAAACCCCCCTTTTAGCGCTAGTATACTATAGTATAAATATACTTACTTACTAATTAAGAATTATTAAATATACTAAATAGTACTACTTTAGTCCTTTTTAATACTATTAAGCAGACTATATATAATAACTTAGTAGGACTTATCCCCCTTAACGTAATAAAACGCGTCTAGGCTATAGTATAAGAATTTAGCAAAATAAAGCTCTATTTTAGACTCTCCCTACCTACTAATAATATTAAGGCCGCTATTAGGAAGATAATTATTAACTTATTCTAGTAGTACTTGCTATAGACCCTAACTAACGCTCTAACTAGATCTAACCTTACCTAGGCCTAGGTTACTAGCGCTCTAGCGTTAATAGTTAATTCTAACGCAAAGAAGCAAATCCTACCCTAATATAAAAGAGAGATTATAATATATAATAATAACCTGCCTAAAGATATAGTTAACTAAACCTAGAAAGATACTATCTAGGCTATTAATAATATCCTCTATACCTTTTTATATATTGCTACAAAATGCCTCCCTAGTAGAGATATAGTAGTTACTTTTAATAGACTTATAGCTAACTTTATTATAAATATTAGTTAAATCTACTATATTTTTAGCTATAAAGCAATAATAGCTATACGATTATATATAATTATTGCTAAGGGTATCCTAGTTATAGCTGCTATAGCAAACTAGGCTAACTTTATATAAGAAATTAAATATATTAATAAAGTTTCCGTTTCGAAGATTAGGGCTCTCTGCGCCTATCCTAATACTACTAAGATAGTAGTCCTTATAGGTTTAGCGTCTACCCGAGATATAAACCGTATTTATAATATAGGCCTTGCCTTTAATATATAAGTTTTTACTTATAAACTATATAAAGATTTAGTATAACCTTAATAATATTATAACTACTATAGGTATAGCTATATAGCTAAAGTCTATACCTTAGCTAAGCTTTACGGCCTTTATAGAGCAATAGTATATAAGAATAAGACTAACTATAAGGCAGGTAAGAATAGGATTCTATACGACTATATCTTATACTATAAAGACTACTTATCTTAGTTAAGGATATACCTAATAGCAATATAGAGATAGGATAGGGCAAAAGCTAACTATAAATAATAACTAGTAAAGTTTACTAAGCCCCGAGCTAATACGACTTTACCTTGCCTAATATCCTAAGAGACCCGCTTATAGCGACTGCTTCCTACTAACTCCTAGGCCGCACTTATAAGAGAACTCGACTAGACTTAAAGTACGAATACTGCTAGGCCGCTTGCTAAGGCTGCTATTATTAGTAATACCCCTAAAGCTATAAAACGTTTCCTTAAATAAGCCTAGAGCGCCTTGCTCCCTACTAGTCTATCTCTAGCTACTTAATAGGCCGCTTTAATAATACCCTATCCTGCTATTATAATATAACTAGATTAGCTCTTTTAGGCTTATCCTGCTATAGCTATACCTTATACCCTATCTCTAGACTAACTTTAGCTTATTTATATACTACTTTTACTAATACCCTAATATATTGCTAACTTACCCTTTCCTAGCTAATATAATTAATATATATAAAGGCCTTTTACTAGAATATTAATAAATATTATAATCTTGCCTGCCTAGTACTTTATAATAAGTATAACTATAATATTATCGTATTATAAGAAGTTATTACTAAGCCTAGACTACCTCCTCTACTCCTAAGAGCCTCTTTATACTAACTTATCTATATATCTAGATAGAACGTACTCTATATTTATAAAGTTTATAGTCCTAATATATAGAGCTCTAAAGCAGGGGAAGACTAGGCTAGTATTACTTTTACTAATAGCCTCTAGATTTTCTCTATATATACCCTACTAAACGCGTTATAACCCTATATAAATAATATACTATCTACCCTTATATTTTTGCTATATCGAGTCCTTATTAGTAACTTTAATACGCACTACCCCCTATAGGATAAATATAAACGCTATAGCCTATATATAGCCGACCTCCTAGCTTATATATAACAACTCTAGCTTTATCTCCTTACCCTAAAAGGAGAGTATATAAGGATTTTCTAAGGCTACTAAGATAGTATCTTAGACCTTATATAGGTAACTACTAATACTTATACTACCTTTTTTAGCCTAGACCCTAACCTTATAAGTTCTAACTATATCCCCTAGATTATTAGTATTAGTACTTAAACTAACCTTATATAGCTAGAACCTAGACCTTAATAGTAATAGACTAACCTAGAAGTAGTCCTCTAAAAGGCTAAAGCCTATATTAGCCCTATACTATAATAGCTTACCTTGCTAAACTAGATTAACTCTGCCCTAGATACCCTTTACTCCGAACTTAATAATATTATTTAGCAGATAGTCCTATTTATTACGCTAAAGCTTAGTATAGGCAATTAATAGTTTATACTAAGGGTTGCCTCTGCTACTAAAATAGCTAAGAAAGCATAATATAGATTTCGACTTATATATATAGATTAGGACTAGGGCAAGCTATAGGATATAATAAAAGCCTAGAAAAAAGCTATTTTTAAGGCAAAAAGAGCCTACTAGCGTTTTTTTCTTGCTTTAACTACTTCCTCCTCTTTAAAACTATAGTCTACTAAGAAGTAGGCTAGATACTAAAGTAGACTTACTCCTAATCCTATCTATATTCCCCCTTTTACTAACGTAGTAGGAAGTCGGACTATTTCCTTTAAAGATAAGGCTATAGTCTTTAGCCTTAAATTCTTCCCTCCTATCTATTCCCTCCCTTAATAGGAAAATAGGCAGCTAAAACCTAGGTTCTATATACTATAGAGTATCTCCCTATTAGATATTTATACTATATTATCCTATATACTATTTTAGAAAGCAATAGGGGATAATAGTATCCTAGTAGGGTTTCTTAAAATATACTCCTATCTATTAATAAACTAGCTAGCTACTTTCTTCTAGGCATATATTATAATTAGATATATTCCTTACTAACTTTAGTATACTATTATTATTATACTTTATAAGCAAGGCAAGTAACTAGATATATATAAGCAGGCAGTAAGGTATTGCCCTATTTTACTCTTATACTATTTTAGTAAAATCCTAAAGGCTATTATTAGCTAACTTATTGCTATTATAGCAGAGGATAATAACCTGCTTCTAGAGGGGCAAATAGGCAATAGGCGTAACTGCTCTACTAAAGTCGCTATTATAATAGTTATAGAACTTATTTAGGCTATATAGGTATATAAAGGAATAGCTTCTTTCCTCTAGCTTAATATTAAAAAGGCGTTTAATATAGTTTAGTACGCTAAATTAATAGTAGAGATCGAATACCTAGGCTTCCTAGTATAGATCTAGTCCTTCCTCCTTAGCTACTTTATTAACTATTCCTCCTCCCTCTACTTTAATAGTTATACCTCCTGCCCTATTTCTATCTATACTAGAGTTCCTTAAGGATTACCTTTATCTGCGATTCTCTTTATCCTCTATATAACGCTTTTCTATTACTGCTTAGAAATTATTAAAAGTATTACTATTATTAGGTTTGCTAATAATACTAACCTTTTTACTATTAGCCTAGATACTAACTCTATAACCTGCTACTTATAGTTAGTATAGCAGGTCTATAAGGAATAGGTAATAGATTATAGTATAGAATTTAGACTAAATAAGAGTAAACTTATATACTTCTCTCGATATAAATAAGATAGAGATACTCCTATTTACTTAGGATAATACGTTATATACCTTATTTTAAAGGCCTAGCTCCTTAGCGTCTAAGTATACTACTATCTTTAGTAGAAAGCTTACTTTAAAGCTATATATAATAAACTTAAAAAATAGAACCTCGCCCTTACTTCCCTTACTACTTTTACTTAGGGGTATTCTTTTAACTATACGCAAAATATCTATACTAAGGTTATTTGCTCTCTTATTAGTTATATAGTAGTAGCGTTTTACTAACCTACTAGATAAAATTAGAACCCTACTAGTATAGCTAAGTTACTTACTATAAAATAATCTGCCTACTTTTATACTATCTCTAGCACGTATAGAGCTATACTTATCTACTATCTCGAGACTAAAACCTAGACCCTGCTTATTAACCTATACTTTACTTAGAGGAAACTTAATACTCTTGCTTAACTTAATTGCTAAGGGATGCTTAATAAAATCTAGACTATATTTAGAGTAGTCTTACGCTATTTTCTCCGCTTCCCCTAGTATAAACCTAGGCGCTATAAATATAGTAAACCCCTTTTCTAAGAATACCTTATATAGGTCTAGGCATAGTTAGGCTAGGCTAATATTCCCCCTCCTAAGACTATAGCTAGATTACTTACTAATAAATAGTTATAATAATAGAATAGGAAGGAAACCTTTTACTAACTCTAATACTACTAGACTATTTACCTCTCTAATACCCTATCCTGCTTTAACTAACTTATAGTACTAGATAGATATTATAACGCGCTTAAATATATAAGTACTATAATTACTTAACTCTATATAGGGAAGATTAGACTATACGCCTTCCTTTTCTAGCGCAACGTCCTAGATATTATTACTCCCCTTTACCCCTATAATAATAAGCCTAAAACTATATACTATATTCTTCTTAAATACTAACTATATACTACTGCCTATAACTTATTACTATAGTATCTTTATAATAATATCGACTTATATACTAAGCTATAATATTATAAATCTATAGTAACCCTAGCTAAATAGATACTATAATATAAAAAACTATACTAGTTCGACCTTGCTAATAGACTCTACTAACCTCCCCCTATTCTGCTATAAAGGCAAAGGTCTAACTACTAATATATAGGCACTTATCTAACTTCTTAACTTTTTAATTTACTATCCTAGAAGCACTAATCTATTCTAATATAACCCCTACTTTTATCCCTCTCTACTTACTACCCTTCCCCTACTTAAGTCTTACTAAGCTTATTATTTAACCTAATATAAGGCACTATATAATACAACTATTTATATAACCCTATATATACTCTAGAAAGAGTTAATACCTAGCCTATTAGTATTACTAGTAATATAGTAGGAATAAATATAGTTATATAATTAGTTATAGGAGTCTATAGTATAGCTTATCTTACTATAGCTTGCTAAATAGCCTGCTATACCTTAAGAAGTAGCTTTTTGCCTAGACTATAACCCCTAGCTGCCTAACGACTAGCTAAGTATCCGCCTGCCTCCTTGCCCTTTAGACTATATACGATTAAGTTAGGGAGAGCTATTAACTTGCTAATATTATACTACTCCTTAAATATCGATTTTACCTTAGGCATAGTTAGGGCAAAGGGAGTAATTAGCATAATAAGAGTAGTTATAGCAGGATAAATAATAAGAGCTATAGGAGCTATAGGAGCTATAGGAGTATTATAGCTATAAGATAACTTAGCTAGCGTTTTACTAAGGTAAATTAGTGCTTTGCTTAATATTATACTATTAACTAGCTCGACTTTATCTTTATTATTATTATTTTTAGCGCTATTATTAATATCTATTAGCTCTCCCTTAGTACTTAGCTAGAAAGATACTTTAGGCTGCTTTAAAGGGGTAGCTATTACTAGAGCTATTAAAAGAATACTTTTTATTACTGCTTATACCTCTACCCTACTCTTGCCTTTCTTAATAAAGGAGGGTAATAGCTCTATAGCAACTTGCTTAGTAATGCCCGCCTTAATAATATCCTTAAATAACCTCTTTTTTATAATAAAGGGAGGACTTATAATTCCGACTAGCTAACTAGTAACTAGCTATAGCTAAGCTATAGGCCTTTTTTTAAAAATAGTAATAATTTTATCTAGCTACTCTATTACTTTGCCTAGGAGATTATTAGTTTTTATAATAGCTACTAGAGTAGCGTTATTAGTAACCTAGTTTAAGTATAAGTTAAATAGGCTTTTAAGGAAGAGACGATATTTATTTACTGCCTAGTACGCTTTTAGCTATAATGCATCCTAAATCTTATCTAACTTAGTAGTAGTTAGCTTCCTGCCTAATAACTCCTCCTGCTCCTTATATATCTGCTAGTAGTTATAGAGCTTTTTAGTATTATAGGCAAGCTCTAAGTATACCTGCCTAATAGTTAATAAATACTTTCTACCTTAACCCCTATATTATACTAACTTAATAATACTAAATATTAGTCCTTATATAGTATATATATGCTTGCATAGTTATAGCTACTTTATATTAGCTTAGCTAATACTAGTTAATACTCTAACTACTTATAAGCCTAATCCTAATAGCCTTTAAATAATACGCAGCTATACGTTATATATATATATAATATATACTTATTATATAGTACCTCCTGCTTATCTTCCTAATTAATATCTCGATTTATCTTAAGTATAGTAATAGTTCGACTTAACTTATTAACGCTTACGTAAAGCGGGTATTAATACCCCCTTTCTCTCTATACGTAGTAATAAGTAATAATTTATAGAGTAGGGTATAATATAATTAATAAATTTATACCTTACTGCTAAATAACTATATACCTAGCTAATCTATACTATACTCTACTATATAGAAGTACCCTTATACTAACGCAACTAGATATACCCTTATACCTCTAGCTAGGAGTACCCTTATACTTTTATAGCCTGCTAATATATTAGATATATATACCCCCCTTACTTACCTCTATTATAGCCTATAGGACTAGGACTCGTCCTGCTTGCAGTACCTCGATATATAACTATTTCCTCGCCCTTTTAGGCACGCTGCCCCCTAAAAAGACTAGTTTTCCCCCGGGTATAGCCTAGTTTTTCTAGCCTAATTTTACCCCGCATGTTTCCTAGATACCTGCTATAGGTTCCTAGAGTAAGAATAAATAAATAAATATATATAGACTCCTAGCTAGAAGCTTTTCTCTATTTATTTAATAATAACTTATCCTTTAATAAGCAGAAGGTTAAGAAAATGCTTACTACTAGGAATACTTAGGGGTAGTATTTAGCAAATTTACCCCTATATTACTCTATCCTTATTAAGTAGTATAGCTATATAACGCTTATATAAGAGCTTTTAAAAAGTATATAAGACTATAAAGCATTAGTATAGTTTAAAGCTTAGTTTAGTAATATGCGTATATATAATTGTGTATTTATTAGAGTTAGGGACGCAACTATAAAATATAGAATAACCTGTTTCCGCATAAGCCCCTTTTCTATAACTAACTCGGCGATTATCCTAGTTATAATATACGCAAACCCTTTTCTGCTAGATATTTAATATTATCCCTATCGTAGTATATATTACCCCTTTTTATATAAATATTATGCCCCTTTAAATAGGAGATAAAAGAATAATAAAAGAAGTATAAAAAGGAAAGTAGATTACCCCTAAACTTAGCATAGTAAGTATATAATATTATAATAAGTTTATATTAAAATTATAGCAATAATAGTTTAAAGGAGAAAAAA
This sequence comes from Ophiocordyceps polyrhachis-furcata BCC 54312, assembly GCA_001633055.2. Taxonomy (NCBI): domain Eukaryota; kingdom Fungi; phylum Ascomycota; class Sordariomycetes; order Hypocreales; family Ophiocordycipitaceae; genus Ophiocordyceps; species Ophiocordyceps polyrhachis-furcata. The sequence goes on along the minus strand of LKCN02000003.1, from coordinate 3,080,499 downwards.
GGCAGCTAGGTATTTAGATTATACGGAGTTTAGGATAATTATATATTACCTCTAGTTTAACCTAAATACTTTTAAGATTATATATATATTTCGCCTTCCTCTCTAATAGAGGAAAAGAAAAGATAGATATAAGCAGATATTAATAAATTAAGAACCTAAGCTAACTTAAGCAGAGTCTTTTTTTATATTATACTAATATATATTAATACCCTATTTAAACTAATTATTATTACTATTAGCTATTAATATAAGTCCTATATCTAATAATATATAGATTAGCTATACTAGGTTGCTTATTTCTAAGCTAAGAAAGCTAATAGACCTCTTAGATATAAATAGACTCTTAGAGTTTATAGTTTTAACTATCTAGGAACTTACTACTATATCGACTATTTAGAGGAGCAATATTAAACCTAAAGAGGAATAGACTCCTATAGCCTGCGGTTTTAATCCCTTAGAAACCTATTTTAATACTAGATAAAAATACTTATAAAATTAATATAAATTCTTATTAATAATAACTAGGATATTAGCAGAAATTACTATAGAAGGTAATCGCTAATAACCCTAGAATACTAAGTTCGCTTAGGAGATTATATAAATTAACTTCTAGGATTTTATAAAAAAGATAAAAAATGCTTTAATTAAGTAGATTAAAAACTAGGATAAACCTATCCTAAATTTATATTAAGATCCGACTAATATCGAACTCTAGATCTTATATTTTATAAAATTTTCTAAGAGCTCTAGTACTTTTCTCCTTAAAGATTTTTAGGATACCTTTAAGGGCTAGGATAAAAATATCTAGGAATTAGCGGATCCTAGAGTAAGAAAAATGCTAAAAAGTTTCCTTAAAAGCAGAGGATTCTTTCTAGGACCTAGGAATATAAGAATAGGACCCCTTTTTATATAGATACTAAACTAGGAATAGCTTAAGCAATAGCTGCTTTTAATATATTAATAGGCGTAATTTAAAAAAGGCACTTAACTGCCTTACTATGCCCTTCTATAAGGGATATAATAACCTTTAACTAGAAACTCCCTAAATTTGAATCTATCCTAATCGCTAACTAGAGGGCAAACGCTACTAATTTAGAACCCTTTACTACTATATTAAAAAGAACCTTTACTTATCCCCTAAGTAATCCCCTAAATAACTTTATCTATAGAACTTATAATAGATAAGGATATTCCTTAAGGATAATATAAGTAGGGCATTAATATATATTAGTATAATATAAAAGAGGACTCTGCTAAAGTTAGCTCGGGTCCTTAATCTATTAATATCTGCTTATATTTATCTCTCTTTCTTCTTCCTTAAGGGAAAAAGATAGAGTTTATATATATAGTTCCCTAATCCTAATACTCTTTTTCTGCTTTGTTTTCCTAATCTCCTTATAATCTGCTTCTAATCTTAGACTAAGTTCGATCTAATTATACTATAAGTATTACCTAAATATAGCCTTATTATATAATTAAATGCTTTATCTATGCGTACTTATCCTTAGTTATTTCCTTTAGGAGCAGATATGCGTTAAGACGCGTAAACGATTTATATTATATATTATTATATTTATATACTAGCAGTCCTCTTTTTTTTTTATTATTATCGAATTATTATAAGGGAAAGAAATAAATAAGAAGAAGAAAGGTAATAAAAAATAGTATATAGGAAAGATAGAAAAGAAGAAATTATATAGGAAATAAATAAATAAGTATATAAAAAAATAATATAGTAAAAGAAAAAGGGTAAAGGAAACGTTCTTTTATAAGGTAGTAGGGTTATAGTACGTACTTACTATATTTCGCGCTTTTTATACGCATGCATATAACTTACCTTGCAAAATAAATTTATTCTTTTTCTTTTTCTTATACTTCTTTTTTTCTTCTTCCTATTATACTTTTAATAAAGCAGTAAAGCATTATTATTGCTATTAAAAGTAAGTGCAAATAACTTAAATAGAAATAGTAGTAGTATTTTCCTAAAATTATTATATAAGGCTAATAAAAGATTCTAGAAATACTACTAAAGCTAGCAAAGAAACGCGGGGATAGGGGCAGGGGGAGGGGATATAGGGGTAAGCAGGGCAGTAGAAAAGATAGGCTTTCGGGCAAGGATACCCTAATAAGAGAGATAATAGTTATTACTAGTAATAAATAATAATAACAATAATAATAATATCGCTCTAGTCCCTCCTCTATATACGCGTTAGAGTAAGCAGAATTTTAGCTACTTTAATTGCGATTTTAAAATAATTTTCGCAATATTTCGTAAAAAGCATTAGACTAATTTTATATAAGTATCCTAGCCTTATTATTAAGCAGCTTGCTATTAATACCTTAGGCCCTAAAATATATACTACTGCCTATAATACTAAATCGTCGCCTTTTCCTAGCTATAACTATGCTAAAAACGCTAATAATAATAATAAGGACGCTATATAAATATAACTACGCATAATACAAATCGTCTACGCGTCTTAACGCGTATTTGCCCCTAAAGGAAATAACTAGGGATAGGTACGCATAGATAAAGTATTTAATTATAAAATAAAGCTATATTTAGGTAGTACTTATAGTATAATTAGATTAAACTTAGTCCGAGATTAGAAGCAGATTAGAAAAAGATTAGAAAAATAAAGCAGAAAAAGAGGATTAGGATTAGGGAACTATATATATAAACTCTGCCTTCTTCCCTTAAGGAAGAAAAGGAGAGATAAATATAAGCAGATATTAATAAATTAAGGACCTAAGCTAACTTAAGCAGAGTCCTCTCTTATATTATACTAATATATATTAATGCCCTACCTATACTAATTAGTATTACTATTAGCTATTAATATAAGTCCTATATCTAATAAAATGCAGATTAGCTAGGAAATAAATGCCTAGACCTAAGCTAGGAAATAACCTTTACCCTAGGAAGGAACGGACTCCTAGAGTTCGCGGTTTTAATCTCTTATAGTACTAGATAGTATAATAGCTGCTTAGAAAACTAAGTCGACCTTAAATAATAATAAAATCCTTAGGAAGGAATAGACTCTTATAGCCTATAGTTTTAATCTTTTAAGGACTTTAACTTATACCTAAAACGCTTAGGAAAGACTAAATCGACCTTAAATAATAATAAGATCCTTAGGAAGGAATAGACTCTTATAGCTTGCGGTTTTAATCTTTTAAGGACCTCGACTTATCCCTAAAACGTTTAGGATAATAATCGAGATACCTAGAGGGATTTATTTCTTTTTCTAGGAAAACCTTCTTAATTATTTTTTTACTTTTATTTTTTATTTTTTACGACTTTTAGAATACTTTTTTTTAATACTAACCTAAAATCGGATAGATATTGCCTCTATACTATACTTATTTTCTTCCTATTTCGAAGGGATTATATTTTTATATTCTAAATATTGTATAATTAAACTATACTTATTATATTTAGAAAGCAAGAATCTCTTTTATTAATTTAGCCTAGATAAACTAGCAAATAAAAAATATCTGCCTAGCTAAATCTATCTAAAATTTTTTTATTATGCTTAGCTATACTTAAAATTTTTGCCTAGCGATACTTGCTTAAATTTTTGCCCTCTTTGCTAAATTTCCCTGCTAATTTTGCCCCTAGGAGCCTAGCTAGCAAACTACGTTATAGGATTATTTTTTTATTCTAAACTCCTAATAGGCTTATATAGCTGCCTGCGCTAAATTAGTATACTCCTTTTTCTAAAACTCGTTAAAAGGGTAGTTTATCTAGATAAACGCTGCTAGAGCCTATATAGCGCGCCTAGCTTTAGGTGCTAGCTTTATATCTAAGATTAGCTAAAAATTATCTTAATATTAGAAGGGGATACTTACTATCTCGTACTTTAATCCCTATAACGAATAGCAAAAGCAACTCTTTATTATTGCTAAGTCCTATTCCTAATAGGCGTTAGTTATTAGCGGCTACTAAGCTAGACGGGAGATATACTAGTAATAAGGGACTATCCTTATTACCTCCCTACGCAGCTAACTATAGCTTAGGGTTTATAGGTTTTAATAAGACCCGCCTAGCGTTTTAGGAGTCTTTATTATTATTATTAGCGTTTTTAGCATAGTTATAGCTAGGAAAAGGCGATAACTTAGTATTATTAGCAGTAGCGTATATCTTAGGGCCCGAGGTATTAATAGCAAGCTGCTTAATAAGGAGGCTAGGATACTTATATAAAATTAGCCTAATACTCTTATAAAATATCGCGAAATCGCGAGTAAATTAGCTAAAATTCTGCTTACTTTACTATATACGCAGAGGAGGAACTAGAGAGATATTACTATTATTATTATTATTACTACTAATAGCTATTATCTCTCTAGTTAAGGTATCTTTGCCTAAATGCCTACCCTTTTTACTGCCCCGCCCGCCCCTATACCCCCTCCCCCTGCCCCTACCCCTGCGTTTCTTAGCTAGCTTTAGTAGCATTTCTAGAATATTTTATTAGCTTTACGTAATAATTTTAAAAAGTATTACTGCTATTTCTATTAGAGTTTAGTTATACTTACTCGTAATAGTAATAATAATACTATACGCCTTTATTAGAAGTATAAAAGGAAGAATAAAAGAAGAAGTATAAGAGGAAGAGAGGGAATAAATTTATTTCGCAGGGTAAGTTACGTATATACGTATAAAAAGCACGAAATATAGTAAGAACGCACTATAACCCTACTACCCTATAAAAGACTAATTCCTTTACCCTTTTTTTTTTACTATATTCTTCTTTATATACTCGTTTATTTATTTCCTATATTATTTCTTCCTTTCTATTTTGCCTATATACTATTTTTCTCTTTACCTTTCTTCTTTTTATTTATTTCCTTTCTTTTATAATAATTCGATAATAAAAAGAGAACTACTAGTATATAAATATAACTATATATAATACAAATCGTCTACGCGTTTTAATACGTATCTACCCCTAAAAGAAATAACTAGGGATAAGTACGCATAGATAAAGTATTTAATTATATAATAAGGCTGTATTTAGGCAGTACTTATAGTATAATCGGATTAAACTTAGTCTAAGATTAGAAGCAGATTGCAGGGAGATTAGGAAAATAAAGCAGAAGAAGAGGATTAGGATTAAGGAACTATATATATAAACTCTGCCTTCTTCCCTTAAAGAAGAAAAGGAGAGATAGATATAAGCAGATATTAATAGATTAAGGACCTAAGCTAACTTAAGCAGAGTCCTCTCTTATATTATACTAATATATATTAATACCCTACCTATAGACGCTAAAAACGCCTAGGGGGTCTTATTAAAACCTATAAACCCTAAGTCGTAGTTAGTTATATAGGAAGGTAACTAGAATAGTCCCTTATTACTAGTATATCTCCTAGCTAGCTTAGTAGCCGCCTATAGCTAACGCTTATTAGGAATAGGATTTAGCTATAGTAAAGAGCTATTTTTACTACTTATTATAGGGATTAAAGTATAAGATAGTAAGTATCCCTTTCTAATATCGAGATAATTCTTAGCTAATATTAGATATAAAGTTAGCACTAGAAGCTAGACGCGCTATATAGGCTCTAGCGGCGTTTATCTAGATAAACTATCCTCTCGATAAGTTCTAGAAGAGGGAGTATACTAATTTAGCTCGGGCTGCTATATAAGCCTGTTAGGAGTTTAGGATAAAAAAATAATCCCGTAACGTAGCTTGCTAGCTAGGGCAGGAATTAGCAAGTAACTAGGGGCAAAAAAAATTCAAATAAGCATAGCCGGGCAAAAATTTTAAGCATAGCTAGGCGCAAAAAATTTTTTTTTAATAGATTTAGCTAGGCATATAATTTTTATTTGCTAGTTTGCCTAGGCTAAATTAATAAAAGTATAGGTAGGGCATTAATATATATTAGTATAATATAAGAGAGGACTCTGCTTAAGTTAGCTTAGGTCCTTAATCTATTAATATCTGCTTATATCTATCTCTTTCTTCCTTCCTCTATTAAAGAGGAAGACAAAATATATATATAATCTTAAAGGCATCTAGGTTAAACTAGAGGTAATATATAATAATCCTAAACTCTATATAATCCGAATATATAGCCGCCTTTTTTCTCCTTTAAACTATTATAGCTATAATCTTAGCATAAACTTATTATAATATTGTATACTTATTATACTAAGTTTAGGGGTAATCTATTTCCCCTTTTATACTGCTTTTATTATACTCCTATCTCCTATCTAAAAGGGCATAGTACTTATATAGAAAGGGGTAATATATACTATAATAAGGATAATATAAAATCTCTAGTAGAAAGGGATTTACGTGTATTATAACTAGGATAATTATCGAGTTAGTTATAGAAAAAGGGCTTATATAAAAACAGGTTATTTTATATTCCGTAGTTGCGTCCCTAAGACTAACGAATATATACTAGTAGTTTTTTTTTATTAAATCGATTCTTATTTAGATTCGATTTAATATTATACTAGTTTATTTCCTTCCTTATTATAAATCCCTCTAGAGAGATAATAGCCTTATTTATATTAATAAGACGTTTTAGCGTTTTATTTAGGGTTGCTTTTACTATAGTATTAGTAGGATTATCTTTTCCTATAATCTATTATATCTTATTAATTTCTCGCCTTTTATATAACTCTTAAATAGATATAATATCGATTATAAGTTGTTTTTCTTTTATTATTCTAAGCTTAATAAAGCATTTATAGAGCAAGAACGAATTCGTGTATAATATAATAGGAACTCGGGCTAATCCTAGCTTAGCTATAATATAATATTTAGTATTATTGCTAGGGAGATTCTAATATCGAATCCTAATAATATACTATATATTTCGAAGGCAAGGATACTCTAGGTAATCCTCTTATATTTCGTAAAACTCTAGTAAATAATATTTCCTTTTATTATAAACTTATTTACTATCTTATCTTTATTGCTTAGGATAATAATATATCTAATCTATTAGGATAAATCGTTATTATTTATAAGTAATCTATTTATAAAAATAAATAATTTAAGTACTAAAAGGTTAAAAGGGATATATTTTAGTCCGCGCTACTAATTATCCTTTTGCTATTATAGCTGCTTATTTATCCTCTAGTAGTCTTTTATAGTAGGTTAGTATTACTAAGCAGTAATAAATAGATCGAACGCAGCTTTTAGTTAGCAAATAGACGTAATATAGCCTCCTTACGTATATTATTTAAGGTAGTATTAGGCAAAATTAGGTTAAGAATAATTAATAACTTAAATCTTAGCAGCCTAGCCCTATTATCGAATTACTAGCGAATTTAATTCGAGATATAACTATAAACTATTAAAATCTATTACGCTGCCTAGGGTTAAGTTTACTTAGGGTTTTAAGCAAATTTAGGCAGAATTTAGTTTAGCCTTTTCTTATTTATAGAAAGAATTAGTGCTAAGAATAATCGTATTATAAGTTTATATCCTAATAAGACTAAAATAAAAGCAACTAGAATATAAAAGGAGAAGGTAGTTATTAAACGTAAAGGGTTATATATAAAGCTATTAAATATAATACTTAAAATAGGTCTAAAACTAGTAAACTCCGAACTCTATAATACTATATAATAGTTTAATAACTCGGATAATTATCTAAAAAGAGTACTTATCCTAGAGTTCTTTTAGAAGGCTTATAAGGATTATTTATTTAAGTATTAATTAGGATTATAGATAAGCCTAGGTAATATTATAAAAGCATAACTTTATCCCTTAATCGATATACGTTAGAGTTAGAGCTAAAAGCAACTATTAGCTAACCCTTTAGATTATAGGAGATTAGGTTAGGATCTCCTTCTTGCTATTTTTATTATATCCCGTAATAATTAGTTATAATTTTTCGTATAAGTAATTAGTTATCTTATTCTTCACTTCTTAGATAAGTCTAGTATAAAAAATCCCTAGGCAGGATTAAACTATTCGAAAGAGAAAATACCTTAGCCTATAAGGTCTATAATCTCCTTTTAGTCTAATGCTTTAAATAGGGGACTAGGGGTTATAATCTTGCCTTTTATATAAAAAAAAAGAGAGAGCGCAAAGTTATCCTTTTTTTTCTTAAATATAAATTAAGTTAAGGTCTTTAGTAATTATAGCAGTTATACTTCTAACCGCTATAAGAACTAGGTCTATTTTTAGGCAGGTTTTAGGTTATTTTTATCCTATTCCTAGGCAGCTTTTAGTTAGGCATTATTTAAAAAGTAAGGCTATATATATATTAACCGAAATACCTAGAAACTAGTTAAGGACTAGATTATAATATTATAGCTATTAATAGCCTCGAGGGTAAAAGGACTAGTCTAGCTATCCTTTTCTCTTTAAACCTTAACCTAGCTTTATAATAGGAGTTAAAAAAGCGTTATTATATTAGGGCTATTCCTAGTAGATAGCGCCTTTTTTAGTTATCGAGATACTATAATTTCCTAAAGACTTATTATTACTTTCTAAATAGCTTTAGCCTATTCTCGAGTAGTTTTTAATAGGGGAGAATCCTAAGTAATCTATAAATATATACTAAAAATAAGGAGAGTTAGAACTAGTCTATCTAGGCTAGTAGTATTATTAATAGCTTTAACTGCTATCTAGAGAATAGTATCTTATCCTATTATTGCTCCGATTTTAGTGCTAAGGATTTTATATACTTAGCAAAAAGGGGCATAGTATTTTTTAACCTTCCCTATAGACTAATACGCTTCTACTAGTACTTGCTAGCAGGTAATTCCTATTTAGCTAGATTTAGTCTAGAATTCCTTAGATAAAAAATTCGTGCCTATATTATATTAGAGCGAATCTAGGGGTCCTAAGTATATATCGATCTATATTATCTTTTAGGCTTCCTAGGTATTCTTAGTAGATATTAATTATAGGAATTAGGCGGCCTAAAAAAATATTATAGTATTAATAATATAAAGAACTAGTTTCCTACTTAAGTATATTATATTTATAATAATTTCGAAATTAAACTCTTTATTATTATAAAGCGTAAATTTAAATTAGCTAAGTGCCTTGCTATATAACTAATAATATTAGCAGAACTTCGAAATGCTTTCGAGAGTAGTTATTAGTATTTTATATCTAGCTCTAGATAGAAGTTAGTATAATTATTATACTATAGGGTGTTTAAATAAGTAGTAGATTATCCTAATTTTGGATTTAGTTAGGAACGAAATTATAGCGTTTTCTAGTTAAAAGAAGAACTAAGAGTACCCCTATTTATAAATAACTAGTAGTACTTTATCCTAGCTAATAAGCTCGTTTATTATATTCTAGAAGAAAATCTTTAAACGATCTATATCTGCTAAAAAAAGAAGAAAAAAAGTAAGCAAAGTAAGAACGTAAAAAGTAATATTTCTAAACGGAGTTTTAATAGTTATATTACTAAGTATAAGTATATTTTATCCTTTGCCGAATTTAATAGAATTAGTGCTAGCAGATGCTTTATTAACTATAAGATATAATATTATTTTCTATAGGGCTTTAACCTAATTTCGTCTAGTAGTTAAAATCTATATAGTACTAGTATTAATTATAATTCCCTAAAAAGACTATTAGGAATATTAATCCTTAAGAAGAAATTGCAAAGCTAGTATAGGTTCTATTATATTTAATTTTAGGTTATATCTAGTAAAAAGGTATATAAATACTAACGTAGAAAGGAACTAAAAGGCTTCCTATTGCTTTAAAATATTCTTAGGGTTATTATTAATTATATACTATTTTTTATTATATAACTTAAGTCCTTTAAATATAGTAATATAGGCTATAAAGTCCTAAGGGCTATTATCTAAAAATTCGCAGTATACTATATATAAGGTCTTCGCCTGCTTTTATTCTTTAGGCAGGTATTTAGTTAACTAATAACTAACCTTACTATATATAAAGCACTTCCGAGTCTAATTCTTATTTAGCCTAAAATCGGATTAGACTTAGTTTATTCTTAAACTATTTTTAGATCGATTTTATATATTATTCTAATATCTTTAGTCTAGATAATAAATTACGCTATATTATAATATCTATTTAGCTTTAGTCTTTATAATTAATATTTCTAGTATAGATTGCAAATCTGCTTATAAGTTCTCGATATCCTTAGCTAGTTAGAATAACGTAAACTTAAGTTCTAGTACTCCTTAGTATATATTAATAATTATTATATATAAAGGGGTATCTCTTTTATACCCCTTACTAAGGGCTTATTAATATAACTCTAGTTTATTAAATAGTTTCTAGAAAATATTATATAAAAGCAGTTCTAAATTTGCCCTATAAATAGATTAAAAAGAGGTTAATATCTAGTTAGTAAAGTAATACGCGTAATTAATATCTAACTTAAAGTATTTCTTAGGTTAGTTATATTGCGTCTTAAAGGTATTATACTACTTAATATAATCTATAAAGTACTATTATATACGACTAGTCTAAATATAAGGGAAAATTAAATAGAAGTATTTAGGGGCAATTTTTAATAAAAAATAAATATTAAAAAAATAAATAGATAATATTATTAAGCAAATTATATAGTTTCCCTATAAAGTTCTTTATCTTATCCTAGACTTTAGTAAATTTAGTTATAATATTATTATTAATAGGCAAGTTAGGAGTTAATTTTAAGGGTAACTTAATATAAAATTTAAAAAGGATTAATTTCGGCTTTTTTTAAAATTAAATCGAACTTAAAGCGATTTTTTATAGAGTTCTTATATTATTCTAGTTATATTCTAGAAAGGCTATATCCTATATAAATAGGTTTTAGAATTAATATATTATTAGATATTAAGTTTATTCTTAGGGAATATTTTTATTTATTATAGGTTCTATAGATAGAGTTATTTAAGGGTTTATTTAAGGGATAGGTAAAGGTTCTCTTTAACGCAGTAGTAAAGGGTTCTAAATTAGTAGCGTTTACCCTCTAGTTAGCAATTAGAATAGATTTAAATTAAGGGAGTTTTTAGTTAGAGGTTATTATATCCCCTATAGAAAAGCATAGTAAGGCAGTTAGGTGCCTTTTTCGAATTACGCCTATTAATATATTAAGAGCGGCTATTACTTAAGCTATTCCTAGTTTAGGATCTATATAAAAAAGGGTCCTATTTTTATATTTCTAGGTCCTAGAAAAAATCCTCTGCTTTTAAGAAAACTTTTTAGTAATTTTATTACTCTAGGCTCTGCTAATTCCTAGATATTTTTATCCTACCCTTTAGGGGTATTTTAAAAATCCTTAAGGAGAAAAGTACTAGAGCTCCTAAATAATTTTATAAAATATAAGATCTAGAGTTCGATATTAGTTAGATCTTAGTATAAATTTAGGATAGGTTTATCCTAGTTTTCGATTTATTTAATTAATACGTTTTTTATTTTTCTTGCAAAATCCTAGAAGTTAATCTATATAATTTCCTAAGTAAACTTTATATAAATTTAACTATATATAATACGAATCGTCTACGCGTCTTAATACGTATCTGCCCCTAAAGGAAATAACTAGGGATAGGTACGCATAGATAAAGTATTTAATTATGCAATAAGGCTATATTTAGGCAGTACTTATAGTATAATCGGATTAAACTTAGTCCGAGATTAGAAGCGGATTGCAGGGAGATTCGGAAAATAAAGAAAAAAAGGATTAGGATTAGGGAACTATATATATAAACTCTGCCTTCTTCCCTTAAGAAAGAAAAGAGGGATAAATATAAGCAGATATTAATAAATTAAGGACCTAAGCTAACTTAAGCAGAGTCCTCTCTTATATTATACTAATATATATTAATACCCTACCTATACTAATTAGTATTACTATTAGCTATTAATATAAGTTCTATATCTAATAAAATATAGATTAGCTAGGAAATAAATGCCTAGACTTAAGCTAGGAAACGATTTTTACCCTAGGAAGGAATAGACTTCTAGAGTTTGCGGTTTTAATTTCTTATAGTACTAGATAGTATAATAGCTGCTTAGAAGACTAAATCGACCTCGAATAATAATAAAATCCTTAGAAAGGAACGGACTCCTATAGCCCTTAGTTTTAATCTCTTAAGGACCTTAACTTATACCTAGAATATTTAGGAAAGACTAAATCGATCTTAAATAATAATAAGATCCTTAGGAAGGAACGGACTCTTATAGCCCGAGGTTTTAATCTCTTAAAGACCTTAACTTATACCTAGAATATTTAGGATAATAATTAAAATACCTAGAAGGATTTATTTCTTTTTCTAGGGAAACCTTCTCGATTACTCTTTTACTTTTATTTTTTACTCCTTACGATTTTTAGAATACTTTATTTTAATACTAACCTAAAATTGGATAAATATTGCCTCTATACTATACTTATTTTCTTTCTATTTCGAAGGGATTATATCTTTATATCCTAAATATTATTATATAGATATATAATTATACTATACTTATTATATTTAGGAAGCAAGAATCCCTTTTATTAATTTAGCCTAGATAAACTAGCAAATAAAAATTATCTGCCTAGCTAAATCTATCTAAATTTTTTTTTTTGCCTAGCTATACTTAAAGTTTTTTTTTTTTGCCTAGCTATACTTATTTGATTTTTTTTGCCCCTAGATGCCTGCTAACTAGATGCCTGCTAAATTCCTGCCCTAGCCGCTAAGCCCTGCTATTAGGATTATTTTTTTGTTTTAAACTCCTAATAGGCTTATATAGCTATACGAGCTAAATTAGTATACTCCCCCTTCTAAAACTTATCGAGAAAGTAGTTTATCTAGATAAATGCTACTAGAGCCTATATAGCGCGTCTTGCTTTAGGTACTAGCTTTATATCTAATATTAGCTAAGAATTATCTCGATATTAGAAGGAGATACTTACTATTTTATACTTTAATCCCTGCAATAAATAATAGAAGCAACTCTTTACTATAGCCGAATCCTATTCCTAGCAGGCATTAGCTATAGGCGGCTACTAAGCTAGATAGGAGATATACTAGTAATAGGGGACTATTCTAGTTACCTCCCTATATAGCTAACTGCGACTTAGGGTCTATAGGTTTTAATAAAACCCCCCTAGCGTTTTAGGCATTTTCGTTATTATTATTAGCATTTTTAGCGTAGTTATAGCTAGGAAAAGGCAATAACTTAGTATTATTAGTAGTAGCAAACGTATTAGGGCTTAAGGTATTAATAGCAAGCTGCTTAATAATAAGGCTAGGATATTTATATAAAATTAGTCTAATACTCTTTATAAAATATTGCAAAAATTATTCTAAAATCGCGATTTTATTAGCTAGAATTCTGCTTACTCTATCGAGTACGCAGAGAAAGACCTAGGGCAATATCGCTATTATTATTATTATTACTACTAATAGCTATTATCTCTCTTAAAGTATCCTTGCCCGAAGGCCTACCCTCTCTACTGCCCTGCCTGCCCCTACGCCCCCTCCCCCTGCCCCTACCCCTGCGTTTCTTAGCTAGCTTTAGTAGTATTTCTAGAATATTTTATTAGCCTTGCGTAACGATTTTAGGAAAGTACTACTGCTATTTCTATTCGAGTTATTTATACTTCCTTATAATAGTAATAATAATACTATAACGCTTTATTAGGAGTATAGAAAGAAGAAAAAAAGAAAAAGTATAAGAGGAAGAGAGGAAACGAATTTATTTTATAGGGTAAGTTACGTATATATGTATAAAAAGCGCAAAATATAGTAAGTATATACTATAACCCTACTACCCTATGAAAAACCGATTCCTTTACCCTCTTTCTTTTACTATATTCTTCTTTATATACTTATTTATTTATTTCCTATATTATTTTCTTCCTTTCTGTTTTTCCTATATACTATTTTCTTTATTACCTTTCTTCTTCTTATTTATTTCTTTCCCCTATAATAATTCGATAATAAAAAAAAGGACTGCTAGTATATAAATATAACTATATATAATACGAATTATCTACGCGTTTTAATACGTATCTGCCCCTAAAGGAAATAACTAGGGATAGGTACGTATAGATAAAGCATTTAATTATATAATAGGGCTATATTTAGGCAGTACTCGTAGCATAATTAGATCGAACTTAGTCTAAGATTAGAAGTAGATTGCAAGGAGATTAGGAAAATAAAGCAGAAGAAGAGGATTAGGATTAAGGAACTATATATATAAACTCTGCCTTCTTCCTTTAAGGAAGAAGAGAGGGATAGATATAAGCAGATATTAATAAATTAAGGACCCGAGCTAACTTAAGCAGAGTCCTCTTTTATATTATACTAATATATATTAATGCCCTACTTATAAACTTAGTATTTTAGGGTTATTAGTAATTACTTTCTATAGTAATTTCTACTAATATCCTAGTTATTATTAATAAGGATTTATATTAATTTTATAGGTATTTTTATCTAGTATTAAAATAGGTTTCTAAAAGATTAAAACTATAAGCTATAGGAGTCTATTCCTCTTTAGTCTTAATATTACTCCTTTAAATAGTTAATATAGCTGCAAGTTCCTAGATAGTTAAAACTGCGAACTCTAGGAGTCTATTTATATCTAAAAAGTCTATTAGCTTTTTTAGCTTAAAAATAAGCAACCTAGTCTAGCTAATCTATATATTATAAGATATAGGACTTATATTAATAGCTTATAGTAATACTAATTAGTATAAGTAGGGTATTAATATATATTAGTATAATATAAGAAAGGACTCTGCTTAAGTTAGCTTAGGTCCTTAATCTATTAATATCTGCTTATATTTATTTTTTTTTCCTCTATTAAAGAGGAAAATAAAATATATATATAATCTTAAAAGCATTTAGGTTAAACTAAAGGTAATATATAATAATCCTAAACTCTATATACTCTAAATATATATCTATCTCTTTTCTCCTTTAAACTATTATTGCTATAATCTTAGTATAAACTTATTATAATATTATATACTTATTATACTAAGTTTAGGGGTAATCT
>LKCN02000003.1:3054935-3065457 GCA_001633055.2 Ophiocordyceps polyrhachis-furcata BCC 54312 | reverse complement strand
GAAAATAAAATATATATATAATCTTAAAAGCATTTAGGTTAAACTAAAGGTAATATATAATAATCCTAAACTCTATATACTCTAAATATATATCTATCTCTTTTCTCCTTTAAACTATTATTGCTATAATCTTAGTATAAACTTATTATAATATTATATACTTATTATACTAAGTTTAGGGGTAATCTACTTTTTTTTTTATACTGCCCCTATTATACTCCTATCTCCTATCTAAAAGGGCATAGTACTTATATAAAAAGGGGTAATATATACTATAATAGGGATAATATTAAATATCTAGCAGAAAGGGATTTGCGTATATTATAACTAGGATAATCGTCGAGTTAGTTATAGGAAAAGGGGCTTATATAGAAATAGGTTATTCCGTATTCCGTAGTTGCGTCCCTAAGACTAATAAATATATAATAACTAACTTAATAGTTATCCTAGTTATAATATATATAAACCCCTTTTTGCTAGATATTTAATATTATCCCTATTATAGTGCATATTACCCCTTTTTATATAAGTATTATACCCCTTTAGATAGGAGATAGGAAGTATAATCGGGGCAGTATAAAAGGAGAAGTAGATTACCCCTAAACTTAGTATAATAAGCATATAATATTATAATAAGTTTATGCTAAGATTATAGTAATAATAGTTTAAAGGAGAAAGGAGGCGGCTATATATTTAGATTATACGGAGTTTAGGATAATTATATATTACCTCTAGTTTAACCTAGATGCTTTTAAGATTATATATATATTTTATTTTCCTCTTTAATAAAAGAAGAAGAGAGATAAATATAAGCAGATATTAATAGATTAAGGACCCGAGCTAACTTAAGCAGAGTCCTTTCTTATATTATACTAATATATATTAATGCCCTACCTATAATAATAGTCTAATACCCGCTGCTAAGCAATATAAGTTAGCTTAGATATAATTAAGCAGCGCTGCGTCGATAGTATATACCTTTGCTATAGTATCCCTAGGCACTTCCTAAAGTCCTGCAACCTCTATCTAGCGTATTGCTTATCTATATCGTATATGCGTTTTATAGATATAGTAGATGCTTCTAATGCTTCTCTAGGCTAGGCGGGAAATATACTGCCCTTATAATAAGTCTCTTACTAGGGGCAAGTAGTCGTATCGATATATAAACTATGCACGATACAAATCGTCTACGCATCTCTACGCGTGTCTGCCCCTAAAGGAAATAACTAGGGATAGGTACGCATAGACGAAGCATTTAATTATGCAATAGGGCTATAGTTAGGCAGTGCTCGTAGTATAATCGGATCGAACTTAGTCCGAGATTAGAAGCGGATTATAGGGAGATTAGGAAAATAAAGCAGGAGAAGAGGATTAGGATTAGGGAAATATATATATAAACTCTATCTTCTTCCCTTACGAAAGAAAAGGAGAGAGATATAAGCAGATATTAATAGATTAAGGACCCGAGCTAACTTAAGCAGAGTCCTCTTTTATATTATACTAATATATATTAATACCCTACCTATACTAATTAGTATTACTATTAGCTATTAATACGAGTCCTATATCTAATAAAATGCAGATTAGCTAGGAAATAAATGCCCGGACCTAAGCTAGGAAATAACTTTTACCCTAGGAAGGAATAGACTCCTAGAGTTTACGGTTTTAATCTCTTATAGTACTAGATAGTATAATAGCTGCTCGGAAGACTAAATCGACCTTAAATAATAATAGGACCCTTAGGAAAAAACGGACTCTTATAGCCCGCGGTTTTAATCTCTTAAAGGACCTCGACTTATACCTAGAACGTTTAGGACGACTAAATCGACCTCGAATAACAATAAGATCCTTAGGAAGGAACGGACTCTTATAGCCTGCGGTTTTAATCTCTTAAGGACCTTAACTTATCCCTAGAACGTTTAGGATAATAATTAAAATACCTAGAGGGATTTACTTTTTTTTCTAGGATAACCTTCTCGGTTACTTTTTTACTTTTGTTTTTACTCTTTACGACTTTTAGAATACTTTGTTTAATACTAACCTGAAATTAGATAGATATTGCCTCTATACTATACTTATTTTTTTTCTATTTTATAGGGATTATATCTTTATATCCTAAATATTTTTATATAAATGCATAATTTAACTATACTTATTATATTTAGGAAGTAAGAATCTCTTTTATTAATTTAGCCTAGGCAAACTAGCAAATAAAATTTATCTACCTAGCTAAATCTATCTAAAATTTTTTTTTTTACGCCTAGCTATGCTTAAAATTATTTTGCCTAGCTTTGCTTATTAAAATTTTTTTACCCTTCCTGCTAAATTTCCCTGCTAATTTTATCCCTAGGAGCCTAGCTAGCAAACTATAGTATAAGATTATTTTTTCGTCCTAAACTCCTAACAGGCTTATATAGCTGCACGAGCTAAATTAGTATACTCCTTTTTCTAGAACTCGTCGAGAGGATAGTTTATCTAAATAAACGCTACTAGAGCCTATATAGCGCGTCCTGCTTCTAGTGCTAGCTTTGCATCTAATATTAGCTAAGAATTATCTCGATATTAGATAAGGATACTTACTATCTTGTACTTAGATCCCTACGACGAGCAGTAGAAGCAACTCTTTACTACTGCTAAATCCTATTCCTAATAGGCATTAGTCGTAAGCGGCTACTAAGCTAGATAGGAGATATACTAGTAATAGGGAACTATCCTTATTACCTCCCTATGCAGACGCCTATAACTTAAGGTCTATAGGTTTTAATATAACCCCCTTAGCGTTTTAGGCGTTTTTATTATTATCCTTAGCGTTTTTAGTATAGTTGCGTCTAGGAAAAGGCAATAACTTAGTATTATTAGCAGTAGTATGCGTTTTAGAGCCTAAGGTATTAATAGCAAACTGCTTAATAAGGAGGCTAGGATACTTATATAAAATTAGCCTAATACTCTTAATAAAATATTATAAAATTATTTAGAAATCGCGATTAAATTAGCTAAAATTCTGCTTATTTTAACGCATGCGTAGAAGAGGAACTAGAGGGATATTGCTATTATTATTATTATTACTACTAATAACTATTATCTCTCTTATTAAGGTATTTTTGCCTAAAGGCCTACTTTCTCTACTCCCCTGCCCGCCTTTATATCCCCTCCCCCTGCCCCTACCCCTGCGCTTTTTAGCTAGCTTTAGTAGTATTTCTAGAATATTTTATTAGCCTTATATAATAATTTCGGAAAGTATTACTGCTATTTCTATTAGAGTTTAGTTGCACTTACTTTTAATAGTAATAATAATGCTTTATAACGTTATTAGGAGTATAGAAGGAAGAAGAAAAGAAGAAATATAAGAGGAAGAGAGGGAATAAATTTATTTCGCAGGGTAAGTTATATATACGCATATAAAAAGCGCGAAATATAGTAAGTATGCACTATAACCCTACTACTTTATAAAAGACCGATTCCTTTCCCTTTACCCCTTTTTCTTTTACTATTTTTTCTTTATATACTCGTTTATTTATTTCTTCCTTTCTATCTTTCCTATATACTATTTTCTTTAATGCCTTTCTTCTTCTTATTTATTTCTTTCCCCTATAACGATTCGATAATAAAAAGGAGGACTGCTAGTATATAAACTATATATAATACGAATCGTCTACGTATCTCTACGCGTATCTGCCCCTAAAGGAAATAACTAGGGATAGGTACGCATAAATAAAGTATTTAATTATATAATAGGGCTATAGTTAGGCAGTGCTTATAGCATAATCGGATCGAACTTAGTCTAAGATTAGAAGCGGATTATAGGGAGATTAGGAAGATAAAGCAGGAGAAGAGGATTAGGATTAGGGAAATATATATATAAACTCTATTTTCTTCCCTTATAAAAAAAAAGGAGATAGATATAAGCAGATATTAATAGATTAAGGACCTAAGCTAACTTAAGCAGAGTCCTCTCTTGTGTTATACTAATATATGTTAATGCCCTACCTATAATCGAGGATATTAATAGTAGTTTAGTAATATAATTTAAGGAAATTAAAAGAGATATAAATACTATGCCCCTTTTTTTCCTATGCTTTTGCGCTTTAAACTAAGTTATAAAGCAGGACTACTACTTGCTTCCCTTAATTAAGGAGATATTGCGCAGCCTTTCTAGCGCCTATTAGTTTATAAAGTTAGATATCCGCGCTGCTTTTTATAAGCTGCGTATTATAAAGGGTAATAAATACTTAACTGCGTTCTATACTTAGTTTAGGCTTTTTAAGTAGCTTATTTGCCCCTTTAGCCTTGCTAGAGCGCCCGCTTCTTTTTAGCAATATATTAATAACGCGTTAAGCATATCCCTAGGCGACTTTATTATAGCGTATCTTAACGATATTTTAATTTATTCTAAGGAATTGCGTGCTAACTACTAAGGTAAGGTTTAGGCTATTATAGATAAGTTATAAGCTATAGGTTTATTTCTAGATATTAATAAGTGCGCTTTTATAGTTAAAAAGGTTAAGTACCTAGGATTTTTTATGCATACTAGCTATAAGATATATCCTAACCCGGATAAAGTAGCTGCAATACGTAACTAGGAGGCGCTTTCCTATATTTAAGGTATTTATAGTTTCCTTAGCTTTCCGAACTTCTATTACGACTTTATCCCTTGCTTCTTATATATTATAGCCCTTTTTATTAATTTAACTCGTTATAGTATGCCCTTCTAATAAACGGCTAAGTACTAGGCAGCCTTTAACTACTTTAAGGCTACGTTTATTACTTACCCTATCCTAGTATAGTAGGATCCTTGCTAGCTAATAGTTATTAAAACGGACTGCTTTAATAAGGCATTTAATAGCTGCTTATTGCAGATAGGGAAGGATAAAATCCTCCGCCCTATTGCGTACTTTTTCTAGAAGCTTTAACCTGCGGAAAAAAACTATACTATTTATAATAAAGAGCTCCTTGCTATTTTTGCCTGCCTAAAAGCCTAGTTAGCTAAGCTGTATAGTATAGCTAAGCCTTTTATAATCCTTATAGACTATAAGGCTGTATATTTGTTAGCTTTAGGGACGTAACTACGGAATACGGAATAACCTATTTCCGTATAAGCCCCTTTCCTATAACTAACTCGACGATTATCCTAGTTATAATATATATAAACCCCTAAAACGACTTGCGCTTAACCCTAGCGCGACTCTAGCATTAAGAGGATATAATATATAGTAGGAACTCTAAAGCGTCTCCCGCTGCTTAGTAGCTATAGTAATCCTAGCCTAGGATTATAGTAGCTAGGGGTAAGGCGGCACGTCGAGAGGCCGTACTCCCTTATAACCCCCCCCTTAGCGCTAGCATACTATAGCGCAAATATACTTACTTACTAATTAAGAATTATTAAATATACTAAATAGCACTACTCTAGTCCCTCTTAATACTATTAAGCAGACTATATATAATAACTTAGTAGGACTTATCCCCCTTAATATAATAGAACGCATCTAGGCTATAGTATAAGAATTCGGCAAAATAAAGCTTTATTCTAGACTCTCCCTACCTACTAATAATATTAAGGCCGCTATTAGGAAGATAATTATTAACTTACTCTAGTAGTACTTGCTATAGACTATAACTAACGCTCTAACTAGATCTAACCTTACCTAGGCTTAGGTTGCTAGCGCTCTAGCGTTTATAATTAACTCTAACGCAAAGAAGCAAATCCTACCCTAATATAAGAAAGAGATTATAATATATAATAATAACCCGCCTAAAGATATAGTTAACTAAACCCTAAAAGATACTATCTAGGCTATTAATAATATCCTCTATACCTCCTTATATATTGCTATAAAACGCCTTCCTAGCGGAAATATAGTAGTTACTTTCGATAGACTTATAGCTAACTTTATTACAAATATTAGTTAGATCTACTACGTTTTTAGTTATAAAGCGATAATAGCTATATAATTATATATAGTTATTACTAAGGGTATCCTAGTTACGGCCGCTATAGCAAACTAGGCTAACTTTATACAAGAAATTAAATATATAAATAAAGTTTCCGTCTTAAAAATAAGAGCTCTTCGCGCCTATCCTAATACTACTAAAATAGCAGTCCTTATAGGTTTAGCGTCTACCTAAGATATAAACCGCTTTTATAATATAAGCCTTGCCTTTAACGTATAAGTTTTTACCTGCAAACTATATAAAGATTTAGTACAACTTTAATAATATTATAACTGCTATAAGTATAGCTATATAGCTAAAGTCTGCACTTTAGCTAAGCTTTATAGCCTTTATAGAGCAATAGTATATAAGAATAAGACTAACTATAAAGCAGGCAAGAACGGGATTCCGTATAACTATATCTTATACTATAGAGACTACCTGTCTTAGTTAAGGATATACCTAATAGTAATATAAAGGTAGGATAGGGCGAAAGCTAACTATAAATAACGACTAGTAAGGTTCGCTAAGCCTTAAGCTAATACGATTTCCCCTCGCCTAATATCCTAAGAAACCCGTTTATAGCGACTGCTTCCTACTGACTCCTAGGCTATACCTATAAAAGGACTCGACTAGACTCGAGGCATAAATATTGCTAGACTGCCCGCTAAGGCTACTATTATTAGTAATACCCCTAAGGCTATAAAATATTTCCTTAAATAAGCCTAGAGCGCCTTGCTCCCTGCTAGTCTATTTCTAGCTACTTAATAAGCCGCTCTAATAATACCCTATCCTTCTATTGCAATATAACTAGATTAGCCTTTTTAGGCTCGTCTTGCTATAGCTATACCTTATACCCTATCCCTAGACTAACTTTAGCTTATTTATATACTATTTTTACTAATGCCTTAATATATTACTAACTCGCCCCTCCCTAGCTAATATAATTAATATATATAAAGGCCCTTTATTAGAATATTAATAAGCGTTATAATCTTACCTGCCTAGTACTTTGCAATAAGCACGACTATAATATTATTGTACTATAGGAAGTTATTACTAAGCCTAGACTACCTCCTCCGCTCCTAGGAGCCTTCCTATACTAACTTATCTATATATCTAGATAGAATGCGCTCTATATTTATAAAGTTTATAGTCCTAATATATAGAGCTCTAAAGCAGGGGAAGACTAGGCTAGTATTACTTTTACTAATAGCCTCTAGATTTTCTCTATATATACCCTACTAAATGCGTTCTAACCCTATATAAATAATATACTATTTACCCTTATTTTTTTATTATACTAAGTCCTTATTAGCAACTTTAATATATACTATCCCTTATAGGATAAATATAAACGCTATAGCCTATATATAGCTAACCTCCTAGCTTATATATAACGACTCTAGCTTTATCTCCTTACTCTAAAAGGAGAGTATATAAGGATTTTCTAAGGCTACTAAGATAGTACTTTAAACCTTATATAAGTAACTACTAATACTTACGCTACCTTCCTTAGCCTAGACCCTAACCTTGCAGGTTCTAACTATATCCCCTAGATTATTAGTATTAGTACTTAAACTAACTTTATATAGCTAGAACCTAGACCTTAATAGCAATAAACTAACCTAGAGGTAGTCCTTTAGGAGGCTAAAGCCTATATTAGCCCTATACTATAATAGCTTACCTTGCTAGACTAGATTAATACTACCCTAGATACTTTTTACTCTAAACTTAATAATATTATTTAGTAGATAGTCCTATTTATTATGCTAAAGCTTAGTAGGGGCAATTAATAGTTTATACTAGGGGTTGCCTTTACTACTAAAATAGCTAAGAAAGCATAATATAGGTTTCGACTTATATATATAGATTAAGACTAGGGCAAGTTATAAAACGCGATAAAAGCCTAGAAAAAGGCTATTTTCGAGGCAAAAAAAGCCTACTAGCGTTCCTTTCTCGCTTTAACTACTTCCTCCTCTTTAAAACTATAGTTTGCTAAAAAGTAGGCTAGATATTATAGCGGACTTACTCCTAATCCTATCTATATCCCCCTTTTTACTAATATAGCAGGAAGTCGAACTATTTCCTTTAAAGATAAAGCTATAGTCCTTAGCTTTAAATTCTTCCCTCCTATCTATTCCCTCTCTTAATAGGAAAATAGGCAGCTAAAACCTAGGTTCTATATACTATAGAGTATCTCCCTATTAGATATCTATACTATATTATCCTATATGCTATTTTAGAAAGCAATAAGAGATAATAGTATTCTAGCAGGGTTTTTTAAAATATACTCCTATCTATTAATAAACTAGCTAGCTACCCTTTTCTAGGCATATATTATAATTAGATACTTTCTTTACTAACTTTAGTACGCTATTATTATTATCCTTTATAAGTAAGGCAAGCAACTAGAAGTATATAAGCAAGTAGTAAGGTATTGCCCTATTTTACTTTTATACTACTTTAGTAAGATCCTAGAGGCTATTATTAGCCGATTTATTGCTACTATAGTAGAGGATAATAACCTGCTCCTAGAGGGGCAAATAAGCAATAAACGCAACTACTTTACTAAAGTTGCTATTATAATAGTTATAGAACTCGTTTAAGCTGTATAGGCATATAAAGGAGTAGCTTCCTTCCTCTAGCTTAATATTAAAGGGGCGTTTAATATAGTTTAGTATACTAAATTAATAGCAGAGATTAAATACCTAGGCTTCCTAGTATAAATCTAGTCCTTCCTCCTTAGCTACCTTACTAACTGCTCCTCCTCTTTCTGCTTTAATAGTTATACCTCCTACTTTATTCCTATTTATACTAGAGTTCCTTAAAGATTACTTTTATTTATAATTCTCTTTATCCTCTATATAATGCCTTTTTATTACTATCTAGAAGTTATTAAAAGTATTACTATTATTAAGTTTGCTAATAATACTAACCTCCTTACTATTAGTCTAGATACTAACTCTATAACCTGCTACCTATAGTTAGTATAGCAGGTCTATAAGGAATAGGCAATAGATTATAGTATAGAATTTAGACTAGATAAGAGTAAACTTATATATTTCTCTCGATATAGATAAGATAGAGATATTCCTATCTACTTAGGATAATATATTATATACCCTATTTTAGAGGCCTAGCTTTTTAGTATTTAGGTATACTACTAACTCTAGTAGAAAGCTTACTTAAAAGCTATCTATAATAAGCTTAAAAAATAGAACCTTGCCTTTATTTCCCTTACTGCCTTTACCTAGGGATATTCCTTTAATTATATATAAGAAGTCTATACTAAAGTTATCTGCTCTCTTATTAGTTATACTATAGTAGTATTCTACTAACCTGCTAGATAAGATTAGAACCCTATTAGTATAGCTAAGTTACTTGCTATAGAATAATCTGCCTGCTTCTATACTATTTCTAGCGTATATAGAGCTATACCTATCTACTATCTCGAGACTAAGACCTAGACCCTGCTTATTAACTTATACCTTACTTAGAGGAAACTTAATACTCTTGCTCGACTCGATTGCTAAGGGACGCTTAATAAGATCTAGACTATATCTAGAGCAGTCTTACGCTACTTTCTCCGCTTCCTTTAGTATAAACCTAGGCTCTATAAATATAGTAAACCCCCCTTCTAAGAATACCTTATATAGGTCTAAGCATAGTTAGGCTAGGCTAATATTCCCCCTTTTAAGACTATAGCTAGATTACTTACTAATAAATAGTCGTAATAATAGGATAGGAAGGAAACCCTTTACTAACTCTAATACTACTAGACTATATACCCTTCTAGCACCCTATCCTGCTTTAACTAACCTATAGTACTAGATAGATATTATAATGCGCTTAAATATATAAGCACTATAATTACCTAACTATATATAGGGAAGATTAGACTATGCGCTTTCCTTTTCTAGCGTAATATCCTAGATATTATTACTCCCTTTTGCCCTTATAGTAATAAGCCTAAAACTATATACTATATTTTTCTTAGATACTAACTATATACTACTACCCGTAACTTATTACTATAGTATCTTTATAATAATATCGACCTATATACTAAGCTATAATATTATAGATCTATAGTAACCCTAGCTAAATAGATACTATAATATAGAAGACTATACTAGTTCGACCTTGCTAATAGACTCTACTAACCTCCTCCTCCTCTGCTATAAAGGCGAAGGTCTAACTACTAATATATAGGCACCTATCTAACTTTATAACCTTTTAATTTACTATCCTAGACGTACTAATCTATTCTAATATAACCCCTACTTTTACCCCTCTCTACTTACTACCCTTCCCCTACTTAAGTCTTACTAAGCTTATTATCCGACTTAACTTAAGGCACTATATAATAAGACTATTTATATAACCCTATCTATACTCTAGAAGGAGTTAATACCTAGCCTATTAGTATTACTAGTAATATAGCAGGGATAAGGGCAATATACAATAAATTAGGTTAAAGTTATAGGTAGGGCATTAACATATATTAGTATAACACAAGAGAGGACTCTGCTTAAGTTAGCTCGGGTCCTTAATCTATTAATATCTGCTTATATCTGTTTTTCTTCTTCCT
>LKCN02000003.1:3022667-3054285 GCA_001633055.2 Ophiocordyceps polyrhachis-furcata BCC 54312 | reverse complement strand
GTATATAGTTTATATACTAGCAGTCCTCTTTTTATTATCGAATCGTCGTAGGGGAAAGAAACAAATAAGAAGAGGAAAGGCATAAAAGAAACAGTATATAAAAAAAACAGAAAGGAAGAAATTACATAGGAAATAGTATAAGTAGGGTATTAATATATATTAGTATAATATAAGAGAGGACTCTGCTTAAGTTAGCTCGGGTCCTTAATCTATTAATATCTGCTTATATCTATTTCTCTTCTTCCTTTCGTAGGGGAAGAAGGCAGAGTTTATATACACCTTTCCCTAATCCTAATCCTCTTCTCCTGCTTTATCTTCCTAATCTCCCTATAATCCGCTTCTAATCTTAGACTAAGTTCGATCCGATTATGCTACGAGCACTGCCTAAATATAGCCCTATTGCATAATTAAATGCTTCGTCTATACGTACCTATCCCTAGTTATTTCCTTTAGGGGCAGACACGCGTTAAGACGCGTAGACGATTCGTATCGTGTATAGTTTATACAAAAGTAGTTAAAGTTCTCGACTCGCGCTTAACCCTAGCGCGACTCTGGCATCGAGAGGACACGATATTTAGTAGGAACTCTAAGGCGACTCCTGCCGCTTAGTAGCTATAGTAATCCTAGCCTAGGATTGCAGTAGCTAGGGGCAAGGCGGCACGTCGAGAGGCTATGCTCCTTTAAAACCCCCCCTTTAGCGCTAGTATACTATAGTGTAAATATACTTATTTACTAATCGAGAATTATTAAATATACTAAATAGTACTACTTTAGTCCTTTTTAATACTATTAAGCAAACTATATATAATAACTTAGTAGGACTTATCCCCCCTAATATAATAGAACGCGTCTAGGCTATAGTATAAGAATTCGGCAAAATAAAGCTTTATTCTAGACTCTTTTTACTTATTAATAATATTAAGGCTGCTATTAGGAAGATAATTATCGACTTACTCTAGTAGCACTTACTATAGACCTTAACTAACGCTTCGACTAGATTTAACCTTACCTAAGCCTAGGTTGCTAGCGCTCTAGCGTTAATAGTTAACTCTAACGCAAAGAAGCAAATCCTACCCTAATATAAGAAAGAGATTATAATATATAATAATAACCCGCTTAAAGATATAGTTAACCGAACCCTAAAAAATACTATCTAGGCTATTAATAATATCCTCTATACTTTTTTATATATTACTATAAAACGCCTCCCTAGTAGAGATATAATAGTTACTTTTAATAGACTTATAGCTAACTTTATTGCAAATATTAGTTAGATCTATTACGTTTTTAGTTATAAAGCGATAATAGCTATACGATTATATATAGTTATTGCTAAAGGTATCCCTATTATAGCCGCTATAGCGGACTAGGCTAACTTTATACGAGAAATTAAATATATTAATAAAGTTTCCGTCTCGAAGATTAGGGCTCTCTACGCCTATCCTAATACTACTAAGATAGCAGTTCTTATAGGTTTAGCATCTACTTAAGATATAAACTGCCTTTATAATATAGGCCTTGCTTTTAATATATAAGTTTTTACTTATAAACTATATAAAGATTTAGTACGACTTTAATAATATTATAACTGCTATAAGTATAGCTATATAGCTAAAGTCTGCACCTTAGCTAAGCTTTATAGCCTTTATAGAGCAATAGTATATAAGAATAAGACTAACTATAGAGCAGGCAAGAATAGGATTCCGTATAACTATATCTTATGCTATAAAGACTACCTATTTTAGTTAAGGATATGCCTAATAGCAATATAGAGATAGGATAGGGCAAAAGCTAACTATAAACGACGATTAGTAAGGTTTGCTAAGCCCTAAGCTAATATAACTTCCCCCTGCCTAATATCCCAAGGGACCCGCTTATAGTAACTGCTTTCTACTAACTCCTAGGCTATACCTATAAAAAGACTCGACTAGACTCGTAGTACAAATACTACTAGGCTGCCTGCTAAGGCTGCTATTATTAGTAATACCCCTAAGGCTATAAGACGTTTTTTTAAATAAGCCTATAGCGCCTTGCTCTCCGCTAGTCTATCTCTAGCTACTTAATAGGCCGCCCTAATAATACCCTATCCTCCTATTATAATATAACTAGATTAGCCCTCTTAGGCTTATTCTGCTATAGCTATACTTTATACCCTATCTCTAGACTAACTTTAGCTTATTTATATACTATTTTTACTAATGCCCTAATATATTGCTAACTCGCCCCTTCCTAGCTAATATAATTAATATATATAAAGGCCCTCTATTAGAATATTAATAAGCATTACGATCTTGCCTGCCTAGTACTTTGCAATAAGCATAACTATAATATTATCGTACTATAAGAAGTTATTACTAAGCCTAGACTTCTTTCTCTGCTCTTAGGAGCCTCCTTATACTAACTTATCTATGCATCTAGATAGAACGCGCTCTATATTTATAAAGTCTATAGTCCTAATATATAGAGCTCTAAGGCAAGGGAAGACTAGGCTAGTATTATTTTTACTAATAGCCTTTAGATTTTCTCTATATATACCCTACTAAATACGTTCTAACCCTATATAAATAATATACTATCTACCCTTATATTTTCGCCGTACTAAGTCCTTATTAGCAACTTTAATATATACTACCCCTTATAGGATAAATACAAACGCTATAGCCTATATATAGCTAACCTCCTAGCTTATATATAATAATTCTAGCTTTACCTTTTTACCCTAAAAAAGGAGTGCACGAGGATTTTCTAAAGCTACTAAGATAGTACTTTAGACCTTATATAGGCGACTACTAATACTTATACTACCTTCCTTAGCCTAGACCCCGACTTTACAGGTTCTAATTATATCCCCTAGATTATTAGCATTAGTACTCGAACTAACTTTATATAGCTAGAACTTAGACCTTAATAGCAATAGACTAACTTAGAGGCGGTCCTTTAGGAGGCTAAAGCCTATATTAGCCCTATGCTATAATAGCTTACCTTGCTAGACTAGATTAATACTGCCCTAAATACTTTTTATTTCGAACTTAATAATATTATTTAGCAAATAGTCCTATTTATTACGCTAAAGCTTAGCAGAGGTAATTAATAATTTATACTAGGGGTTGCCTCTACTATTAAGATAGCTAAGAAAGTATAGCGTAGATTTCGTCTTATATATATAGATTAGGACTAGGGCAAGCTATAAAACGCGATAAAAGCCTAGAAAAAGGCTATTTTTAAGGCAAGAAGAGCTTACTAGCGTTCTTTTTTTGCTTCGACTATTTCTTCCTTTTCGAAACTATAGTCCGCTAAAAAGTAGGCTAGATACTAAAGCAGACTTACTTCTAATCCTATTTATATTCCCCTTTTTACTAATATAGTAGGAAGTCGGACTATTTCTTTTAAAAATAAGGCTACTATTCTTAGCCTTAAATTCTTCCTTTTTATTTATTCCCTCCCTTAATAGGAAAATAGGCAGCTAAAACCTAGGTTCTATATACTATAGAGCATCTCCTTATTAGATATCTATACTATATTATCCTATATACTATTTTAGAAAGCAATAGGGGATAATAGTATCCTAGCAGGGTTTCTTAAAATATACTCCTATCTATTAACGAACTAGCTAGCTACCTTTTTCTAGGTATATATTATAATTAGATACTTTCCTTAATAAATTTTAATACGCTATTATTATCGTACTATGCAAGCAAGGCAAGCAACTAGAGGTATATAAGCAGGCAGCAGGGTATTGCCCTATTTTACTCTTATACTATTTTAGTAAGATCCTAGAGGCTATTATTAGCTAACTTATTACTACTATAGTAGAGGATAATAACTTGCTCCTAGAGGGATAAATAGGCAATAGGCGTAACTGCTCTATTAAAGTCGCTATTATAATAGTTATAGAACTTATTTAGGCTATATAGGTATATAAAGGAATAGCTTCCTTCCTCTAGCTCGATATTAAAAAGGCATTTAATATAGTTTAGTACGTTAAATTAATAGTAAAGATCGAATACTTAGGCTTCCTAGTATAGATCTAGTCCTTCCTCCTTAGCTACCTTACTAACCGCTCCTCCTCCTTTTGCTTTAATAATTATACCTCCTGCCCTATCCCTATCTATACTAGAGTTCCTTAAGGATTACTTTTATTTATAATTCTTTTTATTTTTTATATAATACTTTTCTATTACTATCTAGAAATTATTAAAAGTATTACTATTATTAAGTTTACTAATAATACTAACCTTTTTGCTATTAGCCTAGATACTAGCTTTATAACCCGCTGCCTATAGTTAGCATAGCAGGTCTATAAGGAATAGGCAATAGATTATAGTATAGAATTTAGACTAGAATAGAGTAAACTTATATACTTCTCTTAACGCAAATAAAATAGGGATACTCTTATCTACTTAGGATAATATATTATATACCTTATTTTAAAAGCCTAGCTCCTTAGTATCTAGGTATACTATTGCTTTTAGTAAAAAGCTTACTTAAAAGCTATCTATAATAAGCTTAAAAGATAAAACCTTGCCCTTATTTCCCTTACTGCCTTTACTTAGGGGTATTCTTTTAACTATATATAAGAGGTTTATACTAAAATTATCCGCTTTTTTATTAGCTATATTATAGTAGCGTTTTACTAACTTACTAGATAAGATTAGAACCCTATTAGTATAGCTAAGTTACTCGCTATAGAATAATCTGCCTGCTTTTATACTATCTCTAGTATATATAGAGCTATACCTATCTACTATCTTAAGACTAAAACCTAGACCCTGCCTATCGACTTATATTTTATTTAGAGGAAACTTAATACTCTTGCTTAACTCGATTGCTAAGGGATGCTTAATAAGATCCGGACTATATTTAGAGCAGTTTTACGCTACTTTCTCCGCTTCCCCTAGTATAAACCTAAGCGCTATAAATATAGCAGACCCCTTTTTTAAGAATACCTTATATAGGTCTAAGCGTAGTTAGGCTAGGCTAATATTCCCCTTTTTAAGACTATAGCTAGATTACTTACTAATAAATAGTTATAATAATAGGATAGGAAAGAAACCCTTTACTAACTCTAATACTGCTAAACTATATACCCTTCTAGCACCCTATCCTGCTTTAACTAACCTATAGCACTAGATAGATATTATAATACGCCTAAGTATATAAGCACTATAATTACCTAACTCTATATAAGGAAGATTAGACTATACGCCTTTCTTTTCTAGTATAATATCCTAGATATTATTACTCCCCTTTACCCCTATAGTAATAAGCCTAAAACTATATACTATATTCTTCTTAAATACTAACTATATACTTCTGCCTATAACTTATTACTATAGTATCTTTATAATAATATTAACCTATATACTAAGCTATAATATTATAGATTTATAGTAACCCTAGCTAAATAGATACTATAATATAGCAGACTATACTAGTTCGACCTTGCTAATAGACTCTATTAACCTCCCCCTACTCTACTATAAAGGCAAAGGTCTAACTACTAATATATAAGCACTTATCCGACTTCTTAATCTCTTAATTTACTATCCTAAACGCACTAATCTACTCTAATATAACCCTTACCTTTACCCCTTTTTACTTACTACTTTTCCCCTGCTTAAATTTTACTAAGCTTATTATCTAACCCTATATAAAGCACTATGCAATAAGACTATTTATATAACCCTATTTAGCTTTTAGAAAGAGTTAATACCTAGCCTATTAGCGTTACTAGTAATATAGCAGGAATAGATATAGCTATACGATTAGTTATAGGAGTCTATAGTATAGCTTATCTTGCTATAGCTTGCTAAATAGCCTACTGCACTTTAAGAGGCAGCTTTTTGCCTAGGCTATTGTATAAACTATATACGATACGAATCGTCTACGCGTCTTAACGCGTATCTGCCCCTAAAGGAAATAACTAGGGATAGGTACGCATAGACGAAGCATTTGATTATGCAATAGGGCTATAGTCAGGCAGTGCTCGTAGTATAATCGGATCGAACTTAGTCCGAGATTAGAAGCGGATTATAGGGAGATTAGGAAGATAAAGCAGGAGAAGAGGATTAGGATTAGGGAAATATATATATAAACTCTATCTTCTTCCCTTACGGAAGAAAAGAAAGGGAGAGATATAAGCAGATATTAATAGATTAAGGACCCGAGCTAACTTAAGCAGAGTCCTCTCTTGTGTTATACTAATATATATTAATGCCTTACCTATAGCTATAACCCCTAGCTGCCTAACGTCTAGCTAAATATCTACCCGCCTCCTTGCCTTTTAGACTATATATAACTAAGTTAGGGAGAGCTATTAACTTACTAATATTATACTACTCTTTAAATATTAACTTTACCTTAAGCATAGTTAGAGCAGGGGGAGTAATTAGTATAATAGGAGCAGTTATAGTAGGATAAATAATAGGAGCTATAGGAGCTATAGGAGCTATAGGAGTATTATAGCTATAGGATAACTTAGCTAGTATTTTACTAGGGTAAGTTAGTGCTTTGCTTAATATTATACTATTAACTAGCTTAACTTTATTTTTTTTATTATTATCCTTAGCGCTATTATTAATATTTATTAGCTCCTCCTTAGTACTTAGCTAGAAAAATACCTTAGGTTGCTTTAATAGGGTAGCTATTACTAGAGCTATTAAAAGGATACTTTTTATTACTGCTTATACTTTTGCCTTACTCTTGCCTTTTTTAATAAAGGAGGGCAATAGCTCTATAGTAACTTGCTTAGTAGTGCTTGCTTTAGCAATATCCTTAAATAACCTCTTCTTTATAAAAAAGGGAGGACTTATGCTTTTAACTAGCTAACTAGCAATAGGCTAAGGCTAAGCTATAGGCTTTTTTTTAAGGATAGTAATAATCTTATCTAGCCGCTCTATTACCTTGTCTAGGAGATTATTAGTTTTTGCAATAGCTACTAGAATAGCGTTATTAGCAACCTAGTTCGAGCGTAAGTTAAATAGGCCTTTAAAGGAGAGATAATATTCGTTTACTGCCTAGTACGCCTTTAGCTATAATATATCCTAAATTTTATCTAATTTAGCAATAGTTAGCTTTTTGCCTAACGACTCCTTCTATTCCTTTTATATCTACTAGTAGTTATAAAGCTTTTTAATATTATAGGCAAGCTTTAAGTATACCTGCCTAACTATTAATATATACTTCCTACCTTAACCTTTATACTATACTAACCTAATAATACTAAATATTAGTCCTTGCATAGCAAGTATATACTTATATAGTTACTACTGCTTTATATTAGCTTAGCTAATACTAGTTAATACTCTAACTACTTATAAGCCTAATCCTAATAGCCTTTAAATAATATATAGCTATGCGTTATATATA
Source organism: Ophiocordyceps polyrhachis-furcata BCC 54312 (assembly GCA_001633055.2). Taxonomy (NCBI): domain Eukaryota; kingdom Fungi; phylum Ascomycota; class Sordariomycetes; order Hypocreales; family Ophiocordycipitaceae; genus Ophiocordyceps; species Ophiocordyceps polyrhachis-furcata. The sequence continues at coordinate 3,046,917 of LKCN02000003.1, read as the reverse complement.
TATAAGATATATACTTATTATATAGGACTTCCTACTTATCCCTTTAGTTTATATCTTTTCCTATCTTAAGTATAGTAATAACTTAAAGTAATAAGTAATAATTTATAGAGCAGGGTATAATACAATCGACGAATTTATACCCTGCTACTAAGTAACTATATACCTAGCTAATCTGCACTATATCCTATTGCGCAGAGGTACCCCTATAATAATACGACTAGATATACTCTTATACTTTTAGCTAGAAGTACCCTTATACCTCTATAGCCTACTAATATATTAGATATACGCACTCCCCCTACCTACCTCTACTATAGCTTATAGGACTAGGACTTATCCTGCTTATAGCACCTCGATATATAACTATTTCCTCGCCCTTTTAAGCACGCTGCCCCCTAAAGAGACTAGTTTTCCCCTAGGTATAGCCTGGTTTTTCTAGCCTAATTTTACCCTATATGTTTCCTAGATACCTGCTATAGGTCCCTAGAGTAAGAATAAATAAATAAATAAATATAGCAGGGATAGATATAGTTACGCGATTAGTTATAGGCATTTATAGTATAGCTTATCTTACTATAGCCTGCTAAATAGCCTGCTATACTTTAAAAGGTAGCTTTTTGCCTAGACTATAACCCCTAGCCGCCTAATAACTAGCTAAGTATCCGCCTGCCTCCTTGCCCTTTAAACTATATATAACCGAGTTAGGGAGAGCTATTAACTTACTAATATTATACTACTCTTTAAATATTAACTTTACCTTAGGTATAGTTAGGGCAGGGGGAGCAATTAGTATAATAAGAGTAGTTATAGCAGGATAAATAATAAGAGCTATAGGACCTATAAGTACTATAAGAGTATTATAGCTATAAGATAACTTAGCTAGTATCTTGCTAGGGTAAGTTAGTGCTTTGCTTAATACTATACTATTAACTAGCTTAACCTTATTTTTATTATTATTATTTTTAGCGCTATTATTAATATCTATTAGCTCTACTTTAGTACTTAGCTAGAAAGATATTTTAGGCTGCTTTAAAAGGGTATCTATTACTAGCGCTATTAATAAAATACTCTTTATTACTACTTATGCCTCTGCCCTACTCTTGCCTTTCTTAATAAAAGAGGGTAATAGCTTTATAATAACCTACTTAGTAGTGCCCGCCTTAATAATATCCTTAAATAACCTCTTCTTTATAGCAAAGGGAGGACTTATAATTCTAACTAGCTAACTAGCAACTAGCTAAGGCTAAGCTATAGGCCTTTTTTTAAGGATAGTAATAATCTTATCTAGCTGCTTTATTACCTTGCCTAGGAGATTATTAGTTTTTACAATAGCTGCTAGAATAGTATTATTAGTAACCTAGTTTAAGTATAAATTAAATAAGCCTCTAAAAGAGAGATAATATTTATTTACTACCTAGTACGCTTTTAGCTATAATATATCCTAAATCTCGTCTAACTTAGCAGTAGTTAGCTTCCTGCTTAATAACTCCTCCTGCTCTTTGCGCATCTACTAGTAATCGTAGAGCTTCTTAGCATTATAGGCAAGCTCTAAGTATACCTGCCTAACTATTAATAAATACTTCCTACTTTAACCTTTATACTATACTAACTTAATAATACTAAATATTAGTCCTTATATAGTATATATATACCTATATAGTTACTACTACTTAATATTAGCTTAGCTAATACTAGTTAATACTCTAACTACTTATAAGCCTAATCCTAATAGCTTTTAAATAATATATAGCTATGCATTATATATATATATAATATATACTCGTTATATAGTACCTCCTGCTTATCTCCCTAATTAATATCTCGACCTATCTTAAGTATAGTAATAGTTTAACTTAACTTAATAACGCTTATATAGGGCAGGTATTAATACCCCTTTTTTCTCTATATATAGTAATAAGTAATAGTTTATAAAGCAGGGTATAATATAATTAATAAATTTATACCCTACTACTAAGTAACTACGTACCTAGCTAATCTATACTATACCCTACTATATAGAAGTACTCCTATACTAACGCGACTAGATATACTCTTATACCTCTAGCTAGAAATACCCTTATACCTCTATAGCCTGCTAATATATTAGATACACGTACCCCCTTACTTACTTTTACTATAGCCTATAGGACTAGGACTCGTCCTGCTTGCAGCACCTTGATATACGACTATATCCTCGCCCTTTTAGGCACGCTGCCCCCTAAAGAGACTAGTTTTCCCCCGGGTATAGCCCGGTTTTTCTAGCCTGATTTTACCCTATATGTTTCCTAGATACCTGCTATAAGTCCCTAGAGTAAGAATAAATAAATAAATAAATATATATAAACCCCTTTCTGCTAGATATTTAATATTATCCCTATTATAGTATATATTACCCCTTTTTATATAAGTATTATGCCCTTTTAGATAAGAGATAGGAGCATAATAAAGGCAGTATAAAAAGGGAAGTAAATTACCTCTAAACCTAGTATAATAAGCATATAATATTATAATAAGTTTATACTAAAATTATAGCAATAATAGTTTAAAAAAAAAAGAGGCAGCTATATATTTAGATTATATAAAGTTTAGGATAATTATATATTACCTCTAGTTTAACCTAGATGCTTTTAAGATTATATATATATTTTATTTTCCTTTTTAATAGAGGAAGAAGAGAAATAAATATAAGCAGATATTAATAAATTAAGGACCTAAGCTAACTTAAGCAGAGTCCTTTTTTATATTATATTAATATATATTAATACCTTATTTATACTAATTAGTATTACTATTAGCTATTAATATAAGTCCTATATCTAATAATATATAGATTAGCTAGACTAGGTTGCTTATTTCTAAGCTAAGAAAGCTAATAAGACCTTTAAGATACGAATAGACTCCTAGAGTTCGTAGTTTTAACTATCTAGGAACTTACTACTATATTAACTATTTAGAGGAGCAATATTAAGACTAAGGAGAAATAGACTCCTATAGCTTATAGTTTTAATCTCTTAGAAACCTATTTTAATACTAAATAAAAATACTTATAAAAGTAATATAAATCCTTATTAATAATAACTATAATATTAGCAGAAATTACTATAAAAAGTAATTACTAATAACCTTAGAATACTAAGTTTGCTTAGGAAATTATATAAATTAACCTCTAGGATCTTATAAAAAAGATAAAAAACGCCTTAATTAAGTAGATTAAAAACTAGGATAAACCTATCCTAAATTTATATTAAGATCTAGCTAATATCGAACTCTAGATCTTATATTTTATAAAATTATCTAAGAGCTCTAGAACTTTTCTCCTTAAAGATTTTTAGGATGCTTTTAAAGGCTAGGATAAAAATATCTAGGAATTAGCGGATCCTAGAGTAATAAAATTGCTAAAAAGTTTCCTTAAAAGCAGAGAATTCTTTCTAGGACCTAGAAATATAAAAATAGGACCCCTTTTTATTTAGATCCTAAACTAGGAATAGCTTAAGCAATAGCTGCTCTTAATATATTAATAAGTATAATTCGAAGAAGGCACTTAACTGCCTTACTATACCCTTTTATAAGGGATATAATAACCTCTAACTAGAAACCCCTTAAATTCGAATCTATCCTAATTGCTAATTAAAAGGCAAACGCTACTAATTTAAAACCCTTTACTACTATATTAGAGAGAACCTTTACCTATTCCCTAAATAAACCCCTAAATAACTCTATTTATAAAACCTATAATAGATAAAGATATTTCCTAGGGATAAACTTAATATGCAATATTATATTAATTCTAAAACCTACCTATATAGGATATAGCCTTTTTAAAATATAATTAGAATAATAGAAGAACTCTATAAGAAATCGCTTTAAGTTCGATTTAACTTTATAAAAAGCCTAAATTAATCCCTTTTAAATTTTATATTAAGTTACCCCTAAAATTAACTCCTAACTTGCCTATTAATAATAATATTATAACTAAATTTACTAAAGTTTAGGATATAAAAAAGAACTTTATAGGGAAACTATACGATTTGCTTAATAATATTATCCGTTTATTTTTTAATATTTATTTTTCGTTAAAAATTGCCCCTAGATACTTCTATTTAATTTTCCCTTATATTTAAACTAGTTATATATAATAGTACTTTATAGATTATATTAAGTAGTATAATACTTTTAAAATATAATATAACTAACTTAAGAAATACTTCGAGTTAGATATTAATTACGTATACTACTTTACTAACTAGATATTAACCTTTTTCTAATCTATTTATAGGGCAAATATAGAACTGCTTTTATATAATATTCTCTAGAAACTATTCGATAAACTAGAGTTATATTAATAAGCCCTTAGCATAGGGTATAAAGGAAATACCCTTTTGCGTATAATAATTATTAATATATACTAAAGAGTACTAGAACTTAAGTTTATATTATTCTAACTAGCTAAGGATATCGAGAACTTATAAGCAGATTTATAATCTATACTAGAAATATTAGTTATAAAAAATAAAGCTAAATAAATATTATAATATAGCGCGATTTATTATCTAGATTATAAATATTAGAATAATATATAAAATTAATCTAAAAATAGTTTAAGAATAACTTAAGCCTAATCTAATTTTAGGCTAAATAAGAATTAGACTCGGAAGTATTTTATATATAGCAAGGTTAGTTACTAATTAACTAAATACTCGCCTAAAAAATAAAAGCAGGCAAAGACCTTATATATAGCATACTGCGAATTTTTAAATACTAGCCCTAAGGACTTTATAGCCTATATTACTATATTTAAAGGACTTAAGTTATATAATAAAGAATAGTATATAATTAATAATAACCCTAAGGATATTTTAAAGCAATAAGAAGCCTCTTAGTTCCTTTCTACGTTAGTATTTATATACCTTCTTACTAGATATAACTTAATATTAGACGTAATAGAACCTATGCTAGCCTTATAATTTCTTTTTAAAGACTAATATTCCTAATAGTTATTCTAGGGAATTATAATTAATACTAGTGCTATATAGATCTCGACTACTAGACGAAATTAAGTTAAAGCCCTATAGAAAATAATACTATATTTTATAGTTAATAAAGCATCTGCTAGCATTAATTCTATTAAATTTATTTAAGGATAAAGTATACTAATACTTAGTAATATAACTATTAAAACTCTATTTAAAAATATTACCTTTTACGTTCTTACTTCGCCTACTTTAGCAGTACTAAAGGACATTCGAGAAAATAAGGGCAAATAACTATATCTAATTAAGTTAAAAGGGCCAGGAACTAATTAATTAAAAGGGCCTTTATTAGCTTCCTCTCTTAGGTAGCAGTAATAGGCGCGCTTATCTCGCTAATAGAAGGATAGCCTTTGCTAAAACGAGAAAAGCAGTTCTTAAGATATATATATTAGGACTAGCTACTACTTTTAGATATAAAGATAAGCAAGTTTCGCCCTTAGACTTAGCTTTAAGCTATTACTAAAAGCCGTTTATTATACTTCTTTAGTCTTAGAGAAGACTATAAATAAAAACTCTGCCTTTTATTATCTTTAATAAATTACTAAACCTTTAACCCTTATAAATATTTTAAGATATATTATACCTTTTAAACCTTTTAATTAAATGCTTTTTATGCTTTATTATATTATTTCGTTCCTCTTTACTTACTTTTTAGACTTTGCTATTTTTAGAGTCTTTTCTATTTGTAATATCTCTATATACTAGTATATAGAGATCCCCTACGTGTTCTAACCGCTAATATAAGTATTACTAAGGAAGTTACGCCCCTTAGAGTCGGCTGCGCGTGCTATAGGTGCTTTCCTCCCCTTGCTAAAACTAGTCTCTAGGGCGTAATTCCCTTAGTCTCGATAAAAAGGTCGTTAAAACTACTTACTAGGGATTATAACGACTTAACTAGAGGGGACGAGGGAACTCTATCTTAATAACAATAACTACCTGCTAAAAGATTAGACCTTCTAAACTAATTAGCGCTAAACTAATAGATAATAACTAATAATATATCGGGAAGAAGAAACTAATATTTAACTTAATTAATTAATATTAGTTAAGGCTATATTATAGTACTCCTAATATTATAGACCCTAGTTTACTAATAATCCTATTATAAGCAACCTAAGCGCTCTTATCGATAGAAGTAATATAAGAACTAATTAATTAATAGATATTAGAACTAATCTATTAACTAATATCGACTTAAGTCGCTAAATCCTAGACCGTATTTATTAATTATTTAATACTCTATCTTTTAATAACGCTTTTTCTCGTACTTAGATATATCCTTTAATTTAGTTTAATTACTACGAGCTTTCTTATTATTACCTAGATATATCTATTTAGAATTTATCCTTCTAGTTTTCTTTCTATCCTAATATTTATTATATAAGTTATGCTAAAAAAATCTATTAATCTTTCTAAATAAACTTTATTATTTTTATCTAGAATTTAAACTCCTACTTCTAAAATATCTGCTAAACTAGTTAATTATGCCAGGACGGCTAGCAACGAGGAAGATATTCAATGCATTGCAGCTATAGTTAGTAAGACTATAGCTAAAACTTAGGTTATTAGTATCTAGCCTGCCTTCCCGCTAATTACTAAGTTTATAGGCAATAATATAACTAAGTTCCTTAACTGCTTTAAGAAAGAAATAGCTGCTATAAGTATTAGCGATAATTCGAAGGTAAATTAGCTTAAAGAGTATATAGTTAAGAAAGAGGCTATAAATATAAAAATCTTAATAGAAGATCGACTATAGAAAACAGCTAAGAAGGCCTTAATTAAATACTATAGCGCTCTAGACTCGGCTTAGAAGGATATATTAGACAAAAGGCTTTGCAATTATAATGCTAAACGCCTAGAAACGTATAAATAGGTTTCTAACTAGATTTAAACTTATAATTATCTCTGCTATAAGAAATATAGCGATAAATATTAGGATACTACTACGGAATCCGGAAATATCTATAACGCGTTGCTATACTAGATACGAGTTAGAGTCCTAGCTAAGAGCAGTCTTAATATTAGAAAATTAATAGCTCTTAAATATAGCACTTTTACGGAAAAAGTTTTAACCTTTCTAGAGCTATACCTCGAGGATTCTTGTTATTAAATCGCCGCTAAAGCTTATAATTAAAAGCTTTAGTAGGGTTATAAGGAAGCTATAAAGTTCTTTCCCGAAGAAAAACAACCTATATCTCCTAAGAGGATCTATAAGAAGTCCTTTAATAAGGCTAATAAAAAAACAATAGCTCCTAACCTAGTGCTTACTAAGGTCGATAACCTTATAAAATAGCTAAGTTCCCTATCGATTAATATAGCTAATATTTAGGATAAGCTTTATAGTCTAACGAACCGAGAAAGGAATCGATACGCCTTAGGTTTTTATAGTCGGCTAATTATTACGGCTAGGGTCTAAAGGCAGGACGTAGAAGCTTCCTTAGATATAGATAATCGAGATATCGCTATTAATATAATCTCTAGCTAACGGAATTACCGATATTACTACTGCAACGAACCTACGCACTATGCTAATAATTGCCTATTAAGTACCTATAATAAGGAACTTAGGTTTAGTCGATATAACCTAAGTACTAGTAAAATCTTCCTTAGTTCTGCTATACTCTTTAGCTAAGTACTACCGAGTTTAGGATATAAGTTTATTAGCGCTAGAAGTTATATCTATCGGCTTCTAGTTTATTAGGTTAATGCCTATCCTCTATCTTTTATTTCCTATTTGCTAGCTAAAGTAAAAGCTATAGTAGTGCCTGCGTATAACTAGGCGGCTACTAAAAAGGAATAGAAGATTATTTAGAGCTTTACTAACTGCAATAATATAACTTGTTAGACCTTTCCCCTAGCAATAAATGCGTCTAGCCCTATAACTTTAGTTATTATAATTTAATATAATAAGCCGCGAGTTAATTAAATAGTCTATATTAATAGTATTTAAATTATAGTTAACGCTTACGAATTAAAAAGGCCTAGGGTTAAGGAAGTTCTAGATAATAAAGTTATTTTGCAAACGCCTACTAATAGTCTATTATAGATATAATCTTCTACTATGCGACCTTCTAGCGGATTACTGCTAGCCTAGGTTAAGGAAGCTATATAACGGAATACCGATATTAATCGATAAAAAGGCGCCTAGAAAAAGGCTCTCCTCGCGGCAACTAACTTTTATCGTTAACTTAACCCTGAATTTCGGAAGGATAAGGTAACTAATATGCTCGCTAATAAAATAGTTTCGAAGAAGATCCTAATCTCTATCGCTAATCTTATTTACTTTATCCCTAAATTTAGATATCTTATAGCTTAATAATTTATAAATAAAGCAGATAGGGTTAACTATAAAGCCTTTACGGATAAGGTAGTAATATTTAAAAAACGACCCGCGTCTAGCGGCACCTATTGCCTTTAAATCTGTATAAATATAACTATATATAACACGAATCGTCTACGCGTCTTAACATATATCTGCCCCTAAAGGAAAAGACTAGGGATAGGTACGTATAAACGAAGCATTTAATTATATAATAGGGCTATATTTAGGCAGTGCTTATAGCATAATCGGATCGAACTTAGTCCGAGATTAGAAGCGGATTATAGGGAGATTAGGAAAATAAAGCAGAAGAAGAGAATTAGGATTAGAAAAATATATATATAAACTCTGCCTTCTTCCCTTAAGGAAGAAAAGGGTAAGATAAATATAAGCAGATATTAATAGATTAAGGACCTAAGCTAACTTAAGCAGAGTCCTCTTTTATATTATAGTAATATATATTAATGCCCTACCTATACTAATTAGTATTACTATTAGCTATTAATACGAGTCTTATATTTAATAAAATGCAGATTAGCTAGGAAATAAATGCCTAGACCTAAGCTAGGAAATAACTTTTACCCTAGGAAGGAGTAGACTCCTAGAGTTCGCAGTTTTAATCTCTTATAGTACTAGATAGTATAATAGCTGCTTAGAAGACTAAATCGACCTCGAATAATAATAAGATCCTTAGGAAGGAATAAACTCTTATAGCCTATAGTTTTAATCTCTTAAGGACCTCGACTTATACCTAAAACGTTTAGGATAATAATTAAGATACCCGGAGGGATTTATTTCTTTTTTCTAGGGAAACCTTTTTAATTATTCCTTTACTTTTATTTTTACTCCTTACGACTCTTAGAATACTTTGTTTTAATACCGACTTAAAATCGGATAGATATTGCCTCTATACTATACTTATTTTCTTTCTATTTCGAAGGGATTATATTTTTATATCCTAAATATTTTTATATAGATATATAATTAATTTTTAAATAAAACTATACTTATTACGTTTAGAAAGCAAGAATCTCTTTTATTAATTTAGCCTAGGTAAACTAGTAAATAAAAATTATCTGCCTAGCTAAATCTATCTAAAAATTTTTTTACGCCTAGCTATACTTAAAATTTTTGCCTAGCTATACTTATTTAATTTTTTTTCCCCTAGCTGCTTGCTAATTTTTGCCCCTAGCTGCCTAGCAAGCTACGTTACGGGATTATTTTTTTATCCTAAACTCCTAATAGGCTTATATAGCTATATAAGCTAAATTAGTATGCTCTCTTTTCTAAAACTCGTCGAGAGGGTAGTTTATCTAGATAAATGCCGCTAGAGCCTATATAGCGCGTCCTGCTTTAGGTGCTAACTTTATATCTAATATTAGCTAAGAATTATCTCGATATTAAAAGGGGATACTTACTATCTTATACCTTAATCCCTGCAATAAGTAGTAGAAGCAACTCTTTACTATAGCTAAATCCTATTTCTAATAGGCGTTAGCTATAAGCGGCTACTAAGCTAGATAGGAGATATACTAGTAATAAGGGACTATCCTTATTACTTCCCTATATAGCCGACTATAACTTAGGGTTTATAGGTTTTAATAAGACCCCCCTAGCGTTTTAGGCGTTTTTATTATTATTATTAGCGTTTTTAGCGTAGTTATAGCTAGGAAAAGGCGACGACTTAGTATTATAGGCAGCGGCATACGTCTTAGGGCCTAAGGTATTAATAGTAAGCTGCTTAACAATAAGGCTAGGATACTTATATAAAATTAGCCTAATACTCTTAATAAAATATTGCGAAATTATTTTAAAATTGCGATTAAATTAGCTAAAATTATACTTATTTTAACGCGTGTATAAAGGAGGAGCCGGAGTAATATCGTCGTTATTATTATCGTTACTACTAATAACTATTATCTCTTTTATTAGGGTGTCTTTGCCCGAAGGCCTACCTTCTCTACTGCCCTGCTTACCCCTACGCCCCCTCCCCCTGCCCCTACCCCTGCGCTTCTTTGCTAGCTTTAGTAGTATTTCTAAAATATTTCGTTAGCCTTATATAACGATTTTAGGAAGGTACTATTACTATTTTTGTTTAAGTTATTTGCACTTACTCTTAATAATAATAGTAATGCTATACTACTTTATTAGAAGTATAAAAGGAAGAAGAAAGGAAGAAGTATAAGAGGAAAAGAGGGAATAAATTTATTTCGCGGGGTAAGTTATATATACGCGTATAAAAAGCGCAAAATACAGTAAGTATGCACTATAACCCTACTACCCTATAAAAGACTGTTTCCTTTACCCTTTTTCTTTTACTATATTCTTCTTTATATACTTATTTATTTATTTCCTATATAATTTCTTCCTTTTTGTTTTTTTTATATATACTTTTTTTTTACTTTTTTTCTTTTTATTTATTTCTTTCCCTTATAACGATTTAATAATAAAAAGAGGACTGCTAGTATATAAATATAACTATATATAATATAAATTATTTACGCGTCTTAATACGTATCTGCCCCTAAAGGAAAAGACTAGGGATAAGTACGTATAGATAAAGCATTTAATTATATAATAGGGCTATATTTAGGCAGTGCTTATAGTATAATCGGATTAAACTTAGTCTAAGATTAGAAGCAGATTGCAGGGAGATTAGGAAAATAAAGCAGAAGAAGAGAATTAGGATTAGAGAAATATATATATAAACTCTGCCTTCTTCCCTTAAGGAAGAAAAGGGTAAGATAGATATAAGCAGATATTAATAAATTAAGGACCTAAGCTAACTTAAGCAGAGTCCTCTCTTATATTATACTAATATATATTAATGCCCTACCTATAAAATCGAACCTAAGCCTAAGGTCTTAGTTAATAGTAACCCCTTAGACTTTATTTAAGAAATTTATTACGGCCTTTATATTAACGTGCTCTAACTAGATAATATCCTACTGCAACCTCTTAATTAATACCTAATAGTGCAGGACGAACGACCTTTTAGTGCTATAGATTATATTTCCCGAGAAATTTTTATCGATCGAGTCCCTAATACTTTAGTTATAGGTTAGCCCTCTCGGGTTCCTAATTCCCCTTAGGTTTTGCCTGCTGCTATTTCCCCGTTTAATACTCCTAAGATAATATAGGATCTCCCCTAGATATAAGTCCGCGTTAGTAGCCTTAAATTACTTATTATGCTAGCCCTTCTAGATACTAGTGCTAAGACGAATATCCTTACTACTAGTATAGCCCGCAACCTTAACTTAGAATACCGCCCTATCTAGGTTAATACTATATCCTTTAATAAAAAGCAGACTAAGCTTATAGCAATTGCGGATATAGTTATTTTTATTAGTCCTATTTATATTCCGATTTGGATTTTTATTTATAATAATAACGTTTTTATTCCTTTTATCCTTAATATGCCTTTTATACGTCTTACTAAACTTTCTTTTAATTATTAGACTATAACTAGTAACCTCTATGCTTGCTATCTCTTTAGCTCTACTCGCGTTATTACCCTAGTCGCTAGACCTCTATAGTAGGATAATAAATATCCGATTTTGCTTTTATTAACTTCTATTATTATGCTTTCTAATACTAAACCGACTATTTTAAAAAAGGGTAGAGGGGAGATAGTTATTGCCTAGAAAGGATCTAATTAAATATCCCTAGACCCCGAGGATAAAGTTACAGCCCTTAGAATTAGCTATAAGATATTATTAGATATCTTAGATATACTAGTTAATAATAGCAACCTAATTATAAGCTTTAAAGCTATAGCAATACTAAAGGTTGCCTAGGATATTAAATATTAGGATAACCTAGCCTAATAGCAGGCTACCCTAATTATTAGCACTATATATAAATAGAAAGCAGATAAAAAGCGCCCTATTAATAACGTCTAACTAGATAGATCTATTCCTATTAGAAACTTCTCCTAGAAAATACAGAAGTAGGACCTAGTTAAGGACTAAATCCGCACTAATAGACTATTTAATTAATATATTACTAGCAAGTTCTCGGATATACTAGAGGGCGAATAACTTACCTTTAATTACTTAGAGGAAATTCGGCTAAGAATAATAGAGACTCTATCTAACGCGGAATAGGGTCTGCTTAGAGCAATCCTCTTTAACTAGGAAGCTGTACTTTCCTAGGACTATAGTAAACGAGGCTAAGTCGACCTATTAGTTGCCCTGCTAGTAGTATTTAAAGTTATCGAGCATAAGGCATAGCAGGCTAAGCCTATTAATATCCCTAAAGCAATATTGCTATAAGTAGTTAAATTACTTAAGAATAGGGTTTAATATAGGGTATTAGAACCTAGCTATGCATTATACCGGAACTACTATATAGTTATTGCTAAGAAGGATAAAGGGGTATAACTTATTAACTCGGTTATAATACTTAATAGTTATACGATTTAGGATGCTAACCTACCTCCTTATGCAGACGAATTTAGCGAATAATTTACTACCTATAAGATCCTTACGCTTCTAGACCTCTTTTCAGGCTATAATTAAATACCTTTAGACCTAAGGAGCCGAGATTATACTACTTTTGCTATACTAATTAGCCTTTTTCGTTAATACACTATACTAATAGGAGTAACGAATTTAGTTAGTTAATTTATAAGGGTTATATAGTAGATCCTATTCGATTTTATCCCTAAGGTATATAATATATTCGTTAATAATATCCCTATCCGCGGCCTAGAGACGATATATAATAATAAGGAAGCCTTACCTAGGATCCGGCGTTATATCTTCGAATACCTTATCTCCCTTAATAAGGTACTCGTTAATATTAAGCTTGCTAGCTATACTATTGCTAGGAAGAAGTCCTAATAGTATTAAATATCGACGGAACTAGTTAGGTATATAGTCGGCATATATAGCAGGAAGCTAGTAGACTATAAGGTCGAGAAACTAAAGTCCTAGGTTAAGTATAATTTTATCCGCTAAGTTCGTTATTTTCTTAGTCTTATTAGGTTCTACTAAATCTAGATCTCTAAATTCGCTTAGATTATAAAGCTATTAACCTCCTTACTTAAAAAGGACGCAGCCTTCGAATAGACTAATAAATACTCTTAAGCAATAGCAGACCTAAAAGCGCCTCTTTTAGACCCTTAGTTCCTAGTACTACTTAATCTAGGACTAAACTATAGGGAAATTATCCTTATATATAATACTAGCGCTACTAGATAGGGGGCGGTCCTATTCTAAGAAATAGATAATATCTAATAGACTATGCGATTTAAAAGCAGTATTTAAAACCCTATAAAGGCTAACTATAATACTATAAAGAGGGAATATAAGGCCGTTCTATATACTATATATCGACTCCGCCTTTATTTTTATAGGGTTTATTTTATTTTAGAAATAGATATACGAGTCCTTATTAACTAGTTAAAAAGTTCTTTAAAGGACGTTCCGGGAGTAATAGTTACTCGTTAGGTTAGCTATATTTTCCTTTTCGATTTTATAGTCTAGTATATCTTAGGTAAGAAAAACCCTATTACTAATGCTTTATCCCGCAAACTAACTATAGAAATCGACTAGATTAAACGAGAAAAGGATAGCGACTCTAAGGACTTTATCGACCTATACTTAAATTCTATCTAGAGTTCCTTGCCTAATTAAATGCTTTTGGATACCTATTATCGAATCGTAGACTTTCTAAGGGAAATAAAGCAACCCTAACTAATAAAGCCCTAAGTCTTTTAACGCTTTAAAAACTAAGCAATAATATTTATAATTGCTAATAATTAGTTATAGAAACGACCTATATATAAAGAAAGATTCCTATATCTAGTTATAGATAATAAGGACTATCGATAAGCTATTATTACTAAATTTTATAAGCAGATAGGATATAAAGGTCGTTAAGTTACCTATACTTATATTAAGGAAAGGTACTAGTAGCTAGGGCTTTAGAACTATATTAGTACGACTATCTTAGTTTGCCTTACGTATTAACTATATAATCCGCAGAAACCTTATAAACTATTAGTCCCTATAGCACTAGGGCAACTATTCGCTAAAATCTACCTTAATGCTTAATACTTACTATCTAATTATAGGTATAAGTACTTGCTCGAGACTAGGGATAATTTTACTAAGTAGCTTAAAGTAGCCCCTACTAAGGACCTTATAATAGTAGCAATAACTAAGTTTATGCTATTAATTATCTACTAGTTCGGCGTCCCTATTTAGGCTATAATTAATAGTAGACTAGAAGTTAAATCGACTTTCTATACTATTCTAGAAGACTTTAGAGTCTAAGTTATCCTAATATTACGCTATAACCCGAAAGCAAATACTATTATAGAAGTTAGCTACTAGTCTATTATAAGCGCCCTTGCGAAGTTTGCTAGAGAAATAGGCAAATAGGTTAAGTTTCTGCCCTAGGCGATCCTAGCTAACCGCACTGCTATTAAAAACTCCTATAGCCGATCTGCTTTTTACTTATTATTTAGATAGGACCTAGTTTTGCTTTTAGAAGTCGAATTCCCTATATAGCGGCTTATCTAGTAGAACGAAGTTAAAGAACTACTTAATTTACTCGCTGCTAGAATAAGAGTTTTAGGGAAGAAGAAGGAGGATATTAATAAGGCGTGTCTAAAGGTTGCGGTATATAGGGTTAGACTCGCTAAGCATACTAATAATAATAATCGATATATAATTAGGGACTAACCTATCTAACCTAGGGATCTAGTCCTATCTTATAACGTTTAGCGAGTAACTAACTATAGGAGGATCTCGAAATTAAAGATACGCTAGGATAGGCCGTTTTATATTATATCCTAGGCTAAAATAACTAGAAGCTACTAGATTAAAACCTTAGATAAGATTCCTTTAGAACGAACTATTTTAGGAGACTACTTTAAGGCATTTAGATAAGACGCAGATAGCTAGTAGGAATCTTCTTTAGATAACTAGTTGCTTTAGAATCGCTTATTATAAAGCCTACTACTTCTTAATAAGAATAACTATAATAGTACTAATAGTCTTCTTGCTTCTTCCTAATATAATAATAAACTTAATTAAATAGTTCTAAGGAGTTATAATATCCTATATAAAGTGCTAACTAACGAATCTATTATTACGGATAGTCTTAAGCTAATATCTATAAAACTATAATCGACGATTAAGGTCCGACTCCCTTAAATATTAGATACGCAGAAGTCCTTATATATTAGTGCCGTCTTATAGCTACTATTTCGGGACTAATTTTTCTCTTTTTTTTTATTTAAATAGGAGTTCGGGGAGGAGTTTAGTTTTCTATTATTTTTCTTTTTCTTATATCTTATTTACCTTACTTAGCTATATTGCTAACTCCTCTCTTTTAATTCTCTTTTTATTATAAGCCCCTGCTTCTAATTAAATGCCTTTACTATTTTCTAGCTGCTTAGGCCTTTTCCTTAATAGCGACCTAATTATTATTTTCGCTAGGCTATAGACCGTTATCTATAAACAGGTTCGGTATATTTTTTACTAACTAAGGAGATACGCAAGGGTTTATATAATCCTTATACACTACTGCTAAGTTAGCAATACCCTTGCTACTTGCAAAGCAACCTCTTATTTATAACGCCTCCTTATCTTCCTTGCTATCTATATAACTAGGGACTTCTCGCTAGTTATAAATAGCGGCTCGAGTTCTATTCTATATATAGTTAGCATAAGTAAAGTTCGCTATATTTATTTATTTATTCTTACTCTAGGGACCTATAGCAGGTATCTAGGAAACATACGGGGTAAAATCAGGCTAGAAAAACCGGGCTATACCTAGGGGAAAACCAGTCTCTTTAGGGGGCAGCGTGCCTAAAAGGGCGAGGAAACGGTCGTATATCGAAGTGCTATAAGCAGGACGAGTCCTAGTCCTATAGGCTATAGTAGAGGTAAGTAGGGAGGGTGCGTATATCTAATATATTAGCAGGCTGCAAAAGTATAAGGGTACTTCTAGCTAGAGGTATAAGAGTATATCTAGTTATATTAGTATAGGGGTACCTTTATATAGTAGGGCATAGTATAGATTAGCTAGGTATATAGTTACTTAGTAGCAGGGTATAAATTTATTAATTATATTATACCCTGCTCTATAAATCTTTACCTATTACTTTAAGTTATTACTATACTTAAGATAGGAAGAGATATAAACTAGGGGGATAAGTAGGAGGTCCTATATAATAAGTATATATCTTATATATATATAACGCATAGCTATATATTATTCGAAAGCTATTAGGATTAGGCTTATAAATAATTAGAGTATTAACTAGTATTAGCTAAGCTAATATAAAATAGTAGTAATTATATAGGCATATACTTACTATATAAGGACTAATATTTAGTATTATTAAGTTAGTATAGTATAAAAGTTAAAGTAGGAAGTATATATTAATAGTTAGGCAAGTATATTTAGAGCTTGCCTATAATGCTAAGAAGCTCTATAACTACTAGTAAATATAAAAGGAATAGGAGGAGTTATTAAGCAGGAAGCTAACTACTACTAAGTTAGATAAGATTTAGAATATATTATAGCTAAAGGCATACTAGGTAGTAAACGAATATCGTCTCTCCTTTAAAGGCCTATTTAACTTATGCTTAAACTAAGTCGCTAATAACGCTACTCTAGTAGCTATTGCAAAAACTAATAATCTCTTAAGCAAGGTAATAGAGTAGCTAGATAAGATTATTACTATCCTTAAAAAAAGGCCTATAGCTTAGCCTTAGCCTATTACTAGTTAGCTAGTTAGAAGCATAGGTCCTCCCTCTACTATAAAGAAAAAGTCGTTTAAGGATATTGCTAAAGCAGGCACTATTAAGCAGGTTGCTATAGAGCTATCGCCCTCTTTTATTAAGAAAGGCAAAAATAGGATAGAGGTATAGGCAGTAATAAAGAGTATCCTTTTAATAGCTCTAGTAATAGCTACCCTATTAAAATAACCTAAAGTATTTTTCTAGCTAAGTACTAAAAAGGAGCTAATAAATATCGATAATAGCGCTAAGGATAATAATAATAAAAATAAAATCGAGCTAGTCGATAGTATAGTATTAAGCAAAGCACTAACTTACCCTAGTAAGATACTAGCTAAGTTATTCTATAGCTATAATACTCTTATAGCTCCTATAGCTCTTATAGCTCCTATTATTTATCCTGCTATAACTGCTTCTATTATACTAATTGCTCCCCTTGCTCTAACTATGCTTAAGGTAAAGTCGATATTTAAAGAGTAGTATAATATTAGTAAGTTAATAGCTCTCCCTAACTTAGTTATATACGGTCTAAAGGGCAAGGAGGCAGGTAGATACTTAGCTAGATATTAGGCAGCTAGGGGTTATAGCCTAGGCAAAGAGCTGCCTCTTAAGGTATAGCAAGCTATTTAATAAGCTATAATAAGATAAGCTATACTATAGACTCCTATAACTAATTATATAGCTATATCTATTCCTGCTATATTACTAGTAACGCTAATAGGCTAGGTATTAACTCCTTCTAGAGGCTAGATAGGGTTATATAAATAGTCTTATTATATAGTGCTTTATATAGGATTAGATAATAAGCTTAGTAAGATTTAAGCAGGGGAAAGGTAGTAAATAAAAGGGGGTAAAAGTAAGGGTTATATTAGAATAGATTAATACATTTAGGATAGTAAATTAAGAGGTTAAGAAATCAGATAAATGCTTATATATTAATAGTTAGACTTTTGCTTTTATAGCAGAGTAGGGGGAGGTTAGTAGAGTCTATTAGCAAAGTTAAACTAGTGCAGTCTGCTATATTATAGTATCTATTTAGCTAGGGTTACTATAAATCTATAATATTATAGCTTAATGCATAAGTTAATATTATTATAAAAATACTATAGTAATAAGTTATAGGCAGAAATATATAGTTAGTATCTAAGAAGAATATAGTATATAGTTTTAGGCTTATTACTATAGGGGCAAAAAGGAGTAATAATATCTAGGATATTGCGCTAGAAAAGAAAGGCGCGTAGTCTAATCTTCCCTATATAGAGTTAGGTAATTATAGTGCTTATATGCTTAGGCGCGTTATAATATCTATCTAGTGCTATAAGTTAGTTAAAGCAGGATAGGGTGCTAGAAGGGTATATAGTTTAGCAGTATTAGAGTTAGTAAAGGGTTTCCTTCCTATCCTATTATTATAACTATTTATTAGTAAGTAATCTAGCTATAGTCTTAGGAAAGGGAATATTAGCCTAGCCTAACTATGCCTAAACCTATATAAGGCATTCTTAGAAAAGGGGTTTATTATATTTATAGCGCCTAGGTTTATATTAGGGAAAGCAGAGAAAGTAGCGTAAGACTGCTCTAAATATAGTCTAGATCTTATTAAGTATCCCTTAGCAATCGAGTTAAGTAAGAGTATTAAGTTTCCTCTAAATAAAGTATAGGTCGATAAATAAGGTCTAGGTTTTAGTCTCGAGATAGTAAATAAGTATAGCTCTATACGCGCTAGAGATAGTATAAAGGCAGGCAGATTATTCTATAGCGAGTAACTTAGCTATACTAGCAGGGTTCTAATCTTATCTAGTAGGTTAGTAAAACGCTACTATAGTATAGCTAATAAAAAAGCGGATAATTTTAGTATAGACCTCTTGCGTATAGTTAAAGGAATACCCCTAGGTAAAGGCAGTAAGGGAAATAAAGGCAAGGTTTTATTTTTTAAGCTTATTATAAATAGCTTTTAGGTAAGCTTTCTACTAAAAGTAGTAGTATACCTAAACGCTAAAGAGCTAGGCCTTTAAAATAAGGTATATAATATATTATCCTAAGTAGATAGGAGTATCCCTATCTTATTTATATTAAGAGAAATATATAAGTTTACTCTTATTTAGTCTAAATTCTATACTATAATCTATTGCCTATTTTTTATAAACCTGCTATACTAACTATAAGTAGCGGGTTATAGAGCTAGTATTTAGGCTAATAGTAAGGAGGTTAGTATTATTAGCAAACCTAATAATAGTAATACTTTTAACGACTTCTAGGCAGTAATAGAAAGGCATTATATAGAGAATAAAAAAAATCGTAGATAAAAGTAATCCTTAAGGAACTCTAGTATAGATAGGGATAGGGCAGGAGGTATAACTATTAAAGCAGAGAGAGAAGGAGCGGTTAGTAAGGTAGCTAAGGAGGAAGGACTAGATCTATACTAGGAAGCCTAAGTATTCGATTTCTACTATTAATTTAGCGTGCTAAACTATATCGAATGCCTTTTTAATATCGAGCTAGAGGAAGGAAGCTACTCCTTTGCATGCTTATATAGCCTAAATAAGTTCTATAACTATTATAATAGCAACTTTAGTAAAGCAGTTGCGCCTATTGCCTATTTATTTTTTTAGGAGCAGGTTATTATCCTCTGCTATAATAGTAATAAGTCGGCTAATAATAGCCTCTAGGATCTTACTAAAGTAGTATAAGAGTAAAATAGGGCAATACCCTACTGCTTGCTTATATACCTCTAGTTGCTTGCCTTGCTTATATAGTATAATAATAATAGCGTATTAAAATTAGTAAGGAAAGTATCTAATTATAATATATGCCTAGAAAAGTCAAAAGGTTATTTGCGGCAGTGGAAATAATAATGAGTAATCAAGGTGTGGATTACGTGATAGAGAAGAAGAAGACGAATCACGTAATAGTGGTTTTGTAAGGATTGAAGAAGAATTGAAGGCAGGAGAGGTGATTGTATTGAAGAAGTAATAAAGTTGAAGCTGATAATGAACTGGAAGTAGGTGGGAAAACCTCCTTCCTTTATAGACAAATTTCTCAATAACAAAGGTACTTCTAAAGGTACTGTAAAGTCCTGTATTATAGTACAATGACGTGGCTATACGTCACACCTTTCCGTTCGTTAGTATATATTTTCCTTCTTTAGATATTTGACTTGGAAGATAGGTGATTTGGAGGAAGACTTTAACGTTATGGATCAACCTGACGATCTGACTTTAGTACGACTATCGAGGTCGGGCGCTATGACCGCTATTGGTACAGCGCGTCGATCGCTGTGACGATTACTGTGATGACCGCTGTGACGACTGATCGAGCGCTATGACCGCTATTGGTACAGCGCGCCGATCGATGTGACGGCTGCCTTGTGCCGAGATCAATCGGGTGCTATGACCGCTATAGGTATAGCGCGCCGATCGCTGTGACGATCGCTGTAACGAGTCGATCGGGCGCTATGACCGCTATAGCCCTACTGTGACTCAGGGCGTTATGGCGGGCCTTAGGTCTAATTAGTACAATTTGTTCCAAGTGGCCTTACAGGCTTATTTCTTATCCGTTTAAGATGAAAAAATATGCGTTATATAGCTCTTGAAAAGGGCTATCGAATAGTATAGGTCACGTGTTATAGAAGTCTCCTTATTATATAATATAAGTCTTTATAGTTATTTTTAAGCTGTATTTTTATATACTCTTACAGCCTCCCTTAAAGTTTATGTTATATATACAACTTTACTGGATTTTTATATATATCTTCGTTATAAGTTATTTATATCTATTATAATATAGAAAAAATTAAAACTACGAGATAAGCAAAACCTAGTAGGAAAAAGCGTTATCTTATTTATCTTACTTTATCCTAGTAAAAACCACGTAGGAAAAATACTAGGTTATACTAGTAAAACCTTTATAAGGAAAAATACTAGTTTTATATAGAGGAAAAGTCTGAAAGCATAAAGACTTGAAAAACCTCTATTATTATAAGGAATATATATATTTATTTAACCTAGTAAAAGGCGGCGGAATTTATTAAATTTGCCTGCTTCTAGCTCCTTAGTAAATATATCAGCTATGTTATCTTCAGACCTTATATAATATATCTGTATATCGTTATTTCGTATGCTATCCCTTGTAAAGAAGTAAGCTAAGTCTATATGCTTTGTTCTTTTATAAAATTCAGGATTTTCAGCTAATTTAATAGCAGCCTGGTTATCTGTTAATATAGGAGGTATTGTATCTATTATTTTTATACTTAGAAGCTTATTTATTGTTATAAAAAGCCTTTGTATATATATAGCTTCTTTTGTAGCCTCTCTTAGGCCTATAAATTCTGCTTTACAAGTAGATAAGGCTGTGGATTTCTGTTTTTCACAGCCCCAACTTATTAAGTTATTATATATATAAAAACAGTAGCCGGAAACGGATCTTCGATCTGTTAAATCAGAAGCCCAGCTTGCATCTGTGTAACCTCTTATAAAGTTATTATTATACGGGATATTACAGTTATAAGTTAGTTTTAAATCCGGGTATTTATNAGCTATATTATCTTCAGACCTTATATAATATATCTGTATATCGTTATTTCGTATGCTATCCCTTGTAAAGAAGTAAGCTAAGTCTATATGCTTTGTTCTTTTATAAAATTCAGGATTTTCAGCTAATTTAATAGCAGCCTGGTTATCTGTTAATATAGGAGGTATTGTATCTATTATTTTTATACTTAGAAGCTTATTTATTGTTATAAAAAGCCTTTGTATATATATAGCTTCTTTTGTAGCCTCTCTTAGGCCTATAAATTCTGCTTTACAAGTAGATAAGGCTGTGGATTTCTGTTTTTCACAGCCCCAACTTATTAAGTTATTATATATATAAAAACAGTAGCCGGAAACGGATCTTCGATCTGTTAAATCAGAAGCCCAGCTTGCATCTGTGTAACCTCTTATAAAGTTATTATTATACGGGATATTACAGTTATAAGTTAGTTTTAAATCCGGGTATTTATTTAAGTATTTCCAGATTGTATTTAACGCTGCTATATGTGTTATATCTGGCTTAGAAGCAAATCTAGCACAGGAAATAACAGCGTATAGTATATCAGGTCTTGTTTTTATAGCAGGGTATAGTAGGGATCCTATTTCCTTCTGATATTGTAGTATAACGTCTTTTCCAGGTTCTATAGTAGCCTTCTTAAGCTTAATTCCTAGTTTAGAAGGTATTTCAGACATTCCTAAAGATTCTTTATTGTATTCCTTTATCTTATTCCTTATATATTTTTCCTGAGAGATATATAGTATCTTATTTGCTCTGTTTATAGATATATTTATACCTAGAAAGTCTTCTAAGTTTCCTAAATCTTGCAGGGCTAGGTATTTCCCTATTTGGCCAAATAGATTACTTATTATAGTATCCGTAGCACCTGTAATAAGGAAGTCATCTACGTGGATAGCTATAGCTATATTGTTATTATTATGTATAAAAACCCCTTCGTCTATAGGTAAGGCTTTAAAGCCTACCTTTTCGAGAGTATTAGATAGGTAGTTATACCAGAGCTTAGGACTTTGTTTTAGGCCGTATAAAGCTTTCTTTAATTTTATTATAAGGTCTTTATCTTTATACAAAGGATTTTGTTTATTATTATGTTTATAGTATTGTTTTATTATATAGTCTTTAAAACCTTCTGGAAATTTCACGTATATGTCTGTATCTATATCTGCGTGAACAAAGGCATTCTTTATATCGTATTGTTTAATAGGCCAGTTGTTTTTAACTGCTATATTAAGAAGTATTCTTATAGATTCAGGCCTAGCAGTTGTAGAGAAGGTATCTATATAATCTAGTCCTTGTATTTGGTTAAAACCTTGAATAACGAATCTAGATTTGTATTTTAATATGTTATTATTTCAAAAGGTTATACACGCAGTGGATGAAGAGTTGACGAATCGGGAAGGTGATCACGTAATAGAGAAGAAGAAGAGGAATCACGTGATAGTCTAAAAGAGGCAATTAAAGAAGAATTGGAGGCAGGAGAGGTGTTTGTATTGAGAAGGTGAGAAAAGCTGATGCTGATAATTCTTCCAAGTAGGTGGGAAAACCCTCCTTCTTTTATAGACAATTTCTCAGGAATAAAGGTACTTTTCGAGATACTTCAAAGTCCCTACTTGTAGTACTCTGACGTACCTATACGTCACCACTTCCCCCTTATTTTTAGGTATTTTCCTTCTTTAGATATTTGACTTAGAAGATCGGTGATTTGGAGGAAGACTTGTACGTGTCAATCCGATCGATCTGATCGATCTGACCCCATGACACCCGCTATGACCGCTATGACGCGCCCGCTATAGCCCCTGTAGGTACGTACCCTACCCCGCTGTAAGCGCTGTGCTTAGGGGGGTGTGGGTACGGATTAGGCCGTATTTGTAGTATATGTTTCAAGTCTGATTATAAGCTTATTTCTTATCCGTTTAAGGTAAAAAGATATGCATATTAAAGCGTTTTAAAGGGGCTATAAAATGGTATAGGTCTTGTCTTATAAAAGTACCTATTTTATTTTTTTTTATTAAGCCTTTTTATAGCTGTATTTTATATATACTCTTACAGCCTCCCTTAAAGTGTATATTATATATACTCTTTACTGTATTTTTATATCTTCTTTTTATAAGTCAATTTTTATATATTTTATATGTGGAAAAGTTTAAAAAACCACGAGATAAGCAAAACCTAGTAGGAAAAAGCATAATCTGTATTATTACTAGTAAAAACCTTTTAGTAGGAAAAATACTAGTTATACTTAGTAAAAACCTTTAGTAAGGAAAAATACTTAAGTTTATATATATTTTCTAGTAAAACCTTGTATATAAGGAAAAATACTAGATTTATATAGAGGAAAAGTCTGAAAGCTTTTATAAAGACTTAAAAAACCTCTACTATAATAAGAAACAGTTTTAGCCTAATAAAAGGCGTCGGAATTTATGAAATTTACCAGCTTCTAACTCTTTAGTAAATATATCAGCAATATTATCTTCAGACCTTATATAGTATATTTGTATTTTATTATTCCGTATATTATCCCTTGTAAAGAAATAAGCCAAGTCTATATGCTTTGTTCTTTTATGAAATTCAGGATTTTCTGCTAACTTAATAGCTGCCTG
>LKCN02000003.1:3003164-3022369 GCA_001633055.2 Ophiocordyceps polyrhachis-furcata BCC 54312 | reverse complement strand
ACTTATTATATTAACACCTAATTCTGGTATAAATAGGCAGTTCTTTAGTACAGTTTTCTTGTCTAGGGTAGGAAACTTAAAAATAACGTCTCCAGAACTACAAACGTTTATAAAGGAAGCTTTTCCCCAGTTAACTCTAGTATTTATAGTCTTATAATTAGATAGTAAATTTTTATTAGCTACTATATGCCTTATAGCAGCCGTATTAAGTATAAAATGTATATATTTCTTACTATCTAAGGAGCTATCTATATATAAAGACTGATGTGTTTGTATAATACGTTGTATAGCGTTATAGGATGTCTTTAAAGCTCCTGTTAAATTATTAGAGTTGTTTATAGCGTTATATGTTATGTTATAGCATACCTCTGCTTCTGATTCTGTATCTTCTACTATCCCCCCAGGCGTAGGGGCAGAAGGAAGATCTGGAATATCGATTTCCATAGGTGCGGTATCGATATCGGTCGTTATAAAAATCTTCTTAGCCCTGTCCTCTTCTGTGGCCTTTATATCAGAGGAACCGAAGGTCCCCTGAGTCTTCCGGAGGGCCTTTTCCTTTCTAGGCCTCTTTGTTATCTTATTAGACTCCTTTACTTTAAAGTGCTTAGGAGCCTTCTCCGGGTGTAGGAAATAGCAGTCTTTATCAAAATGCCCCGGGAGTTTATAGTAGGAGCATTTCAGGGCCTTTTTCTGCTTTTTCCAGGGCTTCTTAGTGCCCGTAAAAAGGGCCTGCCCTTCTTCTAGGTGATTCGACTTATAGCGCTTAGCTTCGTCGAGTATATAGGCAAAAAGCTTACCTAGGTTATAAGATCCCTCGTTATTGCGAAGGTCCTGTGTTATATGGGTTATAAAGCCCTGGAAGGGCTCGGAGAGATTATTCAGGACCCACGTTATAAGGACTATTTCCGGGATTTTTATCTCCCGGGCCTTCAGCTCCTCCTCGATCGCTTTTATACGATTTAGGTAAGCCTCTATGTTATAAGGCGTGGCCTTACCTATTTCTAGTAACTCCTTAGTAAGCAGGAAGTTGCTAGTAAAGGAAACGGGGTTATACAGCTCCTTAAGTCTGTTCCAGGCCTCTAAAGCCGTTTTTATATGCATGATTTGGGTTAGCGGCCCATCCTCAAGCTGTAGCCTTATAAGGGCTAACGCTTCTTCGGATTTATTGTAGGTCTCAGAGCCCAGAGCCCCCTGAAGTTTTTCCCTAATTAGGAGGGAATCCATGCGCAAAGCCTAATAGGTATAGTTATCGCCGCCCGAGAGCTTGGCAAAAGTGATTTTCTCAGTATTAGGCATGATTTCTCAATAAGGAAAAATATGGGGAAAAAGTGGGTATGTTTGCTGAAAAGCGTCGGAAAAGTGGAATCGAATGAGGTATTTTGTAGGGCGGTGGAGGAAGAGGAAGGCAGTAAAAAGTTAGTTGAAAGTTTGTTGGTATCCCGGATCAGATAGCTGAATCCGGGCTTATAACCTCAAAAGGTTATTTGCGGCAGTGGAAATGATGATGAGTAATCAAGGTGTGGATTACGTGATAGAGAAGAAGAAGACGAATTACGTGATAGTGGTTTTGTGAGGATTGAAGAAGAATTGAAGGCAGGAGAGGTGATTGTATTAAAGAAGTAATAAAGTTGAAGCTGATAATAAACTAGAAGTAGGTGGGAAAACCTCCTTCCTTTATAGACAAATTTCTCAACAATAAAGGTACTTCTAAAGGTACTGTAAAGTCCTGTATTATAGTATAATGACGTGGCTATACGTCACACCTTTCCGTTCGTTAGTATGTATTTTCCTTCTTTAGATATTTGACTTGGAAGATAGGTGATTTGGAGGAAGACTTTAACGTTATGGATCAACCTGACGATCTGACTTTGGTACGACTATCGAGGTCGGGCGCTATGACCGCTATTGGTACAGCGCGTCGATCGCTGTGACGATCACTGTGATGACCGCTGTGACGACTAATCGAGCGCTATGACCGCTATTAGTACAGCGCGCCGATCGATGTGACGGCTGCCTTGTGCCGAGATTAATCGGGTGCTATGACCGCTATAGGTACAGCGCGCCGATCGCTGTGACGATCGCTGTAACGAGTCGATCGGGCGCTATGACCGCTATAGCCCCACTGTGACTCAGGGCGTTGTGGCGGGCCTTAGGTCTAATTAGTACAATTTGTTCTAAGTGGCCTTACAGGCTTATTTCTTATCCGTTTAAGATGAAAAAATATGCGTTATATAGCTCTTGAAAAGGGCTATCGAATAGTATAGGTCACGTGTTATAGAAGTCTCCTTATTATATAATATAAGTCTTTATAGTTATTTTTAAGCTGTATTTTTATATACTCTTACAAATCTAGATACTAGTTTGTAACCTCGACGCTGCCTTATATCTGCGGGTAGAGGGCGCTACTATAATAGTGCTTTATGCTAGTAAGGTTATTAATTCTTTTTAGGAACGACGAGATAAAAGGACTAGCATTATCTATAATCTAAGTAGTCGGTAGGCTAAAAAAGCGGTACAGGTGCTAGAAGTAACGGCTAGCAAGGGTCTCTAAGGTATTATTCTTCTTCCTAGGCAACGTAGCGATAATCCGGCTAAGCTTGCAGATAAAAGTCTAGACGTAGTTATATCTATAGCGGTCTATAGGCATGGCCTTTCTATCGTAAGCAATATGCTCCTAAATAGCAGTTAGTACTAGCAAAGGGTATAGGAGTCCAGGGGTCTTATTATAGGGGGTCTTATTTCTGCGATAATTATAGCAGTTGCAGATATACCTCTAGACGTCCTGCTTTATCTAGGGCTAGTAGTAGTCCTATTATAGTATCTTAATTATTTTATTTTAGCCTCTATAAGCGAAAATCGGGAGTTCGTAAGCTTTGCGAATTAGGGCTATGCGGAGGAATAGTCGTCTATTAGCAGTCTATTTAGGGACGATTAAGTGCTTGCTATAGTAGCCGAGTTCTTAAATCGCGTTTTCTTCTTAGATAAGCGTAGCGAGGTCGGCACTATAAGGGGTCGCGGCATTAGGTGTACGAATCGGGGCGATTATAGGGGTAACCTCTAGGAGGTCGAAACTAAGAGACTCCGGCTTAATTAATTAGCTTATCCGCTCTTCTTTTTCTCTAGCTTTAACTATAGGGAGTTTAACTATCTTGCGCGAGAGAGCATTAGCGGCTATATTTAGTCGGCCAGGGCAATAGAGGAAACGGATATTAAATTAAGCTAGGAAGTCGGACTAATAGACTTATTAGACTAAGAGCAACCTCTTTATTAAGAAATATACTAGGGCCTTATAGTCCGTAATAATATCGAATTTCTAACCGAGGAGTTCTAGGTAGAAGTATTCGAGGCTTTAGATAATAGCAAGGAGCTTATAGTCTTAGATCGGATAGGCGCGTTCTGCAGGGGATATAGTCTTAGAAAAAAAGCCTATAGGCTTCTAGGTCGAGTCGGTCTATTATTGCTATAATATACTAGCGGTTGCGTTCTAGGAGGCGTTAGTCTTAAATCGGGTTAGCAGTTTAGGACGGAAGAAGGCGAGAATAGGAGCTTTAGTTGCGAGCTTCTTTATTTAATTAAATGCTTCGCGCTATTCTAGTCTAAGTTTAAAGGGCGTATCCTTCTTAAGCAGTCGGTTTAAGGGTTTAGCAGTCACGCTAGCGTAATAGCAGAAAATCCAGATAAAGTTGCAAAGACCTACGAAAAAGCGTATAGCTTTATAGTCTCTAAGGTCTTCGAACTTTTAATCTATAATAGCCTATACCTTGCGGGGGTCGATACTAAGTCCTACGCTAGCGTATAGCATTACGCTAAGGTAGTTAACCTTAGTAACGTTAAACCGAGACTTCTTAATATTACCCTGCAGGTTGGCCTAATAAAGGCGCTAGATAACCTTATAGTATTCGATCTAATAGTCTTCCTCGTCGTCGTTATCTATATAGATTAGGACGTTATCTGCGTATATACTAGCATATCGATCGAGGAGGTCGTAGAGTTAGGCATTAATAAAGTTCTAGAACTAAGCAGGGCCGACCTTTAATCTAAACAGAAGGACTAACTAATAGAACGTACTAAACCTAGTACGGAATGCTATTAGGTATTCGGAGGCCGGGTCGAGACGGAGGCAGTAGAATGCCTAGATAACGTCGATCTTAGAGAAGCGTTTTGCGGATTAGCAGTTAAAAGCAGTACTATTAAGAAAGGGGGCGGGTAAAATACGACTCTTTAGGTAATCGTTTATCTATTAGTAGTCGATATAGAAACGTCGGGCTATAGAGTACGGCTTTAGCGCGAATAGGATAGAGGCAGCATAAGGGCTAGCGTTAGGCTTAATAAAACCTATCTTAAGCAGATAATCTACTATCTCTTTCTCTAACAGCAAGTATTTAATCGGAGTGCAATAAGACGGGGGACTAGCTAGGTAGAGGGGTTTTTTAAGTTCTAGCATAATATTATAACTAGGATAGGGACTCGCAAGAGTATATGCTTCCTTCTTGCTAAAGAAGCCTTCTATACGAGCAAGGGGCTATGGAATCAGGCTACGGACTAGGGCAATATAATCGGGGTCTTTTCCTGCTAGGAACAGGATTTCTTAGCCTTAATATATACGACTCGCGGGACTAAGCTTCGCAATCGAGACCTCGGGCAGGTCGGGGTCGTCTTCTAAGGGTACGGGCTAGGTCGGCATTAAGGGAGTTAATTCCTCCTATTATATCTATCGGGGATCCTCTTAGACTGCTCGGATTAATTAGTCTCGGTAGTCCTAGTTGTTTTCCTAGGGGTCGGTCGGGTTAAGGGTCTTAGTTAGGGTTAGGGTCTAGGCTAGCTTCTTTTTCTTCGCAGGCTATACGAAGTTATTATTCTTCTACGAGCGTTAGAGGATCTTGTATTTCTTTTTATCCGCTTTAATTAATTAGTTCTAGTATTCTATATTAGCCTAAATAGCCGGGTCGATCTGCCTATTAAGTAAAGGCGTCTTAGGCAGAAGGATCGAGAGGGAGTACTTAGCGAGGGCGGGGAGGTCGTTAGGCTAGATAAGCTTTCGAGCGGCATAGTCGAGTAGTAGTTTCTTTTTAGCCAGCTAGTGCAGGCTAATAAAGAGATCCTAGGTATAATCGGTAACTTAGAAGGTCTCCTAGGGAAAGGACTAGCTATCGATTATAAGGGTCGCAATTAACTGCTTATGCATAGGACTAGCTAGGCGGCCTTAGAAATCGACTAGGGGGACTAGACTAACTAAGACGAGTTTAGCATCGAGGCGTTTAATAGCCTATTTAGCGAATTAGCGACTAATAAGGAGACGGGCATCTGCTCTAGTATTATAAAGAGACAAGGCTTAAAGAGCGATTCTATTAATTTAAACTCGGCTATTAATAGTAAATAACTCTCCTACCTTCTTCTCTATATATAAGACCTTTAGGACTATTAAGGAGCCTTATAATAGTCCTACTCTTTTCCTAAATCCGAATCTTTAAAGGCGGTTAGCGGCGTTATCGTCCTTCTTATGCCCGAGATCCGGACCTAGTCGGAGTAATCTTTAGCTATATAGCCCTTCTTTCTATAGATAAAGCACGTGCTATTATCCTAGTAGACTTTCTTCTCTTCCTCGGAAAGAGCCTTGCCTTTTTCCTTAGATATCGTTATTAGGGTCCTCTTGTTTTCTCCTGCCGACTTATTTTTATAGCGAAAAGTACAACTACTTAATCGCTAGGTCTCCTATTAAACAGCATCTCTTTTTCGGCAGTAGACCGAGTCCTTAATATAGCTGCAAAAGTCTTTATAGGAGAGGTTATCGTCTTTAGTCTTAGTTAATAGGCTAGAGTCTAGGTTAGTCGGAAGGTAGTCCTAAAGCGTATACTTTATTTAATTAAATAGTATACGGGTCTTAGTAGCCAGGTTATCGAATTCCGCGATAAATTCCTAGATCTCCTACTTGCTAGAGATCGAGAAGTTTAAATAGCAGAGGCGCTTAGCAGCCTCTGCAAACTTATTCGGATTGCTATAGGCGGACTTAAGATACTAAATTATCTCGGCTAGTCTAGAAAAGGGTCGTTCCGTTAAGTCGTACTAGGTCTTAAGGGTCTTGCAGGCCTTGCCCTCGAGAAAGCGAAATAAAAAGCCTATCCTATCTTCCTTATCCCGAAAGGTAGCCTTATTAGTCCTTATCTTATCTTTTAGGTTAGTTAAAAAGGCGCTAAACTCGCCTTTCTTTCTAGAGAACGTTCTAATATCCTTATAGCGAGTCTTAGCCGAGTTAGAGTAAGCCGGGTTCGGTTATTTAATAGCGGCAAAGATAGGCTATGCGGCTTTTCTAAAGGGGACGAAAGCAGTAAATCGATCTATAAAGGCTATCGAGGCTTCCCTATAGTAGGCGGGCTTAGGGGTCTATTAGCTCTGCAAGTTAGCAATCTGCTGCTAGAGAGCCGCTAACTAGGACTATAGGTCCTAGTTAGTCGGGGTTATTAAGGAAGAAGCTATAATTAAATAGTCTTCGTCCTTAATATCGTAGTCTTAGTCTTAGGGGTCGTGTTCTAATTCTCTCGAGGTTAATCTTGCAGAGCGTTAAGGAAAGGTCTAGTCTTAGCTTCTAGATATATATCGGGAAGCGGGTCTAAGTCTTAGGTCTTATTCCTCGGAGCCTAATTAAATAGTTTAACGGGTCCAGGAGTCTTCTAGGGTCTTAGCTGCCTGTCTTAGCAATAAGAGGTTATAGTCGTGTTATACGGGTGTTTTGCGTCTTCGTACGGGACGTAAGGTTAGTACGTATTTATAAACTGCTTATTAGCGATATATTAATCTAAGAATAGTATTA
This sequence comes from Ophiocordyceps polyrhachis-furcata BCC 54312, assembly GCA_001633055.2. Classification (NCBI taxonomy): domain Eukaryota; kingdom Fungi; phylum Ascomycota; class Sordariomycetes; order Hypocreales; family Ophiocordycipitaceae; genus Ophiocordyceps; species Ophiocordyceps polyrhachis-furcata. The sequence continues at coordinate 3,015,561 of LKCN02000003.1, read as the reverse complement.
TAGCCTTGGAATAATAAGTAAATATATTATAGGCACTATAAACGAAGATTCTTAGATAAAGAGAAAAGAGGAAAAGGGGCTAAAGCTATGCGCACTGAGAAAGACTATATACACTGCTATACGTAATCCAGGGTCTGTCAGGGCTATAATCAAATAGTTGGTGCCCTTGTGACTGGTCTTGTGGATACGTGGCCTGAAGGGTTAGTATTTGTGCGGCGCGTGATAAAAGTAAGGAATAAGATCCGGATCTAGGGGGGTATTATTTGCTAGAGAAATACTAGCGAGCTATTCTTCTATACTAGCTATATATAAGTCTTCTGCAGATATTATTATAAGGAGCGTTCGATATAATTATTCGATAGGTATTAATATAATAGGGGTATAAAAATAGTAGTTATATTAAGATATAGCTAGGGGATAAGGAAAGAGAGGAGAAAAGGTATAGATAAGAGAGGCTATTAAAGGGAAGAAAAAAAAAAGAAAAAGAAAGGGGAGAGAGGAGATACGTAATTATATTAAGGGGCTAGCTATAAGGAAGCATACTTAGGCTAAACTAAGTATATTTAATTACGCATGCTGCTCTAAAGAAAGCAGGCTACCTAGGGCTATATGTATATATCTAGGTCTAATCTTAGGGAGCGGGCTACGCACTTATAGCTGCGCATCTTAGGGGGTATACTGCGCGTAATAGGGGCGTAGCCGAGATAAGGGAACTATTATAAGATAAGTGTATTATATAGGCAGGGGGGCGGAGTCTGTAGCTATACAAGCGCCTTTTCTAAGGTTAGGAGGTAAGTTTAGGTTATATAACTAGAACTATACTAAGGTTAAAGACCCTTATAAGTAATACTAATTAGTATAAGTAGGGTATTAATATATATTAGTATAATATAAGAGAGTACTCTGCTTAAGTTAGCTTAGGTCCTTAATCTATTAATATCTGCTTATATCTCTTTATATCTTTTTATATCTCTTTATATCTATCTCTCTTCCTTCTTCCTTAAGGGAAAAAGGCAGAGTTTATATATATAGTTCCCTAATCCTAATCCTTTTCTTCTGCTTTATTTTCCTAATCTCCCTGCAATCTGCTTCTAATCTCGGACTAAGTTCGATCCGATTATGCTATAAGCACTGCCTAAATATAGCCCTATTATATAATTAAATGCTTTATCTATACGTACCTATCCCTAGTTATTTCCTTTAGGAGCAGACACGCGTTAAGACGCGTAGACGATTCGTATTATATATAGTTATATTTATATAATAGTAAAGGTAAGTACGCCCTAGGGTCCTAAGCTAGGAGAGTAGGAGTTCGATCTAATAGTAATAGTAGCGTTAACTTAGTTAGGAGCTATAGGAGGCGTAAAACTAGCACTAGAGTAAGGAGTCTAGGGGTTTTATAGTATAAGCCGCAGTTCTCCTAGTTATACTCCCCCTAGTCCTAGTTATGCCTGCCCTAGCCCTAGCTACGCTTATAGTAGTCCTGCTTACGCTAATAGTAATAAAGAACTTACTAATAATAATAATAATAATTATAAGTCTAGTCTAGGTGCTAGAGGGCCTTATAAAGGCTATAGGCTAGGAGATCCTTAGTAAGCTAAGGGAGGTGCGCTAATACTAGGAAGCAATTTTTCGTATCTAGGAAAAATAGTTAGCATACTAGGAGAGTATTAATACGTATTATATATATAATAGTTAGCGCTTTAGTAGGATTCTTAGCAATCTTTTTAGTATTAACCTAAATAAGCAAATATATATCCCTAGGGCCTAGGGGGCAGAGGACCTCTTTTTAGATATAAATAGACTAATCTAGCCTTATATTACGAACCCTAATATTAGGGGCGCGCTAATAATATATATACTTAAAGCTGCCCTAATACTATTAAAGGCGGAAAGGGGGCTAGGGGCTAATTAAATAGGGGCTGCTTCTTATAACTATAATAGCAATAGCAATAGTAACGTTATAGAAGTGCTAGCTAAGAAATAGAGGCTAGAAGTAGTAGTAAAGGAGAAGAGGGTATTAGTAGAGGAAGGGGTAGTAGTAGCAAGAAAGGGGGGGGAGGAGAGTCTAGGAGGAGGGAACCTAGCTGCAACCCTAGTAGCGATAAGGACTCCGAGGCAAGGGCCTAAACGCCCCCCTAAGCAGGGTCGCAGTTATAGGCGTAGGGGTTAGAGCGGTTATAGCAGGGGAGCGTTAGGAGGCAGGTAGAGTTATTAGTGCTTTTAGAGTAGGGTTAGTAAATAAAAAGGCGGTCTGCCCCTAGGGGGCAGTAATACCCTTTATCCTATATAGTATAAAGGCAAGGTCGAACTAACTAGTTAGTTATATAGATAAAAGCACTTATAATACTTAATCCGACTCTAATAGAACTCTTTTAAAGCACGTGTTAGTTATATAGGATTCCTTTTATTTAATGCTTAGGCTACTGCTTATTTGCTTTAATATAGCAATATAATTCCGTATAGCAGACTCCCCCTTTTTAAGAGAAACTAGCTAATATTTAGCTATATATAGCAGGTTAGTATAGTTTATATATAGCTTTGCGCTATTATAATATATAGCTATTAGGGCATTAACTATATAATATTAACTAGCTTATATTTCTCGTCTCTTCTAGAGATAAAAGGTATATAAAGAAACTAATAAAGAGATAATACTAAGTCGGGCTAAGATAGAGTTATAAATAGAACTATTAAGAAGAAAGAGAGAGGAAGGGAGAGAAGCTCCCTGCTAGCTAGCTATATACCTCTCGAGGTCAGCTTTTAAATATAAGCCTGTACTAATACAAGCTTATCCTATTTCTGCTAAGCTAGAGGGTTTATTACCTAAGGACTTACAAGCCTTTTATCTAAATATAATTAGGTTAAAAACCTAATCCCTTATAATAACGCTTTTTATAAAGGACTGGGTCTTTAACCTAGTTATATCTATATAAGGGGATTATAAGTACGTAACTAGTAGACCCTCTAGCTTAGCTAGGATATAATAAGCTCGTATTAGTACGGGCTTATTACTAATAGCCGACCTTATAAGGTATATAGCTAGCTAGCAGGGAGCTTCTCTTCCTTCCTCTCTCTTTCTTCTTAGTAGTTTTATTTATTACTCCTCTTTAGTTCGACTTAGTATTATCTTTTCGTCGATTCCTTTATATTAAATAGAACTCCTTTCCGTTTATAACTATAACGCAGAAAGTAAAACCTTAAAACGCTATTAAATTTTGCCTACTCCTAATATATTAGATTCCCGCTCTAGACTTTTAATATAGCTAGCCTCTTTTTAGGCAAAGTTTGCTATTAATAGAGTTATAATTAGGGATAGTCGCTCCTAGTTCTTTTATATTTATTCGCAACTTAGCACCTTCTAGTAAAGTTTCCTTCTATACGTATTATATATTAATAATTTTGCTAATTAACCTAATTCCTTCCTAGTATATATTAATAAGACTCTTAGCAAATTATATAAGGAGCAATACGCAGGTCTTTTTTTAATTACCTTATTATAAGAGACGTTAGAGTCCCTTAGCGTATATATTACGCTATAGGAATATATTCTCTTCGAGGCCGGATAGTAATACTAGTCTAACTATACTAAGATTATCCTATTAGCTTCTAGTCTCTATTAAGAGACTAAGAAGCGACTAGATTAGGAGATAATATAGCCTATAATATATTAAGCTTTTGCATTACTCTTATAATATATTTAACTCTAGGGATATATTTTAGGTAATATTTAATCTTCCGCCTTATACTAAGGCTAACCTAATAAATATTAGTTTTATTAAATCTAGCGCCTTTAGTATACCCTAGCGCAAGTATTGCTATAAATATAACTAATTTAATTACTTCTAATATAACTGCCCTTAGCTATATACGCAATCTTAGATTACTAGGTTAGTATTAGTTTCTAGGCTAGCAGAAAGGACTAGGGGCAAGGCAGAGATTTTTAAAGGGCAATAGGGCGTAAGGGATTTATAAATTAGCTATAAGGGTTATAGTCTAAAATAGGCTAGGTAATTAGTTATATACGTCCTGCCTCTGTCTTATATACGTTAATTTATTATTAGCGCGTAATATAAGGCAGGGCAGTATATACTAATACTAATTGCGCTAGGCTAGGAAAATAACCCTTATAACTAGGCAATATAGCGTGCACTTAAGGCTAGGTTAGTCGATGCTATAAAGGGCCCTTCTAAGGCTACCCTGCTCTAATAGGACCCCCTTAAGGCATGCGCTAGTTATATAGGATTCCTTTTATTACTGCTTAAGTAGCTGCTTTCCTGCCTTAATATAGGCAATATAACTCCGTATTTTACGGACTCCCCCTCTCTAGAAGGGACTAGCTAGTAGTTAGCCGCTTATTATTATTAATTATATGCTAGGGGCCGTAAAAGGCATCTAGAACCTCTATATATATCGAGTAGGAAAAACCCCCTAAAAGGGGAAAACCCCCTAGCAAATAGAGCAAAAGAAAGGCCTTGCGCCCTAGAGGGTTGCAAGGCGGGGAACGCAGCAGTATAGTAAGGTATAGGGCAGCTGCCCGCTAGGGTAGTCTTAAGGATAAAGGAGATAAGGATAAGGGAAGGGTAGGGATAACTTATCGCGGAAAGTAGGGGGGGAGGGGGGGAGGGGAGGGCAGTAAGGGCGAAGGGGCGGCAGAATCGGAATAATAGTAAATCCGCTCTAGGGGGGGTATATAAACCTCTCCTTCCTCCCTCTCCCTTTTTTTTTTCTTTCTTCCTCCTTTATTATTTTATAAGATAAGGGCCCCTCGACTCGGGAGGTCGGCCTGCTATTAGGTCGACTAATATAATTATATAGGGCGGCGTGCTAATATATAACCTAATAGGTAACTAGATAATAGCGAGATAATAATAATAATAAGTAACTTAGCAGAAAAATAGTAGCCTTACCCCTTGCTATAATCCCTACTCGACTAACGCTAGCAGTAGTAGAGCCTAATAAACTATAGGCAGTGCCCTATAAGGCATATATTAATAGGCTTATTAAGAAAGGGCAGGTTTGCTAGGATTAAACTAGTAAGTATACTTAGGGGTTATATAGTAAGAGCGAAAATTAACTAGTAGCAGGCACTCGCTTAGCTAGTTATTATTATTATATAACCTTGTAATAGAAATACTAGATAGTAAGTTAGGAGTAGGAAGCTTATAGGAAGGAAGAGGCTAATAGTAGCAGGTTATAGATTTTGCTATTATAGAAAAAGGATAGGCGGCTATTAAATTTATTATTAAAGGAGGAACTACTAATATAATAAAAGTAAGTACGCCCTAGGGTCCTAAGCTAGGAGAGTAGGAGTTTAATCTAATAGTAATAGTAGCGTTAACTTAGTTAGGAGCTATAGGAGGCGGAGAACTAGCACTAGAGTAAGGAATCTAGGGGTTTTATAGCGCAAGCCGTAGTCCCCCTAGTTGCACTCCCCCTAGTCCTAGTTATGCCTGCCCTAGCCCTAGCTATGCTTATAGTAGTCCTGCCTACGCTAATAGTAATAAAAAACCTGCTAATAATAATAATAATAATTATAAGTCTAGTCTAAGTACTAGAGGGCCTTATAAAGGCTATAGGCTAGGAGATCCTAAAGGAGCTAAGTAAAGTATACTAATACTAGGAGGCAATTTTTTATATCTAGGAGAAATAATTAGTATACTAGGGGAGTATTAACTAGTATTATATATATAATAGTTAGCGCTTTAGTAGGATTCTTAGCAACCTCCTTAGTATTAACCTAAATAAGTAAGTATATATCCCTAGGGCCTAGGGGGCAGAGGACTTCCCCTTAGATACGTATAGACTAATCTAGCCTTTTATTATAAACCCTAATATTAAGAGCTAGCTAATAATATATATACCTAAGGCTGCCCTAATACTACTAAAGGCAGAAGGGGAAATAGGGGCTAAGCAACTAGGGGCCGCTCTTTATAACTATAGCAGTAATAATAATAGCAATATTATAGAGGTGCTAGCTAAGAGGCAGAGGCTAAAGATAGTAGTAGAGGAGGGGAGGGTATTAGCAGAGGAAGGGGCAGTAATAGCAGGAGGAGGGGGGGAGATATAGGAGGGGGGACCCTAGCTGCGACCCTAGTAGTAGCGGGAACTCTAAGGCAAGGGCCTAGATAACCCCTTAAATAAGGTCGTAGTTATAGGCGTAAGGGTTAGGGCGGGCGCAGAGGGGGAGTATTAGGGGGTAAGTAGGGTTATTAGTGCTTTTAGAGTAGAATTAGTAAATAAAAAGGCGGTCCGCCCCTAGGGGGTAGTAATACCCTTTATCCTATATAAAGTTAGGGCGAGATTAAACTAATATAGGCAATATAATTATATAAACTAAAGAGCTAGCTTACTAGCTAAGACCTTATAGCTAAGAAGACAGATAAGGTTAGCCTAGTCCCTTAAGGGGCCTAGATTAGATAGCAGGAGTTTTTAGGCGCTTATATAGGGGTAATAAAGAAGCAAGTGCTTAGCAGTCTCGTTCTCGCTAGTGCTATAGGGGTAGTATAGGGATAGAATATTAAGGACGCAATATATATAGAGAAAACGGTTTAGCCTAATCCTACTAGACTAAAGCTATACTAGAATACTGCTAAGGAATTTAGGAAAAGCAGTATATAAGTCGAGGGTAAGACGCGGTTTAAATTAGGAGCGCTTATTAGTTGCCTATCTATAAGACTAGCTATAGTGCTTAAGGCAGCCCTCCTAGGAATCCTATTAAAGGAGCTATTTAGCCTAAAAACGCTCCTATAAGTCCTAATATAACTACGAGCTAGGGTTAGGTAACCTTGTCTATTGCGTTATAGAGTCCCTTAGTAGTTAGAGTGCAATATAAAGGGCAGGGGGTCGACTATAGCAGGGCTAGAGATACTAGGAGACCTAGGCGCACGCAGCCTAGATACTAGTAGCAATACTATTAGCCTTAAAAAGCTAAAAGGTGCAGGCAGAGCAATAGGAGAGGTATAAATTAAGAGGAGGGATAAAGGCTTCGGACTCTATATAGTATAAGGGGGTAGCTTTATAGGCTTTAGTAATAACCCTAAGGCATTTAGATTAGACCTTAGAGAGTTCTTTATAAATAGGACTATAGGGCAGACCTAATAGGACTATAATAGGAGCGAAGTAGGCTGCGCTATAAGCAATAGCTAATCGGATAACCTTTATATAAATTTTATAAGTATAGATAAGAGAGAAGCCCTATATAAATATAGCGAGGTTAGTTAGCGCAAGCTGCTATTTCTAGAGCTTCTATATAAGTTAATATAAGTAGGCCTTTTATATAAGCTTATAGTAAATCTAGACGCTAAGTATATAGGCCTCCTGTATAAGGACTACTATAGAGCTATTAAGGGTAAGGGAGGATATATTAGCTTTATAAGCGCGTATAAAGTAAATAAGTTCGCTCTTAAAAGGTTAAAATAATATCTTATACTCCTAGGCCTAATCCTAGCAGACCTCCTATGCTTAGACTAACTAGTCCTAAACCTATTATAGTACAGTCACTGGAAAAAAGTTCCGCCCAAGTCCCTATTACGAGAAATCCGTGACATCAACGCCCTACCTTTAGAAGCTATCTACACAGCCAAAATAGGGCCAATTAGGTAGAAAATTAGTATATCTTAATTCTAAGAAGGAGGCCTTTCTAGCGAGGCTATTTAGTACTTCGTATACCAGCCTTGTGCGGCTACGATAGCCTTAAGGCGGCGGGGCATCGAGACTATAAGGTTTTCTAGGACCCTATCTTTAATTCCTTCCCACGCTTTAACGGCTGCCTCGCAAAGCCTCTGCTTAGAGGCATTATTAGAAAGGAAGTTAGAGAGTTCGGGGTAGGTCTTAATTATCCTATCCTTTACGATCTTCTATAGGTTCTCGATAGGATTAATATTAGGTAAATAAGGCGGCTAGTTAACAAGCAAGACCCCGTTATTAGAGGCGAATTCCTCGAGCCACGATAACATAAGACGCGATATATATACTAGGGCATTATCCTGCATAAAGATATTACCCGGCGAGATAATTGTAGGAAGCTGTTCCTCGAGGCATTCGATAATAACACGGCCTGTAATGCCACCCCTTCGAGCATTAGGGTCGCCGAGCAAAGGTGTAAGTAAGGTCCGTCGAGAGAGGGCGAAGGCGGCCTAAAATATCTGTAAGTATTTAGAGGGCTTATTTCTAGCCTGTACGCAGTTTCTAGCTAGTCTTTCGGCCTAGGGCAGTTAGAAGAGTATTTTAAAGTAAGGGTATCGTAATATACTCGTATATAGAAAACCTACTTCGTTTTCTTATCCTCCCTACGCATAATCGAGGTCTCGTCTAAGAAGATCTAATTAGACTAGAATATAGCCGGCTTCTTAACGTATCTTCTGGCCTATTCTAGCCTTCGTGCAGCCGTATCCTCGTCGAGCTTTAGCTGTCGCAGTGCCTTGTAATATTCGATGCCCTGTTTTTAAAGGTACGTTTTTAAAGTACGTAGTATGCAGGATAGAGAAGCCTATTCGATAAGATCTTTATATAAGATAAAAGGGTCTTTCTTAATGCATCGAAGGATATATCTTTTATCTATATTAGAAATTTTCCTTAGCCTTCTAGAACGCGGTAAAGATTTCGCGGATATCTGACGATAATAGCGTTTTATAATGCTATATATAGCCTGCGGGGAAAGGCCTTTTTTGGCCGCAATAGCCGGGGCTGTGAGTCCTAAATCGTAGGCCGTTGTAATCCTTGTTCGTTTATAAGGCGACTAGTGTTTTTTAGGCGTAATTGGAGGCATTGTTAATATATAATGCCTCTTTGAAGAAGAAGGGTCCTACGAAGGCCTACGCGAGACGCGTCGCGCTAAGTGGAGTTGGGCGGAACTTTTTTCCACCCACTGTATATAGCTAGTGCTAATAATATTAGTATTATCCGCAAACTTAATAGGGATAATTCTAATTCGTTATTCGAGCTAGTAGTAGAGAGATAAGATATATAGGATAAATAGGATTAGGGATATTAGGGACCCTTAGGGGACTCCCCTCTCGATAGTAAAAGGTTTAAATAAGCAGCTATTAACCTTAAGCCTAGAGCTGCGGCTAGTAAGGTAGCTGCAGACGATTATAGTAAGCTAAAGGGGGAATTTAAGAAAGTTAAGAGTAGTAATAAGCTTGCTATATAATATATAGTTAAAAGCGCTAGTTATTTTAAGTATAAGGAGTAATATAAAGCCCTTTTAGGCCTAAGCCGCGTATACTATCTTAGTAAGTATAAAAAGTGCACTATTAGTAGAATAGCAAGGTCTATTGCCTATTTGCCTAAAGGGAAGAACTATAGCAGCCTTAGAAGCATAGGATAGTTTTTATACTAAGATAGTCTCGAGGACTTTCCTAACTATATTTAGGAGCGAGATTAGCCTATAACCCCTAGGGGTCCGTAGGACTTTTAGGCTCTTGCCTGCCTTTCGAAGCACTATAACGTTCGACTCCTTATATCGAGCAGGGAAGTAGCCGTATATAATATAACCGCAGAGGACTAAGGTAAGGAAGGAGATAAATAGTAGGCTATACTTTTTAAGGAAGCCGACTAGGATCCCGTTAGGACTAGCTAATTTCTAGGAGGCAATGCTAAAAAAGGCGGAGTATACTTTAAAGTTACTAACCTTAGGAGCAATACTAATAGCCGGAAAAGGGTCCTTAAAGGAGAAAAGGGGTGCGTTTGCTAGATTTAGAAGAAAGAACTTATTAGCGAGCAGCTTAGTCTTTCCCTTATAGGATAACTATAAGCCGCTAGAGGCATTATACTATAGGGCTAGTATATAAGTCGGTTCTAAAAGGGTCTAGCTTTATAATTAAGCCTACCTAGTTATAGACTATAGAGTCTAGGGATTATTAAATACGCTATTAAGAAAATCCCGCTAGTTATTATACTTTGCCCTATAGACTATAGCCTTTTAGATAATAGTTTTATCTCCTAGGACCTGCTATTAAGATAGGCTAGGGTTCGCTTGCTATGCCTGCTAGGCTCGCTTTATATTGCGTACTGCTTTACTAACCTCTTATATCTACTAAAGGCATAACCTAGGGCCGATTTGCTAAAGGAGAAATAGGACTATAATAATCGCTATAGTATTAAGTTCCTAGTATAGCTAGTCTAGAGTAGCGTCTATTTAATCTAGTAAACTTATAAGCGCCTAGGAAGATAGGAGCCTATTGCGTGCTTTAGTAAGGAGGATATCCTTATTAAATAACTTCTAACGCCTAGTATAGGCTATATTAAAAGGGGGATTAAGGTTAAAAGAGACAGATTATAGTATATAATTAGAAACCTTAAGGTCGAGGTTAGGGCTAAGAAAGGTCGGGAAATAGCTAGGGGATGCTTAGATAAGGTTAATAGCACTAGATTAGCAGCTATATATTTCTCTAGTAACCTTATACAGTAGAGTAACTAGTTTAAGGCACAACTATCCTATAACCTAAAGGAACTTAAGGACCTATAGCAATAACTATTTATAAAAGTCCTATAAAGGATAGTAGGCGTTAAGATTACTAAGGAGAATATAGGGGGTATCCGGGTCGAGCTAGTCCTATAGACGAAGAAAGGGGCCTATTAAGATACTAAGGGAAAGGGAGTAAACTAATAGGATTCGGGGGCTATAGGCAAAGGAGGCTCCTGCTATATCCTAGCCGAGAATAGGTATCTAAAAGTAAAGTTCGTAGCGTTTAAATATATAGAAAAGGGCCCTACCCTCGCCTTATATAAAGTAGTAGGGGGCAAGGCCTAGGAGTAGTAGTTAGCTATAAGTATCGAGTTAAGCCTCCTAAATAGCTACTATATTATAACTATATTTAGAGAAAAGGGCAAGGTAAATAAGATAGTTCGACTTCTATATATTCTATATAAAGACCTTAATTTTTATTAAGTTGCAAGGAGGGAATAGTAAATAGCGATTAGGATATTAGTATAAGCTAGGTATAGGAGGGGGTAAACGCAGGAGCAGCACTATACTGCGTGCGGCCTTATTATCCGACTATAGGGCGGGAACGGCCTTAGAGGCCGCCTCTAGTTTATAGCAAGTATCCGATTAGGGGTTTAAGGGGGGGGATTTCCGTATTGCCTAGAGAGCTATAATAGGCCCTTTTCTATAGCAAGACCTAGGTAAAGCTATCCTTGTTAGTAAATAGTATAGGCTAGGAAGCAGGCAGTTATTAAGAGATAGGCAGTAGTTAGCTAGGGTTTAGCAGTTAGTCTTAGCAGTAGTCTTAGAAGCAATAGGGTCGTGCAGGGTAAGCGGATCTAGCCCTATCCTAGTGCTAGCGGGATATTTTATAGTCTCGGAACTATAAGGCGTAGTTTCCTTTGCATAGGATGCAGTAGCGTTAATATTTACCCTTAAAGGCAGGGCAGTTAGCTTCCCCTCCCTTGTGCAGGGAGGACCTATAGTGCTTATAACGCGGGGTATCTTTGCAGTACTTAGCTATATAATTAAACTAGAAATATTAATAGCATTATTTAGGGCGGATAGTATCCTTATAGAGTTTATAGTAAATAATCTTAGTATTAATAATTAGTCTATTCGTATAGAGTTAATTAGCATTAGCTATACTACTAACCCTAAGGATAAGGCAGGTCTAAGGCATAACCCTCTAGGGACCCTTATAGGGCTTAATTGCCTAAGCTCTAATAATATTAATCCTATTTACCTCCTTAATGCCCTAAAGTAACTTATCTCTATCTTAGAGGGCGGCTAAAATACAGATGCTATATAAATATAACTATATATAATACAAATCGTCTACGCGTCTTAACGCATATCTGCCCTAGAAGGAAATAACTAGGGATAGGTATGCATAAATAAAGCATTTAATTATATAATAGGGCTGTATTTAGGCAGTGCTCGTAGTATAATTAGATCGAACTTAGTCTAAGATTAGAAGCAAATCGTAGGGAGATTAGGAAAATAAAGCAGAAGAAGAGGATTAGGATTAGGGAACTATATATATAAACTCTGCCTTCTTCCCTTAAGGAAGAAAGGAGAGAGAGAAATATAAGCAGATATTAATAGATTAAGGACCTAAGCTAACTTAAGCAGAGTCCTCTCTTATATTATACTAATATATATTAATGCCTTACCTATACTAATTAGTATTACTATTAGCTATTAATATAAGTCCTATATCTAATAAAAATGCAAATTAGCTAGGAAATAAATGCCTAGACCTAAGCTAGGAAACGACCTTTACCCTAGGAAGGAATAGACTCCTAGAGTTTGCGGTTTTAATCTCTTATAGTACTTATAGGTAGGGCATTAATATATATGAGTATAATACAAGAGAGGACTCTGCTTAAGTTAGCTCGGGTCCTTAATCTATTAATATCTGCTTATATCTATCTCTCTTCTTCCTCTATTAGAGAGGAAGACGAA
>LKCN02000003.1:2920044-3003153 GCA_001633055.2 Ophiocordyceps polyrhachis-furcata BCC 54312 | reverse complement strand
GAGTTTAGGATAATTATATATTACCTCTAGTTTAACCTAGATGCCTTTAAGACTTTATATATATTTCGTCTTCCTCTCTAATAGAGGAAGAAGAGAGATAGATATAAGCAGATATTAATAGATTAAGGACCCGAGCTAACTTAAGCAGAGTCCTCTCTTATATTATACTAATATATATTAATACCCTACCTATACTAATTAGTATTACTATTAGCTATTAATATAAGTCCTATATCTAATAAAAATGCAAATTAGCTAGGAAATAAATGCCTAGACCTAAGCTAGGAAACGACCTTTACCCTAGGAAGGAATAGACTCCTAGAGTTTGCGGTTTTAATCTCTTATAGTACTTATAGGTAGGGCATTAATATATATTAGTATAATACAAGAGAGGACTCTGCTTAAGTTAGCTCGGGTCCTTAATCTATTAATATCTGCTTATATCTATCTCTTCTTCCTCTATTAGAGAGGAAGATAAAATATATACAAAGTCTTAAAGGCATCTAGGTTAAACTAGAAGTAATATATAATTATCCTAAACTCCGTATAATCCGAATATATAGCCGCCCCCTTTCTCCTTTAAACTATTATTGCTACGATCTTAGTATAAACTTATTACGATATTATATGCTTATCGTGCTAAGTTTAGGGGTAATCTACTTCCCTTTCTATACTGCCCCTATTATGCTCCTATCTCCTATCTAAAGGGGCATAATACTTATACGGAAAGGGGTAATATACGCTATAATAGGGATAATATAGAATATCTAATAAAAAGGGGTTTACGTGTATTATAACTATAACTATTACCGAGTTAGTAGTAAGAAAGGGGCTAATACGGGAATAAGTTATTCTGTATTCCGTAGTTGCGTTTTTAATTCTAACGAATATATACTAGCAGTTCTTTCTTTATCGAATCGATTTTTATTCGGATTCGATCCGAGATCGTGCTAGTTTATTTCCTTCCTTATTACAAATCCCTCTAGCAAGATAGTAGCCTTATTTATATTAATAAGACGTTCTAGCGTCTTATTTAGGGTCGCTTTTATTATAGTATTAGCGGGATTATCTTTTCCTGTAATCTATTAGATCTTATTAATTTCTCGCCCCTTATATAACTCTTAGATAGATATAATATCGATTATAAGTTATTTTTCTTTTATTATTCTAAGCTTAACAAGGTACTCGTAGAGCGAGAATAAATCTATATATAATATAATAGGAACTCGGGCTAATCCTAGCTCGGCTATAATGCAATTTAGAGTTATTGCTAGGGAGATTCTAATATCGAATCCTAATAATATACTATATATTTCTAAGGCGAGAATACTCTAGGTAATCCTCTTATATTTCGTAGAACTCTAATAAATAACGTTTCCTTTTATAACGAACTTATTTACTATCCTGTTTTCGTTACTTAGAATAATAATATATCTAATTTATAAGGATAAGTTATTATTATTTATAAGTAATCTATCCGTAAAAATAAATAATTTAAGTACTAAAAGGTTAAGTAGGATATATATTAATCTGCACTACTAATTATCTTTTTACTATTATAGCCGCTTATTAATCCTCTAGCAGTCTTCCTTAGTAGGTTAATATTGCTAGGCGGTAATAGATAGGTCGAACGCAGCCTCTAGTTAGCAAATAGACGCAATATAGCCTCCTTGCGCATATTATTCGAAGTAGCTTTAAGCAAAATCAGGCTAGGAATAATTAATAACTTTAATCTTAGCAGCCTGGCCTTTTTATCGAATTGCTAGTAAATTCGATATAAGATATAACCGCGAACTATTAAAATCTATTATGCTTCCTAGGGTTAAGTTTACGCAGGGTTTTAAGCAAATTCGGGCGGAATTTAGCTTAGCCTCTTCTCGCTTATAGAAAGAATTAGTACTAAGAATAATTATATTATTAGTTTGCATCCTAATAAGACTAAAATAAGAGTAGCTAGAATGCGAAAGGAAAAGGCAGTTATTAAACGTAAAGGGTTATATATAAAGCTATTAAATATAGTACTCGAAATAGGTCTAAAACTAGTAGATACTAGACTCGGCAATACTATATAATAGCTTAATAACTCGGATAATTATCTAAAGTAAGTACTTATCCTAGAGTTCTTTTAGAAGGCTTATAAGGATTATTTATTTAAGTTTCGATTAGGATTACGGATAAGCCTAGGTAATATTGCAAAGATATAACTTTATCCCCTAAGTAATATATATTAGAGCTAGAGCTAAAAGCAATTATTAGCTAACTTTTTAGATTATAAGAGACTAGGTAAAGATCTCCTTCTTTCTATTATTATTATATCTCGTAATAATTAGTTATAATTTTTCGTATAGGCGATTAGTTATTTTATTCTTAACTTTATAGATAAGTCGGGCACGAAAAATCCGAACTCTATTATACTAGGCAGGATTAAACTATTCGAAAGAGAAAACACCTCGGCCTATAAGGTCTATAATCTCCTTTTAGTCTAATGCTTTAAATAGAGGTCTAGGGGTTATAATCTTGCCTTTTACGCAAAAACGAAGAAAAAGCGTAAAGTCGTCCTATTCTTTCTTAGATATAAATTAGGTTAAGGTTTTTAGTAATTATAGTAGTTATACTTCTAAACGCTGCGAGAACTAGGTCTATTTTCTAGCAGATTTTAGGTTGTTTTTATCCTATTCCCAGGCAGCCTTTAGTTAGGGATTATCTAAAAAGTAAGGCTATATATATATTAACCGAAATACCTAAAGACTAGTCGAGGACTAGATTGTAATATTATAGCTATCGATAGCTTCGAGGGTAAAAGGACTAGTCTAGCTATCCTTTTCTCTCTAAACCTTAACCTAGCTTTATAATAGGAGTTAAAAAAGCGTTATTATATTAGGGCTATTCCTAGTAGATAGCGCCTCTTTTAGTTATTAAGATGCTATAATTTCTCGAAGACTTATTATTGCTTTCTAAACGGCTTTAGCCTATTCTCGAGTAGTTTTTAATAGTAGAGAATCCTAAGTAATTCTTAGATATGCACTAAAAATAAAAAGGGTTAGAACTAATCTATCCGGGCTAGCAGTATTATTTATAGCTTTAACTGCTATCTAGAGAATAGAATCTTATCCTATTATTGCTCCGATTTTAGTGCTAAGGATCTTATATGCCTAGCAAAGGGGGGCATAGTATCTTTTAACCTTCCCTACGGACTAATATGCTTCTACTAGTACTTGCTAGCAGGTAATTCCTATTTATCTAGATTTATTCTAGAATTCCTTAGATAAAAAATTCGTACCTATATCGTATTAGAGCAAATCTAGGGGTCCTAAGTACGTATCGATTTATATTATCCTTAACGCTTCCTAGGTATCCTTAGTTAATATCGAACGCAGGAATTAGGCGGCCTAAAAAGATATTATAGCGTTAATAACGTAAAGAACTAGTTTTCTACTTAGGTATATAATATCTATAATAATCTCGAAATTAAACTCTTTATTATTATAAAGCATAAACTTAAATTAGCTAGGTGCCTTGCTATATAACTAATAATATTAGCAGAACTTCGAGATGCTTTTAAGAGTAGTTATTAGTATTTTATATCCGGCTCTAAATAGAAGTTAGTATAATTATCGTATTGCAGGGTATCTAAATTAGCAGTAGATTATCCTAATTTAAGATTTAGTTAGGAACGAAATCGCGGCGTCTTCTAGTTAAAGGAAGAACTAAGGGTGCCCCTATTTGCGAATAACTAGTAGCGTTTTATTTTAGCTAATAAGCTTATTTATTATATTCCGGAAGAAAATCTTTAAATAATCTATATTTGCTAAAGAAAGAAGAAAAGGGGTAGGCAAAGTAAGAACGTAAAAAGTAATATTGCTAAACGGAGTTTTAATAGTTATATTACTAAGTATAAGTATACTTTATCCTTTGCTAAATTTAATAGAATTAGTGCTAGTAGATGCTTTATTAACTATAAAATATAGTATTATTTTCTATAGGGCTTTAACCTAATTTTATCTAGTAGTCGAAATTTATATAGTACTAGTATCGATTATAATTCCCTAAAAAGACTATTAGGAATATTAATCCTTAAGAAGGAATTGCGAAGCTAGTATAGGTTCCGTTACGTTTAATTTTAGGTTGCATCTAGTAAGAAAGTATATAAATGCTAACGTAAAAAGGAACTAAGAGGCTTCCTATTGCCTTAAAATATCCTCTAGGTTATTATTAATTATATGCTATTTTTCGTTATATAATTTAAGTCCTTCGAATACTATAATATAGGCCGTAAAGTCCTAAGGGCTATTATCTAAAAATTCGCAATATGCTATATATAAGGTCTTTGCCTGCTTTTATTTTTTAGGCGGGTATTTAGTTAACTAGGAACTAACCTTGCTATATATAAAATACTTTTAAGTCTAGTTCTTATTTAGTCTAAAATCGGATTAGACTCGGGTTATTCTCGAACTATCTTCCGACTAATTTTATATATTATTCTAATATCTGCAGTCTAGATAATAAATTGCGCTCTATTATAATATCTATTTAGCTTTATTCTTTATAATTAATATTTCTAGGGCAGATTGTAAATTTACTTATAAGTTCTTAATATCCTTAGCTAGTCGAAATAGCGCAAACTTAAGTTCTAGTACTCCTTGGCATATATTAATAATTATCGTACGCAAGGGAGTATCTCCTTTATATCCTTTTCCGAGGGCTTATTAATATAACTCTAGTTTATCGAATAGTTTCTAGAGAACCTCGTATAGGGAGAGTTCCGAATTTATCCTATAAATAGATTAAAATATAGTTAATATCTAGTTAGTAAAATAGTATACGTAATTAATATCTAACTCGAAGTATTTCTTAAGTTAGTTATATTATGCCTTAAAGGTATTATACTATTTAATATAATCTATAAAGTACTACTATACTCGGCTAGTCTAAATATAAGGGAAAATTAAATAGAAGTATCTAGGGGCAATCTTTAATAAAAAACAAACGTTAAAAAACAAACGGATAATATTATTAAGCAAATTATATAGTTTCCCTATAAAGTTCTTTATCTTATCCTAGACTTTAGTAAATTTAGTCGTAATATTATTATTAACGAGCAAGTTAGGAGTTAATTTTAGGGGTAACTTAATATAAAATTTAAACGGGATTATTTTAAGCTTTTCCCGAATTTAGATCGAATTCGAAGCGATTTCCTATAGAGTTCTTATATTATTCTAGTTATATTCTAGAAGGGCTATATCCTACATAGATAGGTTTTAGAATCGATATAATATTAAATATTAAGTTCGTTCTTAGGAAATATCCTTATTTATTATAGGTTTTATAGATTAAGTTATTTAGGGGTTTATTTAGGGGATAGATAAAGGTTTTTTTTAATATAGTAGTAAAGGGTTCTAAATTAGTAGTATTCGCCCTTTAGTTAGCGATAGGGATAGATTTAAATTTAGGGAGTTTCTAGTTAGAGGTTATTATATCCCCTATAAAAAGGCATAGTAAGGCAGTTAAGTGCCTTCTTTAAATTACGCCTATTAATATATTAAAAGCGGCTATTGCTCGAGTTATTCCTAGTTTAGGATCTATACGAAAAGGGGTCCTATTTTTATATTTCTAGGTCCTAGAAAGAATCCTCTGCCTCTAAGGAAACTTTTTAGCAATTTCGTTACTCTAGGATCCGCTAATTCCTAGATATTTTCGTCTTATCTTTCAAAGGTATCCTAAAAATCCTTAAGGAGAAAAGTACTAGAGCTCCTAGATAATTTTATAAAATATAAGATCTAGAGTTCGATATTAGTCGGATCTTAATATAAATTTAGGATAGGTTTATCCTAGTTTTCGATTTATTTAATTAAGGCATCTTTTATTTTTCTTATAAGATCCTAGAGGTTAATTTATATAATCTTTTAAGCAAACTTAGTATTCTAGGGTTATTAATAATTACCTTTTATAGTAATTTCTGCTAATATCCTAGCTATTATTAACGAGGATTTATATTAATTTTATAGATATCTTTATCTAGTATCGAAATAGGTTTCTAAGGGATTAAAACCGCAGGCTATAAGAGTCCGTTCCTCCTTAGTCTTAATATTGCTCCTCTAAATAGTCGATATAGCTGCAAGTTCCTAGATAGTTAAAACCGCAAACTCTCGGAGTCTATTTATATCTAAGAGGTCTATTAGCTTTCTCGGCTTAGAAACAGGCAACCTAGTCTAGCTAATCTATATATTATTAGACGTAGGACTTATATTAATAGCTAATAGTAATACTAATTAGTATAGGTAGGGTATTAATATATATTAGTATAATATAAGAGAGGACTCTACTTAAGTTAGCTTAGGTCCTTAATCTATTATTATCTGCTTATATCTATTTCTTCTTCCTCTATTAGAGAGGAAGACAAAATATATATAAAGTCTTAAAGGCATCTAGGTTAAACTAGAGGTAATATATAATTATCCTAAACTCTATATAATCCGAATATATAGCCGCCCCTTTTCTCCTTTAAACTATTATCGCTATAATCTTAGCATAAACTTATTATAATATTATATGCTTATTATGCTAAGTTTAGGGGTAATCTACTTCTCCTTTTATACTGCCCCTATTATACTCCTATCTCCTATCTAAAGGGGCATAATACTTATGCGGAAAGGGGTAATATGCACTATAACGGGGATAATATAGAATATCTAATAGAAAGGGGTTTGCGTGCATTATAACTATAACTATCGCCGAGTTAGTAGTAAGAAAGGGGCTTATACGGGAATAGGTTATTCCGTATTCCGTAGTTGCGTCCCTAATTCTAACGAACACACAGTACTAGATAGTATAATAGCTGCTTAGAAGACTAAATTAACTTTAAATAATAATAAGATCCTTAGGAAGGAATAGACTCTTATAGCCTGCAGTTTTAATTTCTTAAGGACCTTAACTTATACCTAGAATATTTAGGATAATAATCGAGATACCTAGAGGGATTTATTTTTTTTTTCTAGGGAAACCTTCTCGATTATTTTTTTATAGTTATTTTTACTCCTTACGACTTTTAGAATACTTTATTTTAATACTAACCTAAAATCGGATAGATATTGCCTTTATACTATACTTATTTTCTTTCTATTTCGAAAGAATTATATCTTTATATCTTAAATACTTTTATATAGATAAATAATTATTTTATAATAAAACTATACTCGTTAAATTTAGGAAGCAAGAATCTCTTTTATTAATTTAATTTAGCCTAGGCAAACTAGCAAATAAAAATTGCCTGCCTAGCTAAATCCATTTAAAAAAAACTTTTTACGCCTAGCTATGCTTAAAATTTTTTTGCCTAGCTTTGCTTATTTTTGCCCTAACTACCTGCTAACCTAGCTGCTAAGCTACTTTCTAGGATTATTTTTTCGTTCTAAACTCTTAATAGGCTTATATAGGAGCCCGAGCTAAATTAGTATACTCCCCTTTCTAGAACTCGTCGAGAGGATAGTTTATCTAGATAAACGCCGCTAGAGCCTATATAGCGCGTCTAGCTTCTAGTGCTAGCTTTATATCTAATATTAGCTAAGAATTATCTCGATAGTAGAAAGGGATACTTACTATCCCGTACTTTAATCCCTATAATAAGTAGCAGAAATAGCTTTTTACTATAGCCGAATCCTATTCCTAGCAAGTATTAGCTATAGGCGGCTAAGAAGCTAGCTAGGAAATATACTAGTAATAGGGGACTATCTTAGTTACCTCCCTATATAGCTAACTATAACTTAGGGTTTATAGGTTTTAATAAGACCCCTTAAGTATTATAGGCGTCCTTATTATTATTAGCGTTTTTAGTATAGTTATAGCTAGGAAAAGGCAACGACTTAGTATTATAGGCAGTAGCGTATATTTTAAGACCTAGGGTATTAATAGCAAGCTGCTTAATAATAATACTAGGATACTTATATAAAATTAGTCTAATACTATTAATAAAATATTGCGAAATTATTTTAAAATTATAATTAAATTAGCTAAAATTCTGCTTACTTTAATAAGTGCGCGGAGAAGGGACTAGAGCAATATTATTATTATTATTATTATTATTACTAATAACTATTATCTCTCTTATTAGGGTATTATCGCCTAAAAGCCTACCTTCTCTACTGCCCTGCCTGCTCCTATACCCCCTCCTATACCCCCTATCCCTGCGCTTCTTAGTTTATTTTAGCAGTATTTCTAGAATATTTTATTAGCCTTATATAACGATTTTAGAAAAGTACTACTGCTATTTCTATTTAAGTTATTTGCACTTACTTTTAATAATAATAGTAATGCTTTAATGCTTTCTCGAGAGTATAAAAGGAAGAAGAAAAGAAGAAGTATAAGAGGAAGAGAGGGAATAAATTTATTTCGCGGGATAAGTTATATATATGCGTACGAAAAGCGCGAAAAATATAATAAGTACGCACTATAACCCTACTACCCTATAAAAGACTAATTCCTTTACCCTTTTTCTTTTACTATATTCTTTTTTATATACTCGTTTATTTTCTATATAATTTCTTCCTTTCTATCTTTCCTATATATTTTTTTATTACCTTTTTTCTTATTATTTATTTCTTTCCCCCTATAACGATTTAATAATAAAAAAAGGACTACTAGTATATAAATATAACTATATATAATACGAATTATCTATATATCTTAACGCATATCTGCCTTAAAAGGAAATAACTAGGGATAGGTATATATAGATAAAGCAATTAATTATAAAATAGGGCTTTATTTAGGCAGTGCTTATAGTATAATCGGATCGAACTTAGTCTAAGATTAGAAGCGGATTATAGGGAGATTAGGAAAATAAAGCAGAAGAAGAGGATTAGGATTAGGGAACTATATATATAAACTCTGCTTTCTTCCCTTAAGGAAGAAGGGAGAGAGAGAGATATAAGCAGATATTAATAAATTAAGGACCCGAGCTAACTTAAGCAGAGTCCTCTCTTATATTATACTAATATATATTAATGCCCTACTTATAGATGCCCTTAGTAATTATAGCATACGAGTATTAAGTAAGTATAGCTTCCTTACTAAAAGCCGCTTAAATCTATCCTTTAGGATAGGCGTATAATATTTTATTAGGGTTAAAGGTAAGTATAATATTACTGCTTAGCAGGCGCCTAGTAGCAATTATAGCAGGGTTGCTTATAGCGGAATTAGCTTTATTAATAATCTTAATAGGAGTAAGCAAGAGTATCCCTTCGATAACTAGGACGCCCTAAACTAAGATTAGCATTTCGCGTTTCTATTAGGCTAGAACTAGTCGGATAAGGGGTAGTCCTAAGGTTAGCGCAGTAATAGGAGCAGCGAGTATAGCAGCCTAGGACGGTTTCGACCCAGACGTATAAGGTTATAGAGCCTTCTATACGGCCGACTTAATAGATTTCTAGATTATACGGGTAATAGTAGTAGGGAGGGAAGTCTTATTTATTTTAGTTATAGCAAGGGCGCGTTTTTAAAGCTTCTTTTATACTAAGTCTATAATAGCCTATATAGCCCGAAAATTTTCGTATAAGACTACCCTAGCAAGATTATTAAAAGCGTCTTTTATAATAGAATTAGTTAGCGCTTATAGCGTTTCTATAAACTAGTCTTTATTAGGTATATTAACTATATTAAATTAGCTAGCACTTATACGCGGGTGCTATTATAACTGCGCAATCCCCTTAGGACCCCTATTAATTACTATCGGAACCTTAATAGTATCGCCAGGGGCCCTGTCTAGGGGCGCCGCAGACAGCGCTATGCCAAACGAGAAGGAGAAGAGGGAAACTAAATACGAAGACTTGCAGTCGCAAATAGAGATTATAGCGAGCGTTTTATTATTGCTATAGCAAATGTTATTAAGTTAGCCGCTTATAGCAGGCCTTTATAGTTTATATATAGCTTTGCGCTAGCATAATATATAGCTATTATAGCGTTAACTATAGCGTTAACTATAGCGTTAACTAGCTTATGCTTCTCGTCTCCTCTAGGGATAGAGGGTATATAAAGGACTAGGTCTTTAACCTAGTTATATCTATATAGGGGGATTATAGATACGTACCTAGTAGACCCTCTAGCTTAGCTAGGATATAATAGGCTCGTATTAGTACGGGCTTATTACTAATAGCCGACCTCGTAAGGTATATAACTAGCTAGCAGGGAGCTTCTCTCCCTTCCTCTCTCTCTCTTCTTAGTAGTTCTATTTATTACTCCTCTTAAGTTCGACTTAGTATTGTCTCTTTATCGATTTCTTTATACTTTTTTTATATATTAGCTTTAATAAAAAAGCTATTATAATTTTATTTTTTTGCCTAATAATAAAAAGGCTAAGTAGCTTAAGTAGCTTTTATATAGGTTAAATTTTAATTAAATTAAATATATAAAGGACTATATCTTTAACCTAGTTATATCTATATAAAGGGATTATAAGTACTTAACTAGCAGGCTTTTTAGCTTAGTTAAGATATAATAGGCTTGTATTAATATAGGCTTATTACTAATAGCTAACCTTGTAAGATATATAGCTAGCTAGCAGGGAGCTTCTCTCCTTTCCTTTTTCTTTTTTCTTAGTAGTTCTATTTATTACTCCTTTTTAGTTCAACTTAGTATTATCTCTTAATTAATTCTTTATAATAAATAGAACTTCTTTCTATTTATAACTATAACGCAGAAAGTATAACCTTAAAACGCTATTAAATTTTACTTACTTTTAACGTATTAAAGTCTTGCTCTAGACTTCTAACCTAGCTAGCCTTTTTTTAGGCAAAGTTTGCTATTATTATTATTAATTATATACTAGGGGCTGTAAAAGGCATCTAGAACCTCTATATAAGTCAGGTAGGAAAAACCCCCCTAAGGGGGAAAACCCCCTAGCAAATAGAGCAAAAAGAAAGGCCTCGCGCCCCTAGGGGTTACGAGGCGGGGAACTTAGTAGTATAGTAAAGTATAGGGCAGCTGCCCGCTAGGGTAGTCTTAGGAAAATAAAAGAGATAAGGGGAGATAAGGAAAAGAGGTAATAACTTAGCGCGGAAGGTAAGGGAGGGGGGGGGGGAGGGCAGTAAAGGCAGAGAGGGCAGTAGATTAGAATAATAGTAAATCCGCTCTAAGAAGGGTATATAAACCTCTCCTTCCTCCTTCTCCTTCTCTCCTTCCTTTTTCCTTCTTTATTATCTTAAGAAGTAAGGGCCCTTTAACTTAAAAGGTCGGCCTGCTATTAAGTCGACTAATATAATTATATAAGGCAGTAGGCTAATATATAACCCTATAAGTAACTAAGTAATAGTAAGATAATAATAATAATAGTAACTTAGCGAAAAAAAAAATAGTAGCCCTATTCCTTACTATAATCCCTACTCGACTAATACTAGTAGTTAAGCTTAATAGACTATAGGCAGTGCCCTATAAAGTATATATTAATAGGCTTATTAAGAAAGGCTAGGTTTGCTAGGATTAAACTAGTAAGTATGCCTAGGGGTTATATAGTAGGAGCAAAAATTAACTAGTAGCAAGCACTTGCTTAGCTAGTTATTATTATTATATAACTTTATAATAAAAATACTAAATAGTAAGTTAGGAGTAGGAGGCTTATAAGGAAAAAAAGAGGCTAATAGGAATAAATAATAAACTTTGCTATTATAGAAAAAGGGCAGGCAGCTATTAAATTTATTATTAAGGGAGGAACTACTAATATAGCAAAGGTAAGTATACCCTAGGGTCCTAAGCTAGGAGAGTAGGAGTTTAGTTTAATAGTAATAGTAGTATTAACTTAGTTAGGAGCTATAGGAGGCGTAGAACTAGTACTAGAGTAAAGAGTCTAGGGGTTTTATAGCGCAAGCTATAGTTCCCCTAGTCGCACTCTCCCTAGTCTTAGTTATACCTGCCCTAGCCCTAGCTACGCCTATAATAGTCCTGCTTATACTAATAGCAATAAAAAACTTACTAATAATAATAATAATAATTATAAGTCTAGTCTAAGTACTAGAGGGCCTTATAAAGGCTATAGGCTAGGAGATCCTTAGTAAGCTAAAAGAAGTATGCTAATACTAGGAAGCAAGTTTTTATATTTAGGAAAAATAGTTAGTATACTAGGGGAGTATTAATATATATTATATATATAATAGTTAGCGCTTTAGCAGGATTTTTAGCAATCTTTTTAGTATTAACTTAAATAAGTAGATATATATCCCTAGGGCCTAGGGGGCAGAGGACTTCCCTCTAAATATAAATAGACTAATCTAGCCCTATATTATAAACCCTAATATTAAGGGCAAGCTAATAATATATATACCTAAAGCAGCCCTAATACTACTAAAAGCAAAAAGGGGGCTAGGGGCTAATCGAATAGGGGCTGCTTTTTACGCCTATAATAGTAATAGTAATAGTAATATTATAGAGGTGCTAGCTAAGAGATAGAGGCTAGAGGTAGTAGTAGAGGAGGAGAGGGTATTAGTAAAGGAGGGGGTAGTAGTAGCAGGAGGGGGGGGGGAGGAGAGTCTAAGAGGAGGGAACCTAGCTCCGACCCTAGTAGCAATAGGGACTCTAAGGCAAGGGCCTAAATGCCCCCCTAAGCAGGGTTATAGTTATAAGCATAGAGGTTAGGGTAGTTATAGCAGGGGAGTATTAGGAAGCAGGTAGAGTTATTAGTGCTTTTAGTAGGGTTAGTAAATAAAAAGGCAGTCCGCCCTTAGGGGGTAATAATACTTTTTATCCTATATAATATAAAGGCAAGGTTAAACTAATATAAGTAATATTATAGGTAGGGCATTAATATATATTAGTATAATATAAGAGAGGACTCTGTTTAAGTTAGCTCGGGTCCTTAATCTATTAATATCTGCTTATATCTATCTCTTTTCTTCTTCCTTAAGGGAAGAAGGCAGAGTTTATATATATAGTTCCCTAATTCTAATCCTCTTCTTCTGCTTTATTTTCCTAATCTCCCTGTAATCCGCTTCTAATTTCGGACTAAGTTCGATCCGATTATGCTATAAGCATTGCCTAAATATAGCCCTATTATATAATTAAATGCTTTATCTATACGTACCTATTTCTAGTTATTTCCTTTAGGGGCAGATACGCGTTAAGACGCGTAGATAATTCGTATCGTGTATAGTTGTATTTATATACTAGTAGTCCTCTTTTTTATTATCGAATCGTTATAAGGGAAAAGAATAAATAAGAAGAAAAAAGGAAATAAAAAAATAGTATATAGGAAAGATAGAAAGGAAGAAATAATATAAGGAATAAATAAATAAGTATATAAAGAAGAATATAGTAAAAGAAAGAGGGTAAAGGAAACAGTCTTTTATAGTAGGGTTATAGTGCGTACTTATTATATTTCGTGCTTTTTATACGCATATACGTAACTTACCCCGCGAAATAAATTCGTTCCCTCTCTTCCTTTTATACTTCTTCTTTTCTTCTTCCTTCTATACTCCTAATAAAGAGGTAAAGCATTACTATTACTATTATAAGTAAGTATAAATAACTTAAACAGAAATAGCAGTAGTACTTTCCCGAAATCGTTACGCAAGGCTAATAAAATATTCTAGAAATGCTACTAAAGCTAGCTAAGAAACGCGGGGGTAGGGGCAGGGGGAGGGGGCGTAAGGGCGGGCGGGGTAGTAAAGAGGGTTCGTTAGTAGTAATAATAACAATAATAGCGATATTGCTCCGGCTCCTCCTCTGTATACGCGTTAAAGTAAGCAGAATTTTAGCCGATTTAATTGCGATTTCGCGATATTTTATTAAGAGCATCGGGCTAATTTTATATAAGTATCCCGGCCTCCTCGTTAAGCAGCTTGCTATCGATACCTCGGGCTCTAAGACGTATGCCGCTACTAATAATACTAAGTTGTTGCCTTTTCCTAGCCGCAACTACGCTAAAGATGCTAATAATAATAATAAAAACGCCTAAAATGCTAGGGGGGGTTTTATTAAAACCTATAAACCCTAAGTTATAGTCGGCCGCGTAGGGAGGTAATAAGGATAGTCCCCTATTATTAGTATATTTCCTATCTAGCTTAGTAGCCGCTTATAGCTAATACCTGCTAGGAATAGGACTTAGCTATAATAAAGAGTTGCTTCTACTATTTATTATAGGGGTTAAGGTATAAGATAGTAAGTATCCCCTTCTAATATCGAGATAATTCTTAGCTAATATTAGATATAAAGCTAGTACTAGAAGCAGGACGCGCTATATAGGCTCTAGCGGCGTTTATCTAGATAAACTACCCTCTCGATAAGTTTTAGAAGGGGGAGTATACTAATTTAGCTCGTATAGCTATATAAGCCTATTAGGAGTTTAAAATAAAAAAATAATCCTATAACGTAGTTTACTAGCTAGGGTCCTAGGGGGCAAAATTAGTAGGGAAATTTAGCTAGGGAAAAAAATTAAGCAAGCAAAGCCGGGCAAAAAATTTCAAGTATAGCTAGGCGCAATAAAAATTTTAGATAGATTTAGCTAGGCAGATAATTTTTATTTGCTAGTTTGCCTAGGCTAAATTAATAAAAGAGATTCTTGCTTTCTAAACATAATAAGTATAGTTTTATTTTAAAATTAATTATATATTTATATAAAAATATTTAGGATATAAAGATATAATCCCTTCGAAATAGAAAGAAAATAAGTATAGTATAGAGGCAATATCTATCCGATTTCGGGTTAGTATTAAAAAAAAAGTATTTTAAAAGTCGTAAAAAGTAAAAAACAAAAATAAAAGAATAATCGAGAAGGTTTCCCTAGAAAAAGAAATAAATCCCTCTAGGTATCTTAATTATTATCCTAAACGTTCTAGGTATAAGTCGAGGTCCTTAAGAGATTAAAACTGCGGGCTATAAGAGTCCGTTCCTTCCTAAGGATCTTATTATTATTCGAGGTCGATTTAGTCTTCTAAGCAGCTATTATACTATCTAGTACTATAAGAGATTAAAACCGCAAACTCTAGGAGTCCGTTCCTTCCTAGGGTAAAAGTCGTTTCCTAGCTTAAGTCCGGGTATTTATTTTCTAGCTAATCTGCATTTTATTAAACGTAGGACTTATATTAATAGCTAATAGTAATACTAATTAGTATAAGTAGGGTATTAATATATATTAGTATAATATAAGAGAGGACTCTGCTTAAGTTAGCTTAGGTCCTTAATCTATTAATATCTGCTTATATCTATCTCTTTTTTTCTTCTTTAAAGGAAGAAGGCAGAGTTTATATATATAGTTCCCTAATTCTAATCCTCTTTTTCTACTTTATTTTCTATAGGTAGGGCATTAATATATGTTAGTATAATATAAGAGAGGACTCTGCTTAAGTTAGCTCGGGTCCTTAATCTATTAATATCTGCTTATATCTATCTCTCTTTCTTCCTCTGTTAGAGAGGAAGACAATATATATATAAAGTCTTAAAAGCATCTAGGTTAAACTAGAGGTAATATATAATTATCCTAAACTCTATATAATCCGAATATATAGCCGCCCCCTTTCTCCTTTAAACCGTTATCGCTATAATCTTAGTATAAACTTATTACGATATTATATGCTTATCGTGCTAAGTTTAGGGGTAATCTACTTCCCCTTCTATACTACCCCTATTATACTCCTATCTCCTATCTAAAGGGGCACGATACTTATATAGAAAGGGGTAATATATACTATAACAGGGATAATATAGAATATCTAGCAGAAAGGGGTTTACGTATATTGTAACTATAACTATTGCTGAGTTAGTAGTAAGAAAGGGGCTTATATAGAAACAGGTTGTTCTATATTCTGTAGTTGCGTCCTTAATTCTAACGAATATATACTAGCAGTTCTTTCTTTATCGAATCGAATTCCGTCCGGATTCGATCTAATATCTTGCTAGTTTATCTCCTTCCTCGTTACGAATCCTTCTAGCAAGATAGTAGCCTTATTTATATTAATAAGACGTTCTAGCGTCTTATTCGGGGTTGCTTTTATTATTATATTAGCGGGATTATCTTTTCCTGCGATTTATCGGATTTTATTAATCTCTCGCCCCTTATATAACTCTCGGATAGATATAATATCGATTATAAGTCGTTTTTCTTTTATTATTCTAAGCTTAATAAGGTACTTATAGAGCGAGAACGAATCTATATATAATATAATAGGAACTCGGGCTAATCCTAGCTCGGCTATAATGCAATTTAGAGTTATTGCTAGGGAGATTCTAATATCGAATCCTAATAATATGCTATATATTTCTAAGGCGAGGATACTCTAGGTAATCCTCTTATATTTTATAGAACTCTAATAGATAACGTTTCCTTTTATAACGAAATTATTTGCTATCCTGTTTTTATTGCCTAGAATAATAATATATCTAATTTACAAGGATAAGTTATTATTATTTATAAGTAATCTATCTATAAAAATAAATAATTTAAGTGCTAAAAGGTTAAGTAGGATATATATTAATCCGCGCTGCTAATTATCCTTCTGCTATTATAGCTGCTTATTAATCCTCTAGCAGTCTTCCTTAGAAGGTTAATATTGCTAGGCAGCAATAGACAGGTCGAACGCAGCCTCTAGTTAGCAAACGGACGCAATATAGCCTCCTCGCGTATATTATTCAAGGTAGCTTTAGGCAAAATTAGGTCGGGAATAATTAATAACTTTAATCTTAGCAGCCTAGCCTTTTTATCGAATTGCTAGCGAATTCGATATAAGATATAGCTATAAACTATTAAAATCCGTTATGCTACTAGGGGTTAAGTTTACCTAGGGTTTAGAGCGAATTTAGGCAGAATTTAGCTTAGCCTTTTCTTGCTTATAGAAAGTATCTATGCTAAGAATAATTATATTATTAGTTTGCATCCTAATAAGACTAAAATAAGTATAGCTAGAATGCGATAGGAGAAGGCAGTTATTAAATATAAAAAGTCGTATATAAAGCTATTAAATATAATATTCGAAATAGGTCTAAAACTAGTAAACTCTGGATTCCGCAATACTATATAACGGCTTAATAATACGGATAATCGTCTAAGGAGGGTACTTATCCTAGAGTTCTTTCGGAAGGCTTATAAGGATTATTCGTTCGAGTATTAATTAGGATTGCGAATAAGCCTAGGTAATATCGCGAAGGCATAACTTTATCCCCTAAGCAATATACGTAAGAGCTAGAGCTAAAAGCAATTATTAGCTAACCTTTTAGATTATAGGAGACTAGGTTAGGATCTCCTTCTTGCTATTATTATTATATCCCGCAATAATTAGTCGTAATTTTTTGTACGGGTAATTAGTTGTTTTATCCTTAACTTTACGGATAAGTCGGGCACGAAAAATCCGAACTCCTTTATACTAGACGGGATCGAACTATTCGAAAGAGAAAACACCTTAGCCTATAAGGTCTATAATCTCCTTTTAGTCCGATGCTTTAAACAGGGGTCTAGGGGTTATAATCCTGCCTTCTGCGTAAAAATAAAGAAAGAGCGCGAAATCGTCCTATTCTTTCTTAGATATAAATTAGGTCGATATT
Organism: Ophiocordyceps polyrhachis-furcata BCC 54312; assembly: GCA_001633055.2. Lineage (NCBI taxonomy): Eukaryota > Fungi > Ascomycota > Sordariomycetes > Hypocreales > Ophiocordycipitaceae > Ophiocordyceps > Ophiocordyceps polyrhachis-furcata. Next base: position 2,985,642 of record LKCN02000003.1, on the reverse strand, counting down.
TTTAGTAACCGTAGCAGTTATACTTCTAAACGCTAGGAGAACTAGGTCTGTTTTCGAGTAGGTTTCGGGTTGTTTTTATCCTATTCCTAGGTATTTTTTAGTTAGGTATTATCCGAAAAGTAAGGCTATATATATATTAACCGAAAGACCTAGAGACTAGTCGAGGACCGAATTATAATATCGTAGCTATCGATAGCCTCGAGGGTAAAAGGACTAGTCTAGCTATCCTTTTCTCTCTAAACCTTAACCTAGCTTTGCAATAGGAGTTAAAAAAGCGTTATTATATCGGGGCTATTTCTAGTAGATAGCGCCTTTTTTAGTTATCGAGATACTATAATTTCTCGAAGACTTATTATTACTTTCTAAACGGCTTTAGCCTATTCTCGAGTAGTTTTTAATAGTAGAGAATCCTAAGTAATCCTTAGATATGCACTAAAAACAAGGAGGGTTAGAACTAATCTATCCGAACTAGCGGTATTATTTATAGCTTTAACCGCTATCTAGAGAATTAAATCTCGTCCTATTATTGCTCCGATTTTAGTGCTAAGAATCTTATATACCTAGCAGAGGGGGGCATAGTATTTTTTAACCTTCCCTACGGACTAATGCGCTTCTACTAGTACTTGCTAGCAGGTAATTCCTATTTATCTAGATTTATTCTAGAATTCCTTAAATAAAAAATTCGTACTTATATTGTATTAGAGCGAATCTAGGGGTCCTAAGTACGTATCGATCTATATTATCCTTAAGGCTTCCTAGGTATCCTTAGTAGATATTAAACGCAGAAATCGGGCGGCTTAAAAAGATATTATAGCGTCGATAACGTAAAGAACTAGTTTCCTACTTAAGTATATAACGTCTATAATAATTTCGAAATTAAATTCTTTATTATTATAAAGCGTAAACTTAAATTAGCTAGGTGCCTTGCTATATAACTAATAATATTAGCAGAACTTCGAGATGCTTTTAAGAGTAGTTATTAGTATTTTATATCCGGCTCTAGATAGAAGTTAGTATAATTATTATACTATAGGGTGTTTAAATTAGCGGTAAATCGTCCTAATTTCGGATTTAGTTAAAAACGAAATCGCGGCGTCTTTAGGTTAAAGAAAGAACTAAGGGTGCCCCTATTTGCAAATAACTAGCAGCGTTTTATCCTAGCTAATAAGCTCGTTTATTATATTCTAGAAGAAAATCTTTAAATAATCTATATCTGCTAAAAAAAGAAGAAATAGGGTAGGCGAAGTAAGAACGTAAAAAGTAATATTGCTAAACGGAGTTTTAACGGTTATATTACTAAGTATAAGTACGCTTTATCCTTTACCGAATTTAATAGAATTAGTGCTAGCAGATGCTTTATTAACTATAAGATACAGCATTATTTTTTATAGGGCTTTAACCTAATTTCGTTTAGTAGTCGAAATTTATATAGCACTAGTATCGATTATAATTCCCTAAAAAGACTATTAGGAGTATTAATCCTCGAGAAGAAATTGCAAAGCTAGCACGGGTTCTATTATATTTAATTTCGGGTCGTATCTAGTAAGAAGGTGCATAAATACTAACGTAGAAAGGAACTAAGAGGCTTCCTATTGCCTTAAGATATCCTTAGGGTTATTATTAATTACGTGCTATTCTTCGTTATATAGCTTAAGTCCTTCGAATACTATAATATAGGCTATAAAGTCCTAAGGGCCGTTATCTAAAAATTCGCAGTATGCTATATACGAGGTCTTTGCCCGCTTTTATTTTTTAGGCGGGTATTTAGTCGACTAATAACTAACCTTGCTATATATAAAATACTTTCGAGTCTAGTTCTTATTTAGTCTAAAATCGGATCGAATTTAGGTTATTCTTAAACTATCTTCCGACCGATTTTATATATTATTCTAATATTTATAGTCTAGATAATAAATTGCGCTCTATTATAATATCTATTTAGCTTTATTTTTTGCAATCGATATTTCTAGGGCGGATTATAAATCTGCTTATAAGTTCTTAATATCCTTAGCTAGTCGAAATAACGCAAACTTAAGTTCTAGTACTCCTTGGCATATATTAATAATTATTATACGTAAGGGAGTATCTCTATTATATCCCTTTCTAAGGGCTCGTTAATATAACTCTAGTTTATCGAATAGTTTCTAGAGAACCTCGTATAGAGAAAGTTCCGAATTTATCCTGCAAATAGATTAAAATATAATCGATATCTAGTTAGTAAAATAATATACGTAATTAATATCCGACTCAAAGTGTTTCTTAAGTTAGTTATATTACGCCTTAAAGGTATTATACTATTTAATATAATCTATAAAGTACTACTATGCTTGTCTAGTCTAAATACGAGGGAAAATTAAATAGAAGTATCTAGGGGCAATTTTTAATAAAAAACAAACGTTAAAAAATAAATAGATAATATCGTTAAGCAAGTTATATAGTTTCCCCGTAAAGTTCTTTATCTTATCCTAGACTTTAGTAAATTTTATTATAATATTATTATTAATAGGCAAGTTAGGAGTCGATTTTAGAGGTAACTTAATATAAAATTTAAACAGGATCGATTTAGACTTTTCCTAAAGTTAGATTAAACTCGAAGCGATTTCTTATAGAGTTCTTATATTATTTTAGTTAGGTTCCGGAAAAGCAGTATTTTATATAAGTAGGTTTTAGAATCGATATAACGTTAGGTATTAAGTTTATCCTTAGGGAATATCCTTATTTATTATAGGTTCTATAGATTAAGTTATTTAGGGATTTATTTAGGGGATAGGTAAAGGTTCTCTTTAACGCAGTAGTAAAGAGTTCTAAATTAATAGTATTTGCCCTCTAGTTAGCAATAGGGATAGATTTAAATTTAGGGAGTTTCTAGTTAGAGGTTATTATATCCCCTATAGAAGGGCATAGTAAGGCAGTTAAGTGCCTTTTTCGAATTGCGCTTATTAATATATTAAAAGCAGCTATTACTCGAGTTATTCCTAGTTTAGGATCCGTACGAAAAAGGGTCCTATTCTTGCGTTTCTAGGTCCTAGAAAGAATCCTCTGCCTCTAAGGAAACTTTTTAGCAATTTCGTTACTCTAGGATCCGCTAATTCCTAGATATTTTCGTCCTAGCCTTTAAAGGCATCCTAAAAATCCTTAAGGAGAAAAGTGCTAGAGCTCCTAGATAATTTTATAAAATATAAGATCTAAAGTTCGATATTAGTCGGATCTTAATATAAATTCGGGATAGGTTTATCCTAGTTTTCGATTTATTTAATTAAGGCGTTTTTTATCTTTCTTGCAAGATCCTAGAGGATAATCTATATAATCTCCTAAGCAAACTTAGTATTCTAGGGTTATTAGCGATTACCTTCTATAGTAATTTCTGCTAATATCCTAGTTATTATTAACGAGAATTCGTATCGATTTTATAGATATCTTTTTCTAGTATCGAGATAGGTTTCTAAGGGATTAAAACTATAGGCTATAAGAGTCTATTCCTCCTTAGTCTCGATATTGCTCCTCTAAATAGTCGATATAGCCGCAAGTTCCTAGATAGTTAAAACTGCGAACTCTAGGAGTCTATTCGTATCTAAGAGGTCTATTAGCTTTCTTAGCTTAGAAATAGGCAACCTAGTCTAGCTAATCTATATATTATTAGATATAGGACTTATATTAATAGCTAATAGTAATACTAATTAGTATAGGTAGGGTATTAATATATATTAGTATAATATAAGAGAGGACTCTGCTTAAGTTAGCTCGGGTCCTTAATCTATTAATATCTGCTTATATCTATCTCTCTTTCTTCCTTTATTAGAGAGGAAGATAATATATATATAAAGTCTTAAAAGCATCTAGGTTAAACTAGAAGTAATATATAATTATCCTAAACTCTATATAATCCGAATATATAGCCGCCCCCTTTCTCCTTTAAACTATTATTACTACGATCTTAGTATAAACTTATTACGATATTATATACTTATTATGCTAAGTTTAGGGGTAATCTACTTCCCCTTTTATACTGCCCCTATTATACTCCTATCTCCTATCTAAAGGGGCATAATACTTATATAGAAAGGGGTAATATGCACTATAACGGGGATAATATAGAATATCTAGCAGAAAGGGGTTTGCGTGCATTATAACTATAACTATTGCCGAGTTAGTAGTAAGAAAGGGGCTTATACGGAAACAGGTTGTTCCGTATTCCGTAGTTGCGTCCCTGATTCTAACGAACATATATTTTCTTAATCTCCTTACAATCTGCTTTTAATTTTAGACTAAGTTCGATCTAATTATGCTACGAGTACTGCCTAAATATAGCCCTATTGCATAATTAAATGCTTTATCTATACGTACCTATCCCTAGTTATTTCCTTTAGAGGCAGATACGCGTTAAGACGCGTAGACGATTCGTATTATATATAGTTGTATTTATACAAGTATAATTATATAAACTATAGAGCTAGCTTACTAGCAGAGACCTTATAGCTAAGTAGATAAATAAAGTTAGCCTAGTCTTTTAGGGAGCCTAGGTTAGAGAGCAGGAGTCTCTAGGCGCTTATATAAGGGCAGCGGAGGAATAAGTGCTTAGCAGTCTTATCCTTGCTAGTGCTATAGGGGCAATATAGGGATAGTATATTAGGGATATAGCATATATAAAGAAAATTATAAGTAGGGCATTAATATATATTAGTATAATATAAGAGAGGACTCTGCTTAAGTTAGCTCGGGTCCTTAATCTATTAATATCTGCTTATATCTATCTCTTTCTTCTTCCTTAAGGGAAGAAAGCAGAGTTTATATATATAGTTCCCTAATACTAATCCTCTTTTTCTGCTTTATTTTCCTAATCTTCCTATAATCTGCTCCTAATCTCGGACTAAGTTCGATCCGATTATACTATAAGTACTGCCTAAATATAGCCTTATTATATAATTAAATGCTTTATCTATACGTACCTATCCCTAGTTATTTCCTTTAGGGGCAGATACGCGTTAAGACGCGTAGATAATTCGTATTATATATAGTTATATTTATATACTAGTAGTCCTCTTTTTATTATCGAATTATTATAAGGGAAAGGAATAAATAAGAAGAAAAAAGGTAATAAAAAAAGAATATATAGAAAAGATAAAAAGGAAGAAATAATATAGGAAATAAATAAATAAGTATATAAAAAAGAATATAGTAAAAAAAAGAGGGTAAAGGAAATAGTCTTTTATAGTAGAGTTATAGTACGTACTTACTATATTTTATGCTTTTTATACGCGTATATATAACTTACCCCGCAAAATAAATTCGTTCCCTCTCTTCCTTTTATATTTCTTCTTTTCTTCTTCCTTCTATACTCCTAATAAAGAGGTAAAGCATTATTATTACTATTATAAGTAAGTATAAATAACTTAAATAGAAATAGTAGTAGTACTTTCCTAAAATCGTTATATAAGGCTAATAAAATATTCTAGAAATACTACTAAAGCTAGCTAAAAAACGCAGGAGTAAGGGTAGGGGGAGGGGGCGTAGGGGCAGGCGGGGCAGTAGAGAGGGTAGGCCTTTAGGCGAAAATACCTCGATAAGAGAGATAATAGCTATTAGTAGTAATAATAATAATAATAGCAATATTGCTCTAGTTCTCCCTTTACGTATATAGTAAAGTAAGCAGAATTTTAGCTAATTTACTCGCAATTTCGCAATATTTTATAAGAGTATTAGACTAATTTTATATAAGTATCCTAGCCTTATTATTAAGCAGCTTGCTATTAATACCTTAGGCTTTAAGACGCATACTACTACTAATAATACTAAGTCGTTGCCTTTTCCTAGCTATAACTACGCTAAAAACGCTAATAATAATAATAAAGACGCCTAAGACGCTAAGGGGGTCTTATTAAAACCTATAGACCCTAAGTCGTAGTTAGCCGCGTAGGGAGGTAATAAGGATAGTCCCTTATTACTAGTATATCTCCTATCTAGCTTAGTAGCTGCCTATAGCTAATACCTACTAGGAATAAGACTCGGCTATAGTAAAGAGTTGCTTCTACTATTTATTGTAGGGGTTAAGTTATAAGATAGTAAGTATCCCTTTCTAATATCGAGATAATTCTTAGCTAATATTAGATATAAAGCTAGTACTAGAAGCAGGACGCGCTATATAGGCTCTAGCAGCGTTTATCTAGATAAACTACTCTCTCGACGAGTTTTAAAAGGGGGAGTATACTAATTTAGCTTATATAGCTATATAAGCCTATTAGGAGTTTAGAATAAAAAAATAATCCCGTAATATAGTTTGCTAGCTAGGGTCCTAGGGGCAAAATTAGCAGGGAAATTTAGCTAGGGGAAAAAAATTAAGCAAGCAAAGCTAGGCAAAAAAAAATTTTAAGTATAGCTAGGCATAATAAAATTTTTAGATAGATTTAGCTAGGCAGATAATTTTTATTTACTAGTTTGCCTAGGCTAAATTAATAAAAGAGATTCTTGCTTCCTAAATATAATAAGTATAGTTTAATTTTGCATTTATATAAAAATATTTTAGGATATAAAGGCGTAATCCCTTCGAAATAGAAAGAAAATAAGTATAGTATAAAGGCAATATCTATCTAATTTCGGGTTAGTATTAAAACAAAGTATTCTAAAAGTCGTAAAGAGTAAAAAACAAAAGTAAAAGAATAATCGAAAAGGTTTCTCTAGAAAAAGAAATAAATCCCTCTAGGTATTTTAATTATTATCCTAAATATTCTAGGTATAAGTTAAGGTCCTTAAGAGATTAAAACCGCGGGCTATAAGAGTCCGTTCTTTCCTAAGGATCTTATTATTATTCGAGGTCGATTTAGTCTTCTAGGCAGCTATTATACTATCTAGTACTATAAGAGATTAAAACCACAAACTCTAGGAGTCCATTCCTTCCTAGGGTAAAGGTTATTTCCTAGCTTAGGTCTAGATATCTATTTCCTAGCTAATCTGTATTTTATTAGATATAGGACTCGTATTAATAGCTAATAGTAATACTAATTAGTATAAATAGGGCATTAATATATATTAGTATAATATAAAAGAGGACTCTACTTAAGTTAGCTCGGGTCCTTAATCTATTAATATCTGCTTATATCTATCTCTCTCTTCTTCCTTAAGGGAAGAAGGCAGAGTTTATATATATAGTTCCCTAATCCTAATCCTCTTCTTTTGCTTTATTTTCCTAATCTTCCTGCAATCTGCTCTTAATCTCGGACTAAGTTCGATCCGATTATACTACGAGTACTGCCTAAATATAGCCCTATTGCATAATTAAATGCTTTATCTATGCGTACCTATCCCTAGTTATTTCTTTTAGGGGCAGATACGCGTTAAGACGCGTAGACGATTCGTATTATATATAGTTGTATTTATATAAAAATAGTTTAGCCTAATCCTGCTAGACTAAAGCTATATTAGGATACTGCTAAGAAATTTAGGAAAGGTAGTATATAAGTTAAGGGCAAAGCGTAGTTTAAATTAGGGGCGTTTATTAGTTGCCTATCTATAAGATTATCTATAGTACTTAAAATAGCCTTTCTAGGAATCCTATTAGAGGAGCTATTTAGCCTAAAGGCGCTCCTATAAGTCCTAACGTAACTATAAGCTAGGGTTAGATAACCCTGCCTAATTTATTATAGAGTCCTTTAGTAACTAGAATATAATATAGGGGGCAGGGGGTTAACTATAGCAGGGCTAGAAACGCTAGGAGACCCGGGCGTATGCGGCTCGAATGCTAGCTATAATACTATTAGCCTCGAGGAGCTAAAAGGTATAAGCAGAGCAGTAGGAGAGGTAGAGGTTAAGTAGAGGGACGAAAGCTTCGGACTCTATATAGTATAGGGGGGTAGCCCTATAGGCTCTAGTAATAACCCTAAGGCATTTAGATTAGACCTTGGATAGTTCCTTATAAATAGGACTACGGGGGGGGAAAGTTTGCTATTAATAGAGTTATAATTAAGAATAATCGCTCTTAGTTCTTCTATATTTATTTATAACTTAGCACTTTCTAGTAAAGTTTCCTTTTATATATATTATATATTAATAATTTTACTAACTAGCCTAATTCCTTCCTAGTATATATTAATAAGACTCTTAGCAAATTATATAAAGAGTAATATATAGGTCTTTCTTTAGTTATATTATTATAAGAGATATTAGAATCCCTTAGTATATATATTATATAATAGGCATATATTCTTTTTAAGGCTAAATAGTTATACTAGTCTAATTATACTAAGATTATCCTTTTAGCTTCTAGTTTTTATACTAAACCTAAGAAATAACTAGATTAGGAGATAATATAGCCTATAATATACTAAGCTTTTATATTACTCTTAAAAAGCTTTAATAGTATATTTAACTCTAAGGATATATCTTAAGTAATATTTAATCTTCTACCTTATACTAAGGCTAACCTAATAGATATTATTATTATTAATTATATACTAGGGGCTATAAAAGGTATCTAGAACCTCTATATAAGTCGAGTAGGAAAAACCCCCTTAAGGGGGAAAACCCCCTAGCAAATAGAGCAAAAAGAAAGGCCTTACGCCCCTAGGGGTCGTAAGGCGGGGAACTTAGTAGTATAGTAAGGTATAAGGCAGCTGCCCGCTAGGGTAGTCTTAGGAAAATAAAGGAGATAAAGGGAGATAAGGAAGGGAGGTAATAACTTAGCGCGGAAAGTAGGGGAGGGGGGGGGGAGGGCAGTAAGGGCAGAGGGGGTAGTAGAATTGGAATAATAGTAAATCCGCTCTAGGGAGGGTATATAAACCTCTCCTTCCTCCTTTTCCTTCTCTCCTTTTTTCTTTCTTCTTTATTATCTTAAGAGGTAAAGGCCCCTTAACTTAAAAGGTTAGCCTGCTATTAGGTCGACTAATATAATTATATAGGGCAGTAGGCTAATATATAACCCTATAAGTAACTAAGCAATAGCAAGATAATAATAATAATAGTAACTTAGTAAAAAAAAAAATAGCAGCCTTACTTTTTGCTATAATCCCTACTATATAAATACAACTATATATAATACAAATTATCTACGCGTCTTAACGCATATCTGCCCCTAAAGGAAATAACTAGAGATAGGTACGTATAGACAAAGCATTTAATTATATAATAGGGCTATATTTAGGCAGTACTTATAGTATAATCGGATCGAACTTAGTCCGAGATTAGAAGCGGATTATAGGGAGATTAGGAAAATAAAGCAAAAGAAGAGGATTAGGATTAGGGAACTATATATATAAACTCTGCCTTCTTCCCTTAAGGAAGAAAGAAAAGAAATAGATATAAGCAGATATTAATAGATTAAGGACTTAAGCTAACTTAAGCAGAGTCCTCTCTTATATTATACTAATATATATTAATGCCTTACCTATACTAATTAGTATTACTATTAGCTATTAATATAAGTCCTATATTTAATAAATATATAGATTAGCTAGGAAATAGATACCTAGACCTAAGCTAGGAAATAACTTTTACCCTAGGAAGGAACGGACTCCTAGAGTTTGCAGTTTTAATCTCTTATAGTACTAGATAGTATAATAGCTGCTTAGAAGACTAAATCGACCTCGAATAATAATAAGATCCTTAGGAAGGAACGGACTCCTATAGCCCGCGGTTTTAATCTCTTAAAGACCTTGACTTATACCTAGAACGTTTAGAAAAGACTAAATTAACCTCGAATAATAATAAGATCCTTAGGAAGAAACGGACTCTTATAGCCTGCGGTTTTAATCTTTTAAGGACCTCGACTTATACTTAGAATGTTTAGGAAAAACTAAATCGACCTTAAATAATAATAAGATTCTTAGAAAGGAACGGACTCTTATAGCCTATAGTTTTAATCTCTTAAGGACCTCGACTTATACCTGGAATATTTAGGATAATAATTAAGATACCTAGAGGGATTTATTTCTTTTTCTAGGGAAACCTTCTCGATTATTTTTCTATTTTTGTTTTTTACTCCTTACGACTTTTAGAATACTTTATTTTAATATTAACCTAAAATCGGATAGATATCGCCTCTATACTATACTTATTTTCTTTTTATTTCGAAAGGATTATATCTTTATATCCTAAATAGTTTTATATAAATGCATAATTATTTTTACTTAAACTATACTTATTATATTTAAAAAGCAAGAATTTCTTTTATTAATTTAGCCTAGGCAAACTAGCAAATAAAAATTATCTGCCTAGCTAAATCTATTTAAAAAAATTTTTATGCCTAGCTATATTTAAAATTATTTTTGCCTAGCTTTGCTTGCTTAATTTTTTGCCTCCCTGCTAAACTTCCCTGCTAATTTTGCCCCTAGGACCCTAGCTAGCAAGCTACGTTATAGGATTATTTTTTTATCCTAAACTCCTAATAGGCTTATATAGCTATACGAGCTAAATTAGTATACTCCCCTTTCTAAAACTCGTTAAGAGGGTAGTTTATCTAGATAAACGCTACTAGAGCCCGTATAGCGCGTCTAGCTTTAGGTACTAGCTTTATATTTAATATTAGCTAAGAATTATCTCGATATTAGAAGGGGATACTTACTATCTCGTACCTTAATCCCTATAATAAATAGCAGAAGCAACTCTTTACTATAGCTAAGTCCTATTCCTAATAGGCGTTAGCTATAAGCGGCTACTAAGCTAGATAGGAGATATACTAGTAATAAAAGACTATCCTTATTACCTCCTTATATAGCTAACTGCAACTTAGGGTTTATAGGTTTTAATAAGACCCCCCTAGCGTTTTAGGCGTTTTTATTATTATTATTAGCGTTTTTAGTATAGTTATAGCCGGGAAAAGGCGACGACTTAGTATTATAAGCAGTAGCGTATATCTTAGAGCCCGAGGTATTAATAGCAAGCTGCTTAAAGAGGAAGCTAGGATACTTGTATAAAATTAGTTTAATACTCTCTATAAAACGTCGCGAAAATTATTCTAAAATCGCGATTTAATTAGCTAGAATTCTGCTTACTCTAATAAATATATAGAGGAGGACCTAGAGGGATATTGCTATTATTATTATTATTACTACTAATAACTATCGTCTCTCTTATTAAGGTATCTTCGCCTAAAGGCCTACCCTTTCTACTGCCCCGCCCGCCCCTATGCCCCCTCCCCCTGCCCCTACCCCTGCGTTTCTTAGCTAGCTTTAGTAGTATTTCTAGAATATTTTATTAGCCTTATATAATAATTTCGGGAAAATATTACTGCTATTTCTAGTTATATTATTTATACTTACTTTTAATAATAATAATAATACTATATTACTTTATTAGAAATATAAAAGGAAGAAGAAAGAAAGAAGTATAAGAGGAAGAGAGGGAATAAATTTATTTTACGGGGTAAGTTATATATACGCGTATAAAAAGCGCGAAATATAGTAAGTATATACTATAACCCTACTACCTTATAAAAGACTGTTTCCTTTACCCTCTTTCTTTTACTATATTTTTTTTTATATACTTATTTATTTATTTCCTATATTATTTCTTCCTTTCTATCTTTCTTATATACTATTTTTTTATTACTTTTCTTCTTCTTATTTATTTCTTTTCCCTATAACCCCTACGATAATTTAATAATAAAAAGAGGACTGCTAGTATATAAATATAACTATATATAATACAAATTATTTACGCGTTTTAACGCATGCCTGCCTTTAAAAGAAATAACTAGGGATAAGTACGTATAGATAAAGCATTTAATTATATAATAGGGCTATATTTAGGCAGTACTTATAGTATAATTAGATAAACTTAGTCTAAAATTAGAAGCGGATTATAGGGAGATTAGGAAAATAAAGCAGAAAAAGAGGATTAGGATTAGGGAACTATATATATAAACTCTGCCTTCTTCCCTTAAAAAAGAAGGAAGAGAGATAGATATAAGCAGATATTAATAGATTAAGGACCCGAGCTAACTTAAGCAGAGTCCTCTTATATATTATACTAATATATGTTAATGCCCTACCTATATATAGGGATAGTATATTAGGAATATAATATATATAAAGAAAATAGTTTAGCCTAATCCTGCTAGACTAAAGCTATATTAGGACGCTGCTAAGGAATTTAGAAAAGGTAGTATATATATTAAGGGCAAGGCGTAGTTTAAATTAAGGGCGTTTATTAGTTGCCTATCTATAAGACTATCTATAGTACTTAAAATAGCCCTCCTAGGAATCCTATTAGAGGAGCTATTTAGCCTAAAAGCGCTCTTATAAGTCCTAATATAACTATAAGCTAGGGTTAGATAACCCCGCCTAATATATTATAGAGTCCCTTAGTAACTAGAGTGCAATATAAGGGGCAGGGGGTTAACTATAGCAGGGCTAGAGACGCTAGGAGACCTAGGCATACGCGGCTCGAATACTAGCTATAATACTATTAGCCTCGAGGAGCTAAAAGGTGCAGGCAGAGCAGTAGGAGAAGTAGAGGTCGAGTAGAGGGACGAAAGCTTCGGACTCTATATAGTATAGGGGGGTAGCCCTGTAAGCTCTAGTAATAACCCTAAGGCATTTAGATTAGACTGCTAAGCGGATAACCTTTATATAGATCTTACGAGCGCGGATAAAAGAGAAACCCTATATAGATATAGCGAGGTTAGTTAGTGCAAGCTGCTGTTTCTAGAGTTTCTGCATAAGTTAGCGCAAGTAAGCCACCTAATAGATATTAGTTCTATTAAATCTAGCACTTTTAGTATACCTTAGCATAAGTATTACTATAAATATAACTAAGTTAGTTACTTCTAATATAATTGCCCTTAGCTATATGCGTAATCTTAGATTTCTAAGTTAGTATTAAATTCTAGGCTAGTAAAAAGAACTAAGAGTAGGGCAGAGATTTTTAACTAGGGTAATAAGGCATAAGGGATTTATAGATCGGCTATAAGGGTTATAGTCTAGGATAGGCTAAGCGATTACTTCTTAGGAGGGACTAGCTAGTAGTTAGCTATTTATAGCAGGCTTTTATAGTTTATATATAGCTTTATACTAGTATAATATATAGTTATTATAGTATTAACTATATAGTATTAACTAGCTTATGCTTTTTATCTCCTTTAAGGATAACGGGTATATAAAGGACTAGGTTTTTAACCTAGTTATATCTTTATAAGGGGATTATAAGTATATAACTAGCAGGCTCTCTAGCTTAGTTAGGATATAATAGGCTTATATTAATATAGGCTTATTATTAATAGCCGACCTTATAAGGTATATAGCTAGCTAGCAGGGAGCTTTTCTCCCTTCCTCTCTCTTTCTTTTTAATAGTTCTATTTATTACTCCTTTTTAGTTCGACTTAGTATTATCTCTTTATCGATTCCTTTATAAAATATATTTTAATAAAACTTAAAAGAGAGATTATAAAGACTTTAAATAGTAGAAAGAAAAAATTCTCTTAAAATAAGCTTAAAAGCATTATTAAAAAAGCTTATAATAATATTATTAATAAAGACTTTTTTCTTAGTATTATAAGATTAATGCTTTAATAAAATAAAGCTATAATTTAGGTTAAAAGGTAATATATAACATTTTAAGGCAATATAATAGTTTACTTTTTTATATAGAACTTACTAGCATTTCCTTATACCTTTTTATCTTCTACTAGTAAACCTTATCTTTAAGCCTAATATCCTATTAGCCGCCTCGACCCGCCTATATTACAGGAAAAGAGGGTATTTATAATCTTTCAGGGGTTGTATTGTATTATACTCTTTCTGTGGATGAAAGAATATATGCGGGCCTTTTCTTTCTCACAAGATTCCCGGTGAAGTGAACTTCGGTGCAATTGGTCTTATCTGGCATTCGTTCTTAAAGTCTCCCGTCAGCCCCCCCAATATGGCTAATCATCCGGGCGAGTATCCGGCAAACCTTCCTCCACAGGATGCAGGTGCTACTCGAACATTGCTTCACGTACAATCCGACCACGTTGTTGTACCTTATCATGCAAAGAACTTGTCGAAGCCTGCTCTCGGCCCCAGCAACCCATCAAGAGACGTTCAGAAGCGGAAAAACATCCTTACTGGTCACGGGGAGGAAATAATCCTGAGCGAGCATTCGTTTCGGAGTAAACACAGAGCAGTGGAAAGGAAAGGTGGCCCAGAACGGGAATACCTGAGCGGAGTGGATGCGAAGCATGAAGCCGCACGTATTCGCGCCGGTAGGCAGCGCAAGGGTGACGCGACTATCGTCGAAGGCGCAGGAGCTTACATCGGTCCTTGGGCCAAGCATTCAGTACAGGAGGATGACGTGTTAGCGGATGAAGTTTGTTCGAGGACAACCGAGGAATACGACATGACCAACGAGGATGAGGACTTAATCAAGAGTGGCACGGTCGTTGAAGCCCCTGCGGTAGGTATCGCTCGGCGCAAGGTAGTTGAGGAGCTAGGAGATGAGACAACAATATTTCATGGTTCCGAAAAGCATGACTACCAGGGCCGCACATACATGCATGTTCCCCAAGACCTTGGCATTGATCTACGGAAGGAACCGGGGGCGACCACCAATTATATACCCAAGAAGCAAATATTCTCTTGGAAGGATCATTCCATGGCAGTAACGGCTTTGCGCTTCTTACCTGGCTCGGGACACTTGCTCTTGTCTGCCAGTTCCGACGCGACCATCAAAATACGAGACGTTTATCACGACAGGGAACTTCTGCGGACGTATCATGGCCACTCAAAGGCCGTCTCAGATATATGTTTCAACTCCACAGGAACGCAATTTCTCTCTTCCGCTTACGATAGGATGATCAAGTTATGGGACACCGAAACCGGCAGCTGCATCAACAAGTTTACCACGGGCAAAACACCTCATGTGATCAAGTTCAACCCGGCTCCCGAGCATGCAAGCGAATTTGTAGCAGGCATGTCTGATAAGAAAATTGTACAGTGGGATACACGCACGCCAGGTCACATTATGCAAGAATATGACCATCACCTGGCTGCCATTAACACCATTACATTCGTCGACCAGAACCGAAGATTCATCACGACATCCGACGACAAATCGCTCCGGGCTTGGGATTACAACATTCCAGTTCCAATCAAGTATATTGCGGAGCCTGACATGTATCCAATGACGAACGCGGCTCTTCACCCTAGCGGCAAATGTGTTGCATATCAAAGCTCGGATAATCAGATTCTTGTCTACGGTGCGAATGACAAGTTTCGACAGAACAGGAAGAAGAGCTATCGGGGACACAACAACGCCGGGTTAGCCATCGATCTTGACTGTAGCCCGGACGGCCAGTTTCTGGCCTCAGGGGACTCGGGAGGCTACGTGTGCTTCTGGGATTGGAAGACCTGCAAGATGTATCACAAAATGAAGGCTGGGAGTCAGGCTATAACATGCGTCAAGTGGCATCCTCAGGAAACCAGCAAGGTTGTGACGGCCGGCTTAGAGGGTGAAATCAGATACTGGGACTAACTCAAGCGAGTCGCGAAAAATTTATTAGGGGTCTTGAAATCCGGCTCTGTAGTTGGCTAGAAAGGCTCCTTTTTTCTAATCTGACTAATTATAAAACAAATATCTATTTTGCATCGCCCTCTTAGTATAGTAGTTACTTATAAGCAGGGTTAGAAAACTATTTATAAGTAATTTATAAGTAATTTTTTATTATTTTTTTATAGTTTTTCTTACTTATAAGTAATTTTTTCAGGGCTATAATTTAAATTATAAAAAAACATTATAAGTGAATTTTATAAAATATTAAAATAAATATTTATTTTTTTTAAAAAATAAAAATATATAATTTTTCTATATTAATAATAAGTACTTTAATAAAATATTTAACTTTTCTACTATAGCAATATTAAGTACTCGCTTTATTTTTTTTCTAAAAAATACGTTGTTATATTTAGTTCTCCTTTCTTCTTTTTTAGGTTTAGTATAGCGCTATTTGCAGCGCCCCTAGGCAGGGTCCTTAAAAATACTATTAAAGTCTAGATAGTAATTAAAGCCCTATTAAGGGGCTAGCTATAAGGGAGCGCACTTAGGCTAGACAAAGTATATTTAATTATAAATACTGCTTTTATAAGAGTATATATAATAATACAGCTATAAAAAAGCTTAATAATATATGAAATAGGTACTTTTATAAGACAAGACCTATACTATTTTATAGCGCCTTTATAACGCTTTAAAATGCATATTTTTTTATTTTAAACGGATGAGAAATAAGCTTATAATTAGACTTAAAACATATACTATAAATAGGGCCTAATTCGTACCTATACCCCCCTAAGCACAGCGCTTACAGCAGGGTAAGGTACATACCTACAGGGGCTATAGCGGGCGCGTTATAGCGGTTATAGCGGGTGTTATAGGCAGGGTTAGGAAAAAATCACTTATAAGTAATTCGTGAGTGATTTTTTAATGTATTTTTTTTCGTAATTTAAATTACTTATAAGTGATTTTTTCAGGGCTATAATTTAAATTATTAAAAAAATCACATTATAAGTGATTTTTTAAAATAATTATAAAAAAATCATTAAGATTTTTTCTAAAAATAGATATATATAATTTTTTAAAAAACTAATAATATATACTTATCTTTAAAAACGACTCATAAAGTATACTATATATTTCTATAGAAAAATAAAAAAATTAATATAGAAAATAAGTTTTTAAAATATAATAAAGGGAAGAAAGTATAATTAAAAAAACCTTCTAATAAATAAAAAAGCTTCCTTTTTATATAAAAGGCTTTAGTTTATTTTTTAGTATTTTTTATATTTTTAAAAAAAACTCCTTAATATAATATAAAAATATTAGTTGCTTTTATATATTTATATATAAAAATTTATTAAAACTTATATGCTAAATATTAGGAAGTAAGAAAAGTAATTATAAAGGCTTTTTAACTTATAAAACTTTATTTTTATTTTGGTTTTTTTTCTTTTTTTAGTATTTTTAAAGTAGGGTTTTTATACCTACCCTATAGAAAAAAGTAGTACTACTAACATTTAATTTAAAGACTATATAATATTATGTAAAATATAATAAAAATATAATTTAGTATATACTTACTATAAAAAGCTTATATAAGGTTTTTAGCTCCCTATCTTTTTTAATAGGCTATATATTAAATAAAATATTTTTTTTACTCTTTTTTAAAAAAGTATTTTTTTTCCTGCATAGAAACTCTTAGGAAAGGTTTACCCTAAAAAGTAGTTTTTTTCTAATTTAGTAAGTATATGTTTGTTAAAATTAGGGACGCAACTATAGAATATAGAATAACCTGTTTCCGCATAAGCCCCTTTTTTATAATTAACTCGACGATTATATAAGCTATAATATACGCAAACCCCTTTCTACTAGATAGTTAATATTATCCCTATCGTAGTGCATATTACCCCTTTCTATATAAGTATTCTGCCCTTTTAAATAGGAGATAGGAGTATAATAAGGGCAGTATAGAAAGGGAAGTAGATTACCCCTAAACTTAGTATAATAAGCATATAATATTATAAAAAGTTTATACTAAGATTATAGTAATAACGGTTTAAAGGAGAAAGGAGGCGGCTATATTTTTAGATTATATAGAGTTTAGGATAATTATATATTACCTCTAGTTTAACCTAAATGCCTTTAAGATTATATATATATTTTATCTTCCTCTTTAATAGAGGAAAAAGAAAAAAGTATAAATATAAGCAGATATTAATAAATTAAGAACCTAAGCTAACTTAAGCAGAGTCCTCTCTTATATTATACTAATATATATTAATACCCTACCTATACTAATTAGTATTACTATTAACTATTAATATAAGTCCTATATCTAATAATATATAAATTAGCTAGACTAGGTTGCTTATTTCTAAGCTAAGAAAGCTAATAGACCTCTTAGATATAAATAGACTCCTAGAGTTCGTAGTTTTAACTATCTAGGAACTTATAGCTATATCGACTATTTAGAGGAGTAATATCGAGACTAAGGAGGAACGGACTCCTATAGCCTATAGTTTTAATCCCTTAGAAACCTATCTTAATACTAGATAAAAATACCTGTAAAATTAATATAAATCCTTATTAATAATAACTAGGATATTAGCAGAAATAACTATAGAAAGTAATTACTAATAACCCTAGAATACTAAGTTTACTTAGGAGATTATATAAATTAACCTTTAGGATTTTATAAAAAAGATAAAAAACGCCTTAATTAAATAAATCGAAAACTAGGATAAACCTATTCCGAATTTATATTAAGATCTAACTAATATTAAACTCTAAATCTTATATTTTATAAAATTATTTAGGAGCTCTAGCACTTTTCTCCTTAAGGATTTTTAGGATACTTTTAAGGGCTAGGACGAAAATATCTAGGAATTAGCAGATCCTAGAGTAATAAAATTACTAAAAAGTTTCCTTAGAAGAAGAGGATTCTTTCTAGAACCTAGAAATATAAGAATAGGACCCCTTCTTATATAGATCCTAAACTAGGAATAGCTTAAGCAATAGCCGCTCTTAATATATTAATAAGCGTAATTCGAAGAAAGCATATAACTGCCTTACTATGCCCTTCTATAGGGGATATAATAACCTCTAACTAGAAACTCCCTAAATTCGAATCTATCCTAATTACTAACTAAAAGGCAAATACTACTAATTTAAAACCCTTTACTACTATATTAAAGAAAACCTTTACCTATTCCCTAAATAAACCCCTAAATAACTCTATTTATAGAACCTATAATAAATAAAAATATTCCCTAAGGATAAATTTAATATCTAATATTATATCGATTCTAAAACCTACTTATATAGGATATAGCCTTTCTAGAATATAACTAGAATAATATAAAAACTCTATATAAAATCGCTTCGACTTTAATTTAACTTTAGGAAAAGCCTAAATTAATCCCTTTTAAATTTTATATTAAGTTACCCCTAAAATTAACTCCTAACTTACCTATCGATAATAATATTATAACTAAATTTACTAAAGTCTAGGATAAAATAAAGAACTTTATAGGGAAACTATATAATTTGCTTAATAATATTATCTATTTATTTTTTAACGTTTATTTTTTATTAAAGATTGCCCCTAAATACTTCTATTTAATTTTCCCTTATATTTAGACTAGTTGCGTATAATAGTACTTTATAGATTATATTAAGTAGTATAATACCTTTAAGACGTAATATAACTAACTTAAGAAATACTTCGAGTCGGATATTAATTACGCGTACTATTTTACTAACTAGATATTAACCTTTTTCTAATCTATTTATAGGGTAAATTTAGAACTGCCTTTATATAATATTCTCTAGAAACTATTCGATAAACTAGAGTTTATTAATAAGCCCTTAGTAAGGGGTATAAAGGAGATACCCTTTTATATATAATAATTATTAATATATACTAAGGAGTACTAGAACTTAAGTTTATATTATTCTAACTAGCTAAAAATACTAAGAACTTATAAGTAGATTTATAATCTATACTAGAAATATTAATTGCAAAGACTAAAGCTAAATAGATATTATAATATAGTATAATTTATTATCTAGACTATAGATATTAGAATAATATATAAAATTAATCTAAAGATAATTCGAGAATAACCTAAGTCTAATCTAATTTTAGACTAAATAAGAATTATACTTAAAAGTATTTTATATATAGTAAGGTTAGTTGCTAGTTTACTAAATACCCGCCTAAAAAATAAAAGCAGGCGAAAACCTTATATATAGCATACTGCGAATTTTTAGATAATAGCCCTTAGGACTTTACAGCCTATATTACTATATTCGAAGGACTTAAATTATATAATAAAGAATAGTATATAATTAATAATAACCTAGAGGATATTTTAAAGTAATAGGAAGCCTCTTAGTTCCTTTCTACGTTAGTATTTATATACCTTTTTACTAGATACGACCCGAAATTAGATATAACGGAACCCGTGCTAGCTTTGCAATTTCTTCTCGAGGATTAATATTCCTAATAGTCTTTTTAGGGAATTATAATTAATACTAGTGCTATATAGATTTTAACTACTAGACGAAATTAGGTTAAAGCCCTATAGAAAATAATACTATATCTTATAGTTAATAAAGTATCTGCTAGCACTAATTCCGTTAAATTTAGCAAAGGATAAAGTATACTTATACTTAGTAATATAACTATTAAAACTCTATTCCGAAATATTACCTTTTATATTCTTACTTTGCCTACCCCTTTTCTTTTTTCTTTAGCAGATATAGATTATTTAAAGATTTTCTTCTAGAATATAATAAACGAGCTTATTAGCTAGGATAAAGTGCTACTAGTTATTTGCAAATAGGGGAACCCTTAGTTCTTCCTTTAACTAAAAGATGCTGCGATTTTATTCTTAACTAAATCCGAAATTAGGATAATCTACTGCTAATTTAGATACCCTATAGCATAATAATTATACTAACTTCTATCTAGAGCCGGATATAAAATACTAATAACTACTCTCGAAAGCATTTTAAAGTTCTGCTAATATTATTAGTTATATAGCAAGGCACCTAGCTAATTTAAATTTACGCTTTATAATAATAAAGAGTTTAATTTCGAAATTATTATAGACGTTATAACTAGGAGTTTATTATTACTCTAGGATCCGCTAATTCCTAGATATTTAACTTAACAATATTTGCTATAGCGATAATAAAACGCTTGCTGTGCTCTCTACTGCGACTATAAGTCTTTGTATTTAGTTCCCCTTCTTTCCTTCTTGTTTGGCATAGCGCCGTCCGCAGCGCCCCCGGATAGGGCCCCTAGAAACACTATCGGGGTCCTAATAGTAATCGATAGGGGTCCTAAGGGGATTGCGCAGTTATAATAGCACCTGTATATAGGTGCTAGCTAATTTAATATTATTAATACACCTAATAAAAACCCGTTTGTAGAGACGTTACGAGCGCTAATTAATTCTATTATAAAAGATGCTTTTAATAGTCTTGCTAGGGTAGTCTTATACGAAAATTTCAGGGCCGTATAGGCTATTATAGATATAGTATAGAAGAAGCTTTAGAAGCGCGCCCCTGCTATAACTAAAACAGGTAAGACCTCCCTTCTTGCTACTATTACCCGTATAATCTAGAAATCCGTTAAATTAGCCGTATAGAAGGCTCTATAACCCTATATAACTAGATCGAAACCGTTTTAGGCTGCTATGCTTACTGCCCCTGCTACTACGCTAACCTCGGGACTACTTCTTATCCGACTAGTACTAGCTCGATAAAAACGCGAGATGCTTATCTTAGTTTAGGGCGTCCTAGTTACTAAGGGGATACCCTCCCTTACTCCTATTAAGATTATTACTAAAGCTAATTCCGCTATAGGCAACCCTGCTATAGTTGCTGCTAGGCGCCTACTAAGCAGCAATATTATGCTTACCTTCGACCCTAATAAAATATTATACGCCTATCCTAAAAGATAGATTTAGGCGGCTTTTAGCAAGGAAGCAGTACTTACTTAACGCTTATACGCTATAATCGCTAAGGGTATTCGTACTATAGCCGCCCTTTAAGATAGAGATAAGTTGCTTTAAGGCATTAAGGATATTAATAAAATCGACGTTATTTAAGCTTAGGCTATTAAGCCCTATAAGGGACCCTAGGGGGTTGCGCCTTAGACCTGCCTTATCCTTAGTATTAGCAGTATTGCTAATACTAATCGACTCTATATAAATAGGTTAATTATTAACGCCGAGATTATTTACTATAAACCCTATAAGGATACTATCCGCCCTAAATAATACTATTAATATTTCTAGTTTAGCTATATAGCTAAATACTATAAAAACACCCTGCGTTATAAGCACTGCGGGTCCTCCCTATATAAAGGAGGGGAAACTAACTGCCCTGCTTTTAAGAGTAAACGTTAATACTGCTATATTCTATATAAAGGGAACTACGCCTTATAGTCCTAGGACTATAAAGTATCCCGCTAGCACTAGGATAGAGCTAGATTTATATACCCTGCGCAACCCTATTGCTTCTAGGACTACTACTAGGACTACTTACTAAACTATAGCTAAATACTAACTACTTTTTAATAACTACTCGCTTCCTAGCTTATACCTACTACTAATAAGGACGGCTTTACCTAGGTTTCGCTACGAAAGTAGGCCTACTATAGCTCCCTAGGCGATACGGAAATTCCCCCTATTAACCCCTTAATTAGATACTCGCTATAAACTAGAGGCGGCCTCTATAGCTATTCCCGCCCTATAGTAGGATAATAAGGCTGCACGCAGCGCAGTACTGCCCCTGCGTCTACCCCTTCCTGCACCTAGCTTACGCTAACGTCTTAATCGCTATTTACTATCCCTTCTATATAACTTAATAAAAATTAAGGCCCTTACGTAGAATATATAGAAGTCGAACTATTTTATTTACTTTGCCCTTTTTTCTAAATATAGCTATAATATAGTAGCTATCTAGGAGGCTTAGCTTAATACTAATAGCTAACTGCTAATCCTAGGCCTCGCCCCTTACTATTTTATTTAGAGCAAGGGTAGGGCCCTCCTCTATATATATAAACGCTATAATCTATATACCTAGATACCTATTCTTAGCTAGGATATCGCGGGAGCCTTTTTCGCCTATAGCCCTCGAATCCTATTAGTTTACTCCCCTCCTATTAGTATTATAATAGGCCCCCTTTTTTATCTATAGGACTAGCTCGACCTAGATACCCCTTATATCCTCCTTAGTAACCTTAACGCCTATTATCCTTTTTAGGATTTCTATAAACGATCCTTACTATAAGTCCTTAAGTTCCTCTAGGTAGTAGGACGGCTATGCCTCGAACTCGTTACTCCCCTGTATAAGGTTACTTAGGAAATACATAGCTGCTAATCGAGTACTATTAACTTTATCTAGGTATTTCCTAGCTGCTTCCCGACTTTTTTTAGCCCTAACCTCGACCTAGAGGGTTCTAATTATATACTATAATCCGCCTCTTTTAACCTTAATCCCCCCCCTAATATAGCCCCTACTAGGCGTTAGAAATTATTTAATAGGGATATCCTTATTACTAAAGTATATAATAGGCTCCTACCTTCTTAAGCGTTTATAGGCTTACTAGATTAGATAGACGCTACTCTAGACTAGCTATACTAAGAACTTAATACTATAGCGACTATTATAGTCCTATCTCTCCCCTAGCGACTTAGCCCTAGGTCGTGCCCTTAGTAGACGCAGGAGGTTAGCAAAGCAGTACGCAATATAAAGCGAGCTAGGCAGGCATAGCGAGCGAACCCTAGCCTATTCTAATAGCAGGCCTTAGGAGATAAGACTATTATTTAAAAAGCCGCTATCTATAAGGCGAAACGCAATAACTAGCAGGACTTTTTTAATAGCGTATCTAGTAACCCCTAGACCCTATAGTTTATAACTAAATAAGCGCGCTTGCGAAGCTAGACCCCCTTAGAACTAACCTATATACCTGCCCTATAGCATAATGCTTCTAGCAGCCTATAGTTATCCTATAAGGAAAAGACTAAGCTGCTTGCTAATAAGTTCTTCCCTCCGAATCTAGCGAATACTCCCCCCTTTTCCCTTAAGGACCCCTTCCTAGCTATTAGCATTAACCCTAAAGTTAGCATATCTAAAGTATACTCTGCCTTTTTTAGTATTGCTTTCTAGAAATTAGCTAGTCCTAATAGGATCCTAGTTAGCTTCCTTAAAAGTTATAGCCTACTATTAGTCTCCTTCCTTACTTTAGTCCTCTATAGTTATATTGCATATAGCTATTTCCCTGCTTAATATAAAGAGTTAAATATTATAGTGCTTCGAAAGGCAGGCAAGAGCCTAGAAGTCCTATAAACCCCTAGGTGTTATAGACTAATCTTACTACTAAATATAGTTAGGAAGGTCCTAGAGACTATTTTAGTATAAAAACTATCCTGCGCTACTAAGGCTACTATAGTTCTTCCCTTTAGGCAGATAGGTAATAGACCTTACTATTCTACTAATAGTATACTTTTTATACTTACTAAAATAGTGCGCGCGGCTTAGGCCTAATAGGGCTCTATATTGCTCCTTATACTCGATATAACTAGCGCTTTTAACTATATTTTATATAATAAGCTTATTACTACTCTTAACCTCCTTAGCTTCCCCCCCTAGCTTATTACGCTTATCCGCAGCTACTTTACTAGCTGTAGTTCTAGGCTTAAGGTTAATAGCCGCCTATCCGGACCTTTTAATATCGAGAGGGGAGTCCCCTAAGGGTCCTTAATATTCCTAATCCTATTTATCTTATATATCTCCTCCCTCTACTACTAACTCGAATAATAAATCGGAATTATTCCTATTAGGTTTACGGATAATATAAATATTATTAGTACTAGCTATACGCTATAATAGGTTTAGGACTAGTTAGTCTAAGCATAAAAGGTCTACTAAGATTAGGCCTATAAGTATAAGATATTATTTTAACCCCTTAAAAGCGAACTCCTTTACTTTATATACGCCTATATAGCTAATATAAGCTCTCTTACCCTTAACAGCTCTATAATAGTCCCTACGCAGGAGGCCTATTTGCTTAGCGTCTAGATTTATTAGAAGCTTAAGTAAAAGGCTTACTTGCGCTAACTTATATAAAAGCTTTAGAAATAGCAGCTTGTACTAACTAACCTTGCTATATCTATATAGGGTTTCTCTCTTATCTGCGCGCGTAAGATCTATATAAAGGTTATCTGCTTAGCGATTGCTTATAGTACTGCCTACTTTGCTCCTATTATAGTCCTATCTAGCCCCCCCTATAGTCCTATTTATAAGGAATTATCTAAGGTCTAATCTAAATACCTTAGGGTCGTTACTAGAGCCTATAGGGCTACCCCCTTATACTATATAGAGTCCGAAGCTTTTATCCCTCTACTCGACCTCTACTTCTCCTACTGCTCTGCCTATACTTTTTAGCTCCTTAAGGCTAATAGTATTATAGCTAGTATTCGAACTACGTACGCCTAGGTCTCCTAGCGTCTCTAGCCCTGCTATAGTCGACCCCCTGCCCCCTATATTATACTCTAGTTACTAAGGGACTTTATAATATATTAGGCAGGGTTACCTAACCCTAGTTTATAGTCGCGTTAAGACCTATATAAGCGCCTTTAGGCTAAATAGCTCTTCTAATAGGATTCTTAGGAGGGCTGCCTTAAGCACTATAGATAGTCTTATAGATAGGCAACTAATAAATGCCCCTAATTTAAACTATGCTTTGCCTTTAACTTATATACTACCTTTCTTAAATTTCTTAGCAGCGTCCTAATATAGCTTTAGTCTAGCAGGATTAGACTAAACTATTTTCTCTATATATACTATATCCCTAATATACTATCCTTATATTGCCCTTATAATACTAGCGAGGACGAGACTACTAAGTACTTATTCCTCTACTGCCCCTATATAAGCGCCTAGAGACTCCTGCTCTTTAACCTAAGCCCCCTAAGGGACTAGGCTAACTTTATTTATCTACTTAGCTATAAGGTCTCTACTAGTAAGCTAGCTCTATAGTTTATATAACTACGTTACTTATATTAGTTCGACCTTGCCTTAATACTATATAGGATAAAAGGTATTACTACCCCCTAAAGGCAGACTGCTTTTTTATTTACTAACCCTACTCTAAAAGCACTAATAACTCTACTTGCCTCCTAACGCTCCCCTGCTATAACTACCCTAACCCCTATGCCTACGACTACGACCCTGCTTAGGGGGGCGTCTAGGCCCGCGCCTCGGAGTCCCTATTACTACTAGGGTTATAGTTAGGTTCCCTCCTCCTAGATTCTCCTCCCCCCCCCTTTCTGCTACTACTACCCCCTCCTTTACTAATACCCTCTCTTTCTCTATTACTACCTCTAGCTTCTATCTCTTAGCTAGTACTTGTTACGCGCTACACACATACTAACTCTCAGGCTACGTATCTATAAGACTAATTACGAGGGCACTAACTATTTAATTATAGCCCTAACAGACCCTAGATTACGTATAGCAGTATATATAGTCTTTCTTAGTGCGCATAGCTTTATATCCCTTTTTCTCTTTTTTCTTTATCTTAGAATCTTTATTTATAGTGCCTATAATATATTTACTTATTATTCTAAGGCCGTTATACTATTCTAAGATTATATATTACTAATAAGCGGTTTATAAATACGTATTAGCCTTACGTCTCGTATAAAGACGCAAAATACTCGTATAATACGACCTAAGACTAGACTATAACCTAAGACTAGACTACGACCTTCTGTTACTAAGATAGGCAGCTAAAGACCCTAGAAGACTCCTAGACCCTATAAACTATTTAATTAGGTTCCGAGGAATAAGACCTAAGACTTAGACCCGCTCCCTAATATATATCTAGAAGCTAAGACTAGACCTTTCCTCGACGCTCTATAAGATTAGCCTTAAGAGAATTAGACTATAACCCCTAAGACTAAGACTATAATATTAAGAGCGAAGACTATTTAATTATAGCTTCTTCCTTAATAACCCCGACTAACTAGGACTTATAGTTCTAGTTAGCAGCTCTTTAGCGGCAGATTGCTAACTTATAGAGCTAATAGACCCCTAAGCCCGCCCGCTATAGAGAAGCCTCGATAGCCTTTGCGGATTAATCTACTGCTTTCGTCCCCTCTAGAAAGGCCGTATAGCCTATCTTTGCTGCTATTAAATAACTAAACCCGGCTTACTCCGACTTAGCGAAGACTCGCTGCAAGGATATTAGAATATTCTCTAGAAAGAAAGGCGAGTTTAGCGCCTTTCTAACTAACCTAAAAGATAAGATAAGGACTAATAAGGCTATCTTTCGGGATAAGGAAGACAGGATAGGCTTCTTATTTCGCTCCCTAGATAGGAAGGCTTATAAGACCCTCGAGACCTAGTACAACTTAACGGAACGACCCTTCTCTAGACTAGCTAAGATAATCTAGTACCTCGAGTCCGCTTATAGCAATCCTAATATGTAGGTAGGGCATTAATATATGTTAGTATAATACAAGAGAGGACTCTGCTTAAGTTAGCTCGGGTCCTTAATCTATTAATATCTGCTTATATCTATCTCTTCTTTCTTCCTCTATTAGAGAGGAAGACGAAATATATATAAATTCTTAAAGGCATCTAGGTTAAACTAGAGGTAATATACAATTATCCTAAACTCCGTATAATCCGAATATATAGCCACCCCTTTTTTCCTTTAAACTATTATTACTACGATCTTAGTATAAACTTATTATAATATCGTATGCTTATCGTGCTAAGTTTAGGGGTAATCTACTTCCCCTTCTATACTGCCCCTATTATACTCCTATCCCCTATCTAAAGGGGCATAATACTTATACAGAAAGGGGTAATATATACTATAACAGGGATAATATAGAATATCTAGCAGAAAGGGGTTTATATATATTATAACTATAACTATTGCTAAGTTAGTTATAAAAAAGGGGCTTATACGGAAATAGGTTATTCTGTATTCTATAGTTGCGTCCCTAATTCTAACGAATATATACTAGCAGTTCTTTTTTTATCGAATCGAATCTTGTTTAGATTCGATCTAATATTATGCTAGTTTATCTCCTTCCTCGTTATAAATCCCTCTAGTAAGATAGTAGCCTTATTTATATTAATAAGACGTTCTAGCGTTTTATTTAGGGTCGCTTTTATTATAGCGTTTGCGGGATTATCCTTCCCCGCGATTTATCGGATTTTATTAATTTCTCGCCCCTCGTATAACTCTTAGATAGATATAATATTAATTATAAGTCGTTTTTCTTTTGTTATTCTAAGCTTAATAAGGTACTCGTAGAGCAAGAATAAATCCGTATATAATATAATAGGAACTCGGGCCGATCCTAGCTTAGCTATAATGCGATTTAGAGTTATTACTAGGGAGATTCTAATATTAAATCCTAATAATATACTATATATTTCTAAGGCGAGGATACTCTAAGTAATCCTCTTATATTTCGTAGAACTCTAATAGATAACGTTTCCTTTTATAATAAACTTATTTAGTATCCTATTTTAATTGCCTAGGATAATAATATATCTAATTTGCAAGGATAAGTCGTTATTATTTATAAGTAATCTATTTATAAAAATAAATAATTAAAGTGCTAAAAGGTTAAGGGGGATATATATTAATCTGCGCTGCTAATTATCCTTCTGCTATTATAGCTGCTTATTAATCCTCTAGCAGTTTTCTATAGTAGGTTAGTATTGCTAGGCAGTAATAGATAGGTCGAACGCAGCCTCTAGTTAGCAAACGGACGCAATATAGCCTCCTTGCGTACGTTATTCGAGGTAGTATTACGCAAAATTAGGCCTAGAATAATTAATAACTTTAATCTTAGCAGCCTAGCCTTTTTATCGAATTACTAGCAAATTTAATATAAGATATAACTACGAACTATTAAAATCCGTTACGCTTCCTAGGGTTAAGTTTACTTATAGTTTTAAGCGAATTTAGGCGGAATTTAGCTTAGCCTTTTTTCGCTTATAGAAAGAATTAGTGCTAAAAATAATCGTATTATTAGTTTATATCCTAATAAGACTAAAATAAGAGCAGCTAGAATATAAAAGGAGAAGGCAGTTATCGAATATAGAGGGTTGCATATAAAGCTATTAAATATAGTACTCGAAATAGGTCTAAAACTAATAAATACTAGACTCGGTAATACTATATAACGGCTTAATAACTCGGATAATTATCTAAAGTAGGTACTTATCCTAGAGTTCTTTTAGAAGGCTTATAAGGATTATTCGTTTAAGTATTAATTAGGATTACGGATAAGCCTAGGTAATATTGCAAAGGCATAACTTTATCCCCTAAGTAATATATATTAGAGCTAGAGCTAAAAGCAATTATTAGCTAACCCTTTAAATTATAGGAGATTAGGTTAGGATTTCCTTCTTTCTATTATTATTATATCCCGTAATAATTAGTCGTAATTTTTTATATAGGTAATTAGTTATTTTATCCTTAACTTCGCAGATAAGTTAGGTATAAAAGATCTAAACTCCTTTATACTAGGCGGGATCGAACTATTTAAAAGAAAAAACACCTTAGCCTATAAGGTCTATAATCTCCTTTTAGTCTAATGCTTTAAATAGGGGTCTAGGGGTTATAATCCTGCCTTCTGCGCGAAAATAAAAAGAGAGAGCAAAATCGTCCTATTCTTTCTTAAATATAAATTAGGTTAAGGTCTTTAGTAATTATAGCAGTTAAACCTCTAAACGCTATAAGAACTAGGTCTGTTTTTAGGCAGGTTTTAGGTCGTTTTTATCCTATTCCTAGGCAGCTTATAGTTAGGGATTATCTAAAAAGTAAGGCTATATACATATTAACTAAAATATCTAGAGACTAGTCGAGGACTAGATTATAATATTATAGCCGTTAATAGCCTCGAGGGTAAAAGGACTAGTCTAGCCGCTCTTTTCTCTCTAAACCTTAACCTAGCTTTATAATAAGAGTTAAAAGAGTATTATTATATTAGGGCTATTCCTAGTAGATAGCGCCTCTTTTAGTTATTAAGATACTATAATTTCTTAAAGAATTATTATTGCTTTCTAAATAGCTTTAGCCTATTCTCGAGTAGTTTTTAATAGTAGAGAATCCTAAGTAATCCTTAAATATATACTAAAAACAAGGAGAGTTAGAACTAATCTATCTAGGCTAGTAGTATTATTTATAGCTTTAACTACTATCTAGAAAATTAAATCTCGTCCTATTATTACTCCGATTTTAGTACTAAGGATCTTATATACCTAGCAAAGGGGGGCATAGTATCTTTTAACCTTCCCTATAGACTAATACGCTTCTACTAGTACTTGCTAGCAAGTAATTCCTATTTATCTTAATTTATTCTAGAATTCCTTAGATAAAAAGTTCGTGCCTATATTATATCGGAGCGAATCTAGGGGTCCTAAGTATATATCGATCTATATTATCCTTAAAGCTTCCTAGGTATCCTTAGTCGATATTAATTGCAGGAATTAGGCGGCCTAAAAAGATATTATAGCGTCGATAACGTAAAGAACTAGTTTTCTATTTAGGTATATAACGTTTATAATAATCTCGAAATTAAACTCTTTATTATTATAAAGCGTAAACTTAAATTAGCTAGGTGCCTTGCTATATAACTAATAATATTAGCAGAACTTCGAGATACTTTCGAGAGTAGTTATTAGTATTTTATATCCGGCTTTAGATAAAAGTTAGTATAATTGTTATACTATAGGGTATCTAAATTAGCAGTAAATCGTCCTAATTTTAGATTTAGTTAGGAATAAAATCGCGGCGTCTTCTAGTTAAAGGAAGAACTAAGGGTGCCCCTATTTGCGAATAACTAGCAGTATTTTATCCTAGCTAATAAGCTTATTTATTATATTCTAGAAGAAAATCTTTAAGCGATTTATATCTGCTAAAGAAAAAAGGAAAGGGGTAGGCAAAGTAAGAACGTAAAAAGTAATATTTCTAAACAGAGTTTTAATAGTTACGTTACTAAGTATAAGTTTACTTTATCCTTTGCTAAATTTAATAGAATTAGTGTTAGCAGATGCTTTATTAACTATAAGATATAGTATTATTTTCTATAGGGCTTTAACCTAATTTTGTCTAGCAGTCGAAATCTATATAGCACTAGTATCGATTATAATTCCCTAAAAAGATTATTAGGAATATCGATCCTCGAGAAGGAATTGCAAAGCTAGTACGGGTTCTAGTACGTTTAATTTCGGGTTATATCTAGTAAGAAGGTGTATAAATACTAATATAGAAAGGAACTAAGAGGCTTCCTATTACCTTAAAATATTCTTAGGGTTATTATTAATTATATGCTATTCTTCGTTATATAATTTAAGTCCTTCGAATGCTATAATATAAGCTATAAAGTCCTAAGGGCTGTTATCTAAAAATTTATAGTATACTATATATAAGGTTTTTGCTTGCTTTTATTCTTTAGGCGGATATTTAGTTAACTAGCAACTAACCTTGCTATATATAAAATACTTTTAAGTCTAATTCTTATTTAGCCTAAAATCGGATTAGACTCGGTTTATTTTTAAACTATCTTTAGATCGATTTTATATATTATTTTAATATCTATAGTCTAAATAATAAATTACGCTCTATTATAATATCTATTCGGCTTTATTCTTTATAATTAATATTTCTAGTACGGATTATAAATCTGCTTATAAGTTCTCAATATCCTTAGCTAGTCGAAATAACGCAAACTTAAGTTCTAGTACTCCTTAGCATTTATTAATAATTATTATACGCAAAGGGGTATCTCCTTTATATCCCTTGCTAAGGGCTTATTAATATAACTCTAGTTTATCGAATAGTTTCTAGAGAACCTTATATAGGAATAGTTCTAAATTCGCCCTATAAACGGATTAAAATAAGGTTAATATCTAGTTAGTAAAGTAGTATGTATAGTTAATATCTAACTTAAAGTATTTCTTAAGTTAGTTATATTGCGTCTTAAAGGTATTATACTATTTAATATAATCTATAAAGTATTATTATGCGCGACTAGTCTAAATATAAGGGAAAATTAAATAGAAGTATCTAGGGGCAATTTTTAATAAAAAACAAATATTAAAAAACAAATAAATAATATTATTAAGCAAATTATATAGTTTCCCCGTAAAGTTCTTTATCTTATCCTAGACTTTAGTAAATTTAGTCGTAATATTATTATCGATAGGCAAGTTAGGAGTCGATCTTAGGGGTAACTTAATATAAAATTTAAAAGGGATTATTTTAGGCTTATCCTAAATTTAGATTAAATTTAAAGCGATTTCTTATAGAGTTCTTATATTATTCTAGTTAGGTTCTAGAAGGGTTATATCTTATATAAGTAGGTTTTAGAATTAATATAACGTTAGATATTAAGTTCGTCCTTAGGGAATATCCTTATCTATTATAGGTTTTATAGATAGAATTATTTAGGGGTTTGTTTAGGGAATAGGTAAAGGTTCTCTTAGACGTAGTAGTAAAGGGTTCTAAATTAGTAGCGTTTGCCCTCTAGTTAGCAATTAGGATAGATTTAAATATAGGGAGTTTCTAGTTAGAGGTTATTATATCCCCTATAAAAAGGCATAGTAAGGCAGTCGGGTGCCTTCTTCGAATTACGCCTATTAATATATTAAAAGCGGCTATTACTCGAGTTATTCCTAGTTTAGGAACTATACGAAAAGGGGTCCTATTCTTATATTTCTAGGTCCTAGAAAGAATCCTCTTCCTCTAAGGAAACTTTTTAGCCCTTTTATTACTCTAGGATCCGCTAATTCCTAGATATTTTCGTCCTAGCCTTCGAAGATATCCTAAAAATCCTTTAGAAGAAAAGTACTAGAGCTTCTAGATAATTTTATAAAATATAAGATTTAGAGTTTAATATTAGTTAGATTTTAGTATAAATTTAGAACGGGTTTATCCTAGTTTTTAATTCGTTTAATTAAAGCGTTTTTTATCTTTTTTATAAGATCCTAGAAGTTAATTTATATAATCTCTTAAGCAAACTCGGTATTCTAGGGTTATTAGTAATTACCTTCTATAGTAATTTCTGCTAATATCCTAGTTATTATCGACGAGAATTTGTATTATTTTTATAGGTATTTTTATCTAGTATCGAAATAGGTTTCTAAGAGATTAAAACTACGGGCTATAGGAGTCCGTTCCTCCTTAGTCTTAATATTGCTCCTCTAAATAGTCGATATAGCAGTAAGTTCCTAGATAGTTAAAACCGCGAACTCTAGGAGTCTATTTATATCTAAGAGGTCTATTAGCTTTCTTGGCTTAGAAACAGGCAACCTAGTCTAGCTAATCTATATATTATTAGACGTAGGACTTATATTAATAGCTAATAGTAATACTAATTAGTATAGGTAGGGCATTAATATATATTAGTATAATACTAGCAATCCTAATAAGTTCGCAGAGGCTGCTAAACGCCTCTGCTATTTAAACTTCTCGATTTCTAGCAAGTAGGAGATCTAGGAATTTATTGCAGAGTTTAATAACCTAGCCGCTAAGACCCGTATACTATTTAATTAGATAAAGTATACGCTTTAGGACTACCTTCCGACCGACCTAGACTCTAGCTTATTAACTAAAACTAAGGACGATAGCCTCTCCTATAAAGACTTTTATAGCTACGTTAAGGACTTAGTTTACTACTAAAAGAGAAATACTGCCCGATAAGAGACCTAGCGATTAAGTAGTCTCTCTCCCTGCCGTAAAGATAAGTCGGCGGGAGAAATTAAAAAGATCCTAATAATAACGTCTAAGGAAAAGGGCAGGGCTCTTTCCGAGGATAAAAAAAAGGTCTACTAGGATAATAGCACGTGCTTTATCTATAGAAAGAAGGGCTATATAGCTAAAGACTGCTCTAACTATATCTAGATCTCTAGTATAAGGAGAATACTAACGCCGCTACTAACTGCCTCTAAAGACTCGGATTCGGGAAAAGAGTAGGACTATTATAAGGCTCCTTAATAGTCCTAAAGGTCTTACGTATAGAGAGGAAGGTTAGAGAGTTATTTACTATTAATAGTTAAGTTTAAATTAATAGAATCGCTCTTTAAGCCTTATCTCTCTATAATACTAGAGCAAATGCCTATCTCCTTATTAGTTGCTAATTTGCTAAGCAGGCTATTAAACGCCTTAGTACTAAGCTAGTCCCTATCCGCCCTATCCCCCTAGTCGATTTCTAAGGCCGCCTAGCTAGTCTAGTACGTAAGCAGTTAATCGCGACTCTTATAATCGATAGCTAGTCCTTTCCCTAGGAGACCTTCTAAGTTACTAATTATACCTAGGATCTCTTTATCGGCTTATACTAGCTAGCTAAAAAGAAACTACTACTCGACTATACTGCTCGGAAGCTTATCTAGCCTAATAACCTCCCTGCCCTTGCTAAGTACTCCCCTTTAATCCTTCTGCCTAAAACGCCTTTACTTTATAGGCAGATCGACCTAGCTATTTAGGCTAACGCAAAACGCTAGAACTAGTTAATTAAGGCAGATAAAAGGAAGTATAAAATCCTCTAATACTCGTAGAGGAATAACGACTTTATATAGCCCGCAAAGGAAAAAAAGCTAGCCCTAACCCCGACCTAGACTAAGACCCCTAACCCGACTAACCCCTAGAAAAACGACTAGGATTGCTAAAACTAATTAATCTAAGCAGTCTAAGAGGATCCCTAATAGGCATAATAAAAAGAACTAACTCCCTTAATACCAACTTAGCCTATACCCCTAGAAGATAACCCTAACCTGCCCGAGATATTAATCGCAAAGCTTAGCCCCGCGAGTTATACGTACTAAGGTTAAGAGATCCTGTTCCTAGCAGGAGAAGACCCTAATTACGTTGCCCTAATCCGCAGCCTAATCCTATAGCTCCTTGCGTATATAAAAGGCTTTTTTAGTAAGAAGGAAGTATATACCCTTGCAAGCCCCCGTCCTAGTTATAATATTACGCTTAAACTTAAGAAACCCCTTTTTCTAGCTAGTCCCCTATCTTATTATACTCTAATTAAATACTTGCTATTAGAGAAAGAAACTATAGACTACTTGCTTAAAATAGGGTTTATTAAACCTAACGCTAGCCTGCACGCCGCCTCTATCTTATTCGCGCTAAAACCGTACTCTACTGCCTAGCGCTTTTATATCGACTACTATTAGATAAACGACTACCTAAAAAGTCGTATCTCGCCTGCCCCCTTGCTTAATAGTACTGCTTTTAACTGCTAATCTGCAAAACGCTTCTCGAAAATCGATATTATCTAGGCGTTCTATTATCTCCGTCTTAACCTAGCCTCTAAATACCTAATAGCGTTCCGTACTAGGTTTAGTATATTCCGTTAGTTAGTCCTCCTATTTAGATTAAAGGTTAGCCCTGCTTAGTTCTAGAACTTTATTAATGCCTAGCTATATAACTTCCTCGATCGATATACTAGTACGTATATAGATAACGTCCTAATCTATACGGATAATAATAATAAAAAAGACTATTATATTAAATACTATAAAGTTATCTAGCGCTTTTATTAGGCTAATCTATAAGGTAATATCAAAAAGTCCTAGTTTAATATTACTAAAGTTAACTACCTTAGCGTTATACTATACGCTAGTATAGGACTTAGTATTAACCCCTATAAGGTGCAGGCTATTATAGATTAGAAGTTTAAAGACCTTAGAGACTATAAAGCTATATGCTTTTTTATAAGTCTCTGCAACTTTATCTAGATCTTTTACTACTATGCTAGCGCAGCAGCTAAACCCCTAAACTAACTACTTAAGAAGGATACGCCTTTTAAACTCGGACTAGAATAGCGCAAAGCATTTAATTAAATAAAGAAGCTCGCGACTAAAGCTCCTATTCTTGCCTTCTTCCGCCCTAAACTACTAACCTAACTTAAGACTAACGCCTCTTATAACGCAACCGCTAGTATTCTATAGCAATAGCAGACTAACTCGACCTAGAAGCCTATAGGCTTTTTTTCTAAAACTATATCCCCTACTAAACGCGCCTACCTAATCTAAGACTATAAGCTCCTTGCTATTATATAGAGTCTCGAGCACTTTTACCTAGAACTCCTTAGTTAGAAGTTCGATATTATTATAGACTATAAGGCCCTAATATATTTCTTAATAAAGAGGCTGCTCTCGATCTGCTAAGTCCGCTAGTTAGACTTCCTAGCTTAATTTAATATCCGTTTCCTCTATCGCCCTAGCTAACTAAATATAGCTACTAATACTCTCTTACGCAAGATAGTCGAACTCCCTATAATTAAGGCTAGAGAGAAAGAAGAATAGATAAACTAATTAATTAAGCCGGAGTCTCTTAGTTTTAACCTCCTAGAAGTTACCCCTATAATCGCCCCGATTTATATACCTAATACTGCAACCCCTTATAGTGCCGACCTTGCTATGCTTATCTAAGAAGAGAATGCAATTTAAAAACTTAGCTACTATAGCAAGCATTTAATCGTCCTAGAATAGACTGCTAATAGACGACTATTCCTCTATATAGCCCTAATTCGTAAGGCCTATAGACCTCTAATCTTCGCTTATAAAGGCTAGAATAAGACGATTAAAGTACTATAATAGGACTACTACTAGCCCTAGATAAAGCAGGACGTCTAGAGGTATATCCGCAACTACTATAACTATTATAGAAATAAGACCCCGCGTAATAAGACCCCCGGACTCCTATACCCTCTACTAGTACTAACTGCTGTTTAGGAATACGTTGCTTATAATAGGAAAACTATGCCTATAGATTGCTATAAATACGACTACGTTTAGACCTTTATCTGCAAGCTTAGCCGGATTATTACTACGTTGCCTAAAAAGAAGAATAATACCTCGGAGACCCTTGCTAGCTATTACTTCTAGCACTTATACTGCTTTTTCGGCCTGCTAACTACTTAGATTACAAATAATACTAGCCTTTTTATCTCGTTATTCCTAAAGAAAATTAACTACCTTACTAGTATAAAGCATTATTATAGTAGCGCCCTCTACCTATAGATATAAGGCAGTATCGAGGTTATAAATTAGTATCTAGATTAGAGGCTATACTTCTATATCGATAAGCATTAAGATAATTAGAGCGATTATTTGCTAGCGCTAGACTTTGCGTATAACTCGTCCTAGCATGCCTTGATTAGTATAGCCCCCTTAATAGTAGTACTTAGAATAGAAGTTAGGAACCCTCTCTCTCTGCCTTAATTAAGTAGTTCCTCGACCCCTAATAACTCTATAAACCCTGCCTATATTGCCTCCCGCCTTATTGCCCGCGTATAGAAGGTGCAGCAATAAGCTCGTAACGCTGCGGCGCGAACTTAGGAATAGTAAAAATAATAGGCTAATAAGAAAAGACGCCTTGTAGACTTTACTATAAGTAATAGGGTCTTCCTACGATATAAGGGATTTAGTATAATCGCCCTAACGACTCGTCTCGACGCTTAGTAGTCTAGACTATTTATAATTACGGCTAAGAAAGGTTTTAGCTATATTCTCGACCTGCTAGATAGCTATAAGATAACTAACTTATTCTATGCTAACCGACTCCGTAAAGCCCTAGATAATTTATTGCCTAATTAAATAGTTCTACCTCCTAAACTTAAAGAAGTCTATAGAAAGCCCGAGTAGGAAGTCGATTATATCTTCTATTCGCATATTACTAGTAGAAACAAGCGTCTCGAGTACTAGGTATAATAGTAAGGCTATAATCCTAATAATACGTAGTATCCTGCAAGGAATTTTAAGAACGCGCCTATTGCCCTTAAAGAATACTATAACCGTTACGTTAATGCCCCCGGACCCCCTATAAACTTAATAAAATAGATCGAGGCTGCTATAGCAGATAAACTATGCGATAATAACGATAATAATAACCGTATAGTAGCAGTCGGAGACAGCCTCTACGTCCGCAGATATCCGCCTTAATAGGCATATTAAGGCCTTAGTCGGGGGGTAGTATTACGCGCTATATATATACTAACTCTTAGGCCACGTATCTATAAGACTAATTACGAGGGCACTAACTATTTAATTATAGCCCTAACAGACCCTGGATTACGTGTAGCAGTGTATATAGTCTTTCTTAGTGCGCATAGCTTTATATCCCTTTTTCTCTTTTCTCTTTATTTTAGAATCTTTATTTATAGTGCCTATAATATATTTACTTGTTATTCCAAGGCCGTTACAGTACTTTTATAATATCGCTATTGCTATTGCTATTATAGTCGTAAGGAGCGGCCTTTATTTAATTAGCCCCTATCCCCCCTTTTGCTTTTAGTAGCGTTAGGGCAGCTTTAAGTATATATACTATTAGCGCGCCTTTAACGTTAGGGTTTATAATATAGGGCTAGATTAGTCTATTTATATCTAGGGGAAGGTCTTCTGCCCCTTAGGCCCTAGGGATATATATCTGCTTATTTAAGTTAATACTAAGAAGATTACTAAGGATCCTACTAAAGCGCTAACTATTATATATATAATATATATTAATACTGCCCTAGTATACTGACTATTTTTCCTAAACGCGAAAAATTAATTCCTAGTATTAGCGCACTTCCCTTAGCTTATTAAGGATCTCCTAGCCTATAGCCTCTATAAGGCCCTCTAGTACTTAGACTAAACTTATAATTATTATTATTATTATTAGTAAGTTCTTTATTACTATTAGCGCAAGCAGGACTACTATAAGCATAGCTAGGGCTAGGGCAGGCGTAACTAGGACTAGGGGGAGTATAACTAGGGGAACTATAGCTTGCGCTATAAAACCCCTAGACTCCCTACTCTAGTACTAGTTCTACGCTTCTTATAGCTCCTAACTAAGTTAACGCTACTTTTACTATTAGATTAAACTCCTACTCTCTTAGCTTAGGGCCCTAGGGCGTACTTACCTCTGCTATATTAGTAGTTCCTCTTTTAATAATAAATTTAATAGCCGCCTGCCCTTTCTCTATAATAGTAAAGTCTATTACCTATTCCTATTAGCCTTTCTCCCTCCCTATAAGCCTCTTGCTCCTAACTTACTATTTAGTATTTTTGCTATAAGGTTATATAATAATAATAACTAGCTAAGCAAGTGCTTACTACTAGTTAAATTTTCGCTCCTACTATATAACCCCTAAGCGCACTTACTAGTTTAATCCTAGCAAACCTAACCTTTCTTAATAAGCCTATTAATATATGCCCTATAGGGCATTGCCTATAGTCTATTAGGCTTAACTACTACTAGTATTAGTCGAGTAGGGATTATAGCAAGGGGTAGGGCTGCTATTTTTCGCTAAGTTACTATTATTATTATTATCTCGCTATTACTTAGTTACTTATAGGGTTATATATTAGCATACTGCCCTATACGATTATATTAGTCGACCTAATAGTAGGCCGACCTCTTAAGTTAAAAGGCCCTTACTTTTTAAGATAATAAAGAAGGAAGAAGGAAGGAGAAAAAGAGAAGGAGGAAGGAGAGGTTTATATACCCCCCTTAGAGCGGATTTACTATTATTCTAATTCTACTACCCCTTTTGCCCTTACTGCCCTCTCCTCCCCCTCCCTTACTTTCCGCGCTAAGTTATTACCTCCCTTCCTTATCTCCCCTTATCTCCTTTATTTTCCTAAGACTACCCTAGCGGGCAGCTGCCCTATACCTTACTATACTACTGCGTTCCCCGCCTCGCGACCCCTAGGGGCATAAGGCCTTTCTTTTGCTCTATTTGCTAGGGGTTTTTTCCCTTAGGGGGGTTTTTCCTACTCGACTTATATAGAGGTTCTAGATGCCTTTTACGGCCCCTAGCATATAATTAATAATAATAATTATAGACGTTATATACCTAAGTAGGAAACTAGTTCTTTATATTATTAACGCTATAATATTTTTTTAGGCCGCCTAATTCCTGCAATTAATATCTACTAAGGATACCTAGAAAGCCTTAAGGATAATATAGATTAATATATACTTAGGACCCCTAGATTCGCTTTAATATAATATAGGCACGAATTTTTTATCTAAGGAATTCTAGACTAAATCTAGCTAAATAGGAATTACCTGCTAGCAAGTACTAGTAAAAGCGTATTAGTCTATAAGTATAAGTAGGGCATTACTATATATTAGTATAATATAAGAGAGGACTCTGCTTAAGTTAGCTCGGGTCCTTAATCTATTAATATCTGCTTATCTCTATCTCTCTTCTTCCTCTATTAGAGAGGAAGACAAAATATATATAAAGTCTTAAAGGCATCTAGGTTAAACTAGAAGTAATATATAATTATCCTAAACTCTATATAATCCGAATATATAGCCGCCCCCTTTCTCCTTTAAACTATTATTACTATAATCTTAGTATAAACTTATTACGATATTATATACTTATTATACTAAGTTTAGGGGTAATCTACTTCCCTTTCTATACTACCCCTATTATGCTCCTATTTCCTATTTAAAAGGGCATAATACTTATACAGAAAGGGGTAATATATACTATAATAGGGATAATATTAAATACCTACTAGAAAGGGGTTTGCGTGTATTATAACTATAATAATCGCCGAGTTAGTTATAAAAAGGAGCTTATATAGAAATAGGTTATTCCGCATTCTATAGTTGCGTCTTTAATTCTAATAAATATATACTAGCAGTTCTTTTTTTATCGAATCGAATTTTGTTTAGATTCGATTTAATATTATATTAGTTTATCTCCTTCCTTATTATAAATCCCTCTAACAAGATAGTAGCCTTATTTATATCGATAAAACGTTCTAGCGTTTTATTTAGGGTTGCTTTTATTATAGTATTAGCGGGATTATTCTTTCCTATAATCTATTAGATCTTATTAATTTCTCGCCCCTTATATAACTTTTAGATAGATATAATATCGATTATAAGTCGTTTTTTTTTATTATTCTAAGCTTAATAAGGCACTCGTAGAGCGAGAATAAATCTATGCATAATATAATAGGAACTCGGGCTAATCCTAGCTCGCCTATAATACGATTTAGTATTATTGCTAGGGAGATTCTAATATCGAATCCTAATTATATACTATATATTTCTAAGGCAAGAATACTCTAGGTAATCCTTTTATATTTTATAGAACTCTAATAGATAACGTTTCCTTTTATTATAAACTTATTTACTATCCTATTTTTATTACCTAGGATAATAATATATCTAATCTATAAGGATAAGTCGTTATTATTTATAAGTAATCCGTTTATAAAAATAAATAATTTAAGTGCTAAAAGGTTAAGGGAGATATATATTAATCCGCGCTGCTAATTATCCTTTTGCTATTATAGCTGCTTATTAATCCTCTAGCAGTTTTCTATAGTAGGTTAGTATTACTAGGCGGTAATAAATAGGTCGAACGCAGCCTCTAGTTAGCAAATAGACGCAATATAGCCTCCTTGCGTACGTTATTTAAGGTAGCTTTAAGCAAAATTAAGCTAGGAATAATTAATAACTTTAATCTTAGCAGCCTAGCCTTTTTATTAAATCGCTAGCAAATTCGATATAAGATATAACTGCGAACTATTAAAATCTATTACGCTACCTAGGGTTAAGTTTACTTAGGGTTTTAAGCAAATTTAGGCGGAATTTAGCTTAGCCTTTTCTCGCTTATAGAAAGAATTAATACTAAGAATAATTATATTATTAGTTTGCATCCTAATAAGACTAAAATAAGTATAGCTAGAATATAATAGGAGAAGGCAGTTATTAAATATAGAGGGTTATATATAAAGTTATTAAATATAATACTCGAAATAGGTCTAGAACTAATAAACGCTAGACTTAGTAATACTATATAACGGCTTAATAACTCTAATAATCGTCTAAAAAGGGTACTTATCCTAGAGTTCTTTTAGAAGGCTTATAAGTATTATTTATTTAAGTATCGATTAGGATTACGGATAAGCCTAGGTAATATTATAAAGGTATAACTTTATCTCCTAAGTAATATATATTAGAGCTAGAGCTAAAAGCAATTATTAGCTAACCCTTTAGATTGTAGGGGATTAGGTTATTTATTTATTTATTTATTCTTACTCTAGGGACTTATAGCAGGTATCTAGGAAACATACGGGGTAAAATTAGGCTAGAAAAACCGGGCTACGCCTAGGGGAAAACTAGTCTCTTTAGGGGGCAGCGAGCCTAAAAGGGCCAGGAAACAGTCGTATATCGAGGTGCCGCAGGCAGGACGAGTCCTAGTCCTATAGGCCGTAGTAGAGGTAGGTAGGGGGGGTGCGTATATTTAATATATTAGTAGGCCGCGGAGGTATAAGGGTACTTCTAGCTAGAAGTATAAGAGTATATCTAGTTGCGTTAGTATAGGGGTACTTCTATATAGTAGGGCATAGTATAGATTAGCTAGGTATATAGTCGCTTAATAGCGGGGTATAAATTTATCGATTATATTATACCCTGCTCTATAAACTATTACTTATTACTACGTATAGAGAGAGGGGGGGTATTAATACCCGCCTTACGCAAGTATTAATAAGTTAAGTTAAACTATTACTATACTTAAGATAGGTCGAGACGTTAACTAGGGAGATAAGCAGGAGGTGCTATATAATAAGTACGTATTATATATATATATAACGTATAGCCGCGTATTATTCGAAGGCTATTAGGATTAGGCTTATAAGTAGTTAGAGTATTAACTAGTATTAGCTAAGCTAATATTAAGCAGTAGTAACTATATAAGTATATATATACTATATAAGGACTAATATTTAGTATTATTAGGTTAGTATAATAT
The DNA here is from genome assembly GCA_001633055.2 of Ophiocordyceps polyrhachis-furcata BCC 54312. Taxonomy (NCBI): domain Eukaryota; kingdom Fungi; phylum Ascomycota; class Sordariomycetes; order Hypocreales; family Ophiocordycipitaceae; genus Ophiocordyceps; species Ophiocordyceps polyrhachis-furcata. The sequence goes on along the minus strand of LKCN02000003.1, from coordinate 2,943,358 downwards.
AGGGGTCGAGGCGGGAAGTATTTATTAATAGTTAGGCAGGTATACTTAGAGCTCGCCTATAATGCTAAGAAGCTCTATAACTGCTAGCAGATACGTAAGGAGTAAGAGGAGTCTTTAGGCAGGAAGCTAACTACTACTAAGTTAGACGAGATTTAGGACGTATTATAGCTAAAAGTATACTAGGCAGTAAATAAATATCGTCTTTCCCTTAGAGGGCTATTTAACTTATACTCGAACTAGGTTGCTAATAACGCTACTCTAGTAGCTATTGCGAAAACTAATAATCTCCTAGGCGAGGTAATAAAGCAGCTAGATAAAATTATTACTATTTTTAAAGAGAGGCCTGCAGCTTAGCCTTAGCTTATTACTAGTTAGCTAGTTAGAATTATAAGTCCTCTCTCTGCTATAAAAAAGAGGATATTTAAGGGTATTATTAAGGCGGGCACTACTAAGTAGGTCGCTATAGAGCTATTACCCTCCTTTATTAAGAAAGGCAAGAGCAGGGCGGAGGTATAGCTAGCAATAAAGAGTATTCCTTCGATAGCCCTAGTAGTAAATACCCTTTCGAAATAGCCTAAGGTATCTTTCTAGCTAAGTACTAAGGGGGAGCTAATAGATATTAATAATAGCGCTAAGAATAATAATAATAAAGATAAAGTCGAGCTAGTTAATAGCATAGTATTAAGTAAGGCATTAACTTACCCTAGCAAGACGCTAGCTAAGTCGTCTTATAGCTATAATACTCCTATAGCTCCTATAGCTCCTATAGCTCCTATTAGTTATCCCGCTATAACTACTCCTATTATACTAATTGCTTCCCTTATCCCGACTACGCCTAAAGTAAAGTCGATATTTAAGGAGTAGTATAATATTAGCAAGATAATAGCTCTCCCTAACTTAGTTATATGCGGATTAAAGGGCAAGAAAGCAGGCGGATACTTAGCTAGTCGTTAGGCGGCTAGGGGTTATAGTCTAGGCGAAGAGCTGCTTCTCGAGGTATAGTAAGCCGTTTAGCAGGCTATAGCAAAATAAGCAGTACTAGAGATGCTTATAACTAATTGCATAACTATATCTATTCCTGCTATATTGCTAGTAACGCTAATAGGCTAGGTATTAACTCCTTCTAGGGTATAAATAGGGTTGCGTAAGCAGTCTTATTGCGTAGTGCTTCGTACTAGGTTAGATAATAAGCTTAGTAAGACTTAAGTAGGGGAAGGGTAATAAGTAGAGAGGGGTAGTAGGGAGTAGTTATATTAAAATAGATTAGTGCGTCGAGGATAGTAAATTAAGAGGTTATAAAGTTAAACAGGTGCTTATATATTAATAGGCAGACCCGTGCCCTTATAGCAAAGTAGGGGGAGGTTAGTAGAGTTAGTTAGCAAGGTCGAACTAGTATAGTCTTTCGTATTATAGTATTTATTTAGCTAGGGTTACTATAGATTTATAATATTATAGCTTAGTATATAAGTCGATATTATTATAAAGATACTATAGTAATAAGTTATAGTTAGTAGTATATAGTTAGCATTTAAGAAGAATATAGTATATAGTTTTAGGCTTATTGCTGCAGGGGCAAAGGGGAGTAATAATATCCGGGATATTGCGCTAGAAAAGGAAGGCATATAGTCCAATCTTTCCTATATATAGGTAAGTAATTATAGTGCTTATATATTTAGGCGCGTTATAATATCTATCTAGTGCTATAGGTTAGTCGAAGCAGGATAGGGTGCTAGAAGGGTATATAGTCTAGCAGTATTAGAGTTAGTAAGGGGTTTCCTTCTTATCCTATTATTACGACTATTTATTAGTAAGTAATCTAGCTATAATCTTAGGAGTAGGAATATTAGCCTAGCCTAACTACGCCTAGACCTATATAAAGCACTCTTAGAGGGAGGGTTTGCTGCGTTTATAGCGCCTAGGTTTATACTAGGGGAAGCGGAGAAAGTAGTATAAGACTGCTCTAGATATAGTCCGGATTTTATCGAGTATCCTTTAGCAATTAAGTTAAGCAAGAGTATTAAGTTTCCTCTAAATAAGGTATAAGTCGATAAGTAGGGTCTAGGTCTTAGTCTCGAGATAGTAAATAAGTATAGCTCTATACGTGCTAGAAATAGTGCAGAAGCAGGCAGATTATTCTATAGCAAGTAACTTAGCTATACTAGTAGGGTTCTAATCTCGTCTAGTAGGTTAGTAAAACGCTACTATAGTATAACTAATAAGAGAGTAAATAACCTTAGTATAGACTTCTTATATATAATTAAAGGAATATCCCTAGGTAGAGGTAGTAAGGGAAGTAAGGGCAAGGTTCTATTTTTTAAGCTTATTACGGATAGCTTTTAGGTAAGCTTTCTACTAGAGTTAGTAGTGCACCTAGACGCTAAGGAGCTAGGCCTCTAAAATAGGGTATACGATATATTATCCTAAGTAGATAGGAATATCTCTATCTTATCTATATTAAGAGAAGTATATAAGTTCGCTCTTATCTAGTCTAAATTCTATACTATAATCTATTACCTATTCCTTATAGACCTACTATACTAACTATAGGCAGCGGGTTATAGAGTTAGTATCTAGACTAATAGTAAGGAGGTTAGTATTATTAGCGAACCTAATAATAGTAATACTTTTAACGACCTCTAGGCAGTAATAGAGAGGCATTATATAGAGGATAAAAAGAATCGCAGATAAAGGTAATCTTTAAGGAACTCTAGTATAGATAGGAATAGGGCAGGAGGTATAACTATCGAAGCAGAGGGAGGAGGAGTAGTTAGTAAGGTAGCTAAGGAGGAAGGACTAGATCTATACTAGGAAGCCTAGGTATTTAATCTCTGCTATTAATTTAGTATACTAAACTACGTCGAACGCCCTTTTAATATCAAGCTAGAGGAAGGAAGCTACTCCTTTATATACCTATACGGCCTAAATAAGTTCTATAACTATTATAATAGCGACTTTAGTAGAGTAGTTACGCCTATTGCCTATTTGCCCCTCTAGGAGCAGGTTATTGCCTTTTGCTATAGTAGCAATAAGTTAGCTAATAATAGCCTCTAGGATTTTACTAAGGTAGTATAAGAGTAGAATAGGGCAATACCCCGCTGCTTGCTTATATACCTCTAGTTGCTTGCCTTGCTTATAAAGTATAATAATAATAGCGTGCTAAAATTAGTAAGGAAAGTATCTAATTATAATATATACTTAGAAGAGGGTAGCTAGCTAGTTTATTAATAAATAGGAGTATATTTTAAGAAACCCTGCTAGGATACTATTATCCCTTATTGCTTTCTAAAATAGTATATAGGATAATATAGTATAGATATTTAATAGGGAGATACTCTATAGTATATAGAACCTAGGTTTTAGCTGCCTGTTTTCTTATTAAGAGAGGGAATAAATAGGAGGGAAGAATTTAAGGCTAAGGACTATAGCCTTATTTTCGAAGAAAATAGTTCGATTTCCTACTGCATTAGTAAGAGGGGGAATATAGATAGGATTAGGAGTAAGTCCGCTGCGATATCTAGCCTACTTCTTAGTAGACTATAGTTTCGAAGAGGAGGAAGTAGTCGAAGCGAGAAAGGAATACTAGTAGGCTCTTCTCGCCTCGAAAACGGCTTTTTTCTAGGCTTTTATCGCGTCTTATAGCTCGCCCTAGTCCTAATCTATATATATAAGTCGAAATCTGTATTATGCTTTCTTAGCTATTTTAGTAGTAGAGGCGACCCCTAGCGTAAACTATTAATTGCCCCTGCTAAGTTTTAGCGCAATAAATAGGACTATTTGCTAAATAATATTATTAAGTTTAGAATAAAGGGTATCTAGAGCAGTATTAATCTAGTCTAGCAAGGGAAGCTATTATAGTATAGGGCTAATATAGGCTTTAGCCTCCTAGAGGACTGCCTCTAGGTTAGTCTATTACTATTAAGGTCTAGGTTTTAGCTATACGAGGTTAGTTTAAGTACTAATACTAATAATCTAAGGGATATAGTTAGAACCTGCGAGGTTAGGGTCTAAGCCGAAAAAAGTAGTATAAGTATTAGTAGTTGCCTATACAAGGTCTAAGGTGCTATCTTAGTAGCCTTAGAAAATCCTCGTATACTCCCCTTTTAGGGTAAAGAAATAAAGCTAGAGTCGTTATATATAAGCTAGGAGGTTAGCTATATATAGGCTATAGCGTTTATATTTATCCTATAGGGGGTAGTACGTATTAAAGTTGCTAATAAGGACTCGATATAGCGAAAATATAAGGGTAGATAGTATATTATTCGTATAAGGTTAGAATGCGTTTAGTAGGGTATATATAGAGAAAATCTAGAGGCTATTAGTAAAAGTAATACTAGCCTAGTCTTCCCTTGCCTCGGAGCTCTATATATTAGGACTATAAACTTTATAAATATAGAGCGCGTTCTATCTAGATATATAGATAAGTCGGTATAGGGAGGCTCCTAGGAGCAGAGGAAGTAGTCTAGGCTTAGTAATAACTTCTTATAGTATAATAATATTATAGTCGTGCTTATTGCAAAGTACTAAGCAAGTAAGATCGTAATGCTTATTAATATTCTAATAGAGGGCTTTTATATATATTAATTATATTAGCTAGGAAGAGGTAAGTTAGCAATATATTAGGGCATTAGTAAAAGTAGCATATAAATAAGCTAAAGTCGGTCTAGAGATAAGGTATAAGGTATAGCTATAGCAGGATAAGCCTAAGAGGGCTAATTTAGTTATATTATAATAGGAGGATAGGGTATTATTAAAGCGGCTTATTAAGTAGCTAGAGATAGACTAGCGGGGAGTAAGGCGCTCTAGGCTTGTTTAAGGAAACGTTTTATAGCCTTAGGAGTATTACTAATAATAGCAGCCTTAGCGGGCAGCCTAGTAGTATTCGTACTTCGAGTCTAGTCGAGTCCTCTTATAGGTGCAGCCTAGGAGTCGGTAAAAAGCAGTCGCTATAGGCAGGTCTCTCGGGATATTAGGCGAGGGGAAGTCGTATTAGCTTAGGGCTTAGCAAACCTTACTAGTCGTTATTTATAGTTAGCTTTTGCCCTATCCTACCTCTATATTGCTATTAGGTATATCCTTAACTAAAATAGGTAGTCTCTATAGTATAAAATATAGTTATATAGAATCCTGTTCTTGCCCGCTCTATAGTTAGTCTTATTCTTATATATTATTGCTCTATATAGGCTATAAAGCTTAGCTAAAGTACAGACTTTAGCTATATAGCTATACTTATAGTAGTTATAATATCGTTAAGGTTATACTAAATCTTTATATAGTTTGCAAGTAAAAACTTATATATTAAAGGCAAGGCCTATATTATAAAGGCGGTTTATATTTCGGGTAGACGCTAAACCTATAAGGACTGCTATCTTAGTAGTATTAGGATAGGCGCAGAGAGCCTTAATTTTCGAGATAGAAACTTTATTAACGTATTTTATTTCTTATATAAAGTTAGCCTAGTCCGCTATAGCAGCTATAACTAGGATACCCTTAGCAATAACTATATATAATTATATAGCTATTATTGCTTTATAACTAAAGATATAGTAGATCTAACTAATATCCGCAATAAAGTTAGCTATAAGTCTATTAAAAGTAACTACTATATCTCTGCTAGGGAGGCGTCTTATAGCAATATATAAAGAAGTATAGAGGATATTATTAATAGCCTAAATAGTATTTTTCGGGGTATAGTTAACTATATTTTTAGGCGGGTTATTATTATATATTATAATCTCTCTCTTATATTATAGTAGGATTTACTTCTTTATATTAGAGTTAACTATTAACGCTAGAGCGCTAGCAACCTAGGCCTAGGTAAGGTTAGATCTAGTTAGAGCGTTAGTTAAAGTCTATAGTAAGTACTGCTAGAGTAAGTTAATAATTATCTTCCTAATAGCAGCCTTAATATTATTAGTAAGTAGGGAGAGTCTAGAATAGAGCTTTATTTTATTAAATTCTCGTACTATAGCTTAGACGCGTTTTATTGCGTTAAGGGGGATAAGTCCTGCTAAGTTATAGTATATAGTCTGCTTAATAGTATTAAAAGGGACTAGAGTAGTGCTATTTAGTATATTTAACGATTCTCGATTAGTAAGTAAGTATATTTGCGCTATAGTATACTAGCGCTAAGGGGGGGGTTTTAAAGGAGTATAGCCTCTCGACGTGCTGCCTCGCCCCTGGCTACTACAATCCTAGGCTGGGATTACTATAGCTACTAAGCGGCGGGAGTTACCTTAGAGTTCCTACTATATATCGTATCCTCTTAATGCTGGAGTCGCGCTAGGGTTAAGCGCGAGTCGAGAATTTTTTTTTTTTTAGGGGATTAGGTTAGGATCTCCTTCTTCCTATTATTATTATATCCTATAATAATTAGTCGTAATTTTTTATATAGGTAATTAGTTATTTTATCCTTAATTTTGCAGATAAGTCTAGTACGAAAAATCTAAACTCCTTTATACTAGGCAGGATCGAACTATTTAAAGGAGAAAATACCTTAGCCTATAAAGTCTATAATCTCCTTTTAGTCTAATACTTTAAATAGGGGTCTAGGGGTTATAATCCTGCCTTCTGCGCGAAAATAAAGAGAGAGCGCAAAATTGTCCTATTCTTTCTTAGATATAAATTAGGTTAAGGTCTTTAGTAACTATAGCAGGTAAACCTCTAAACGCTATAAGAACTAGGTCTGTTTTTAGGCAGGTTTTAGGTCGTTTTTATCTTATTCCTAGGCAGCCTTTTATTAGGGATTATTTAAAAAGTAAGGCTATATTTATATTAACCGAAATACTTAGAGACTAGTTAAGGACTAGATCGTAATATTATAGCTATTAATAGCCTCGAGGGTAAAAGGACTAATCTAGCTATCCTTTTCTCTCTAAACCTTAACCTAGCTTTATAATAGGAGTTAAAAGAGCGTTATTATATTAGGGCTATTCCTAGTAGATAGCGCTTCTTTTAGTTATTAAGATGCTATAATTTCTTAAAGACTCGTTATTGCTTTCTAAATAGCTTTAGCCTATTCTCGAGTAGTTTTTAATAGGGGAGAATCCTAAGTAATCCTTAAATATACACTAAAAATAAGGAGAGTTAGAACTAGTCTATCTATATATAAATACAACTATATACGATACGAATCGTCTACGCGTCTTAACGCGTATCTGCCCCTAAAGGAAATAACTAGGGATAGGTACGCATAGATAAAGCATTTAATTATTTAATAGGGCTATATTTAGGCAGTGCTTATAGTATAATCGGATCGAACTTAGTCCGAGATTAGAAGCAGATTATAGGGAGATTAGGAAAACAAAGCAGAAGAAGAGGATTAGGATTAGGAAAATATATATATAAACTCTGCCTTCTTCCCTTAAGGAAGAAGGAAGGGATAGATATAAGCAGATATTAATAGATTAAGGACCCGAGCTAACTTAAGCAGAGTCCTCTCTTATATTATACTAATATATATTAATGCCCTACCTATACTAATTAGTATTACTATTAGCTATTAATACGAGTCCTATATCTAATAAAAATGCAGATTAGCTAGGAAATAGATACCTAGACCTAAGCTAGGAAACGACTTTTACCCTAGAAAGGAATAGACTCCTAGAGTTCGCGGTTTTAATCTCTTATAGTACTAGATAGTATAATAGCTGCTTAAAAGACTAAATTAACCTCGAATAATAATAGGATTCTTAGGAAGGAACGGACTCTTATAGCCTGCGGTTTTAATCTCTTAAGGACCTCGACTTATACCTAGAACGTTTAGGATAATAATCGAGATACCTAGAAGGATTTATTTCTTTTTCTAGGGAAACTTTTTCGATTATTTTTTTATTTTTATTTTTTACTCTTTACGACTTTTAGAATACTTCTTTTTAATACCGACCCGAAATTAGATAGATATTGCCTCTATACTATACTTATTTTCTTTCTATTTCGAAGGGATTATATCTTTATATCCTAAATATTTTTATATAGATATATAATTAAACTATACTTATTACGTTTAGGAAGCAAGAATCTCTTTTATTAATTTAGGCTAGGCAAACTAGCAAATAAAAATTATCTGCCTAGCTGAATTTATCTAAAATTTTTTTATGCCTAGCTATACTTAAAATTATTTTTGCCTAGCTTTACTTACTTAATTTTTTTTGCCCCTAGCTAAATTTCCCTACTAATTTTGCCCCTAGGAGCCTAGCTAGTAAACTACGTTATAGGATTATTTTTTCGTCCTAAACTCCCGATAGGCTTATATAGCTGCCTATGCTAAATTAATATACTCCCTTTTCTAGAACTCGTCGAGAGGGTAGTTTATCTAGATAAACGCTGCTAGAGCCCGTGCGGCGCGCCTAGCTTTAAGTGCTAGCTTTATATCTAATATTAGCTAAGAATTATCTCGATATTAGAAGGGGATACTTACTATCTCGTACTTTAATCCCCGTAACGAATAATAGAAGCAACTCTTTACTATCGCTAAGTCCTATTCCTAATAGGCGTTAGTCGATAGCGGCTACTAAGCTAGACGGGAGATATATTAGTAATAAGGGACTATCCTCGTTACTTCCCTATATAGCCGACTACGGCTTAGGGTTTATAGGTTTTAATAAGACCCCCCTAGCGTCTTAGGCGTCCTTGTTATTATTGCTAGCGTTTTTAGCGTAGTTATAGCTAGGAATAAGCAATAACTTAGTATTATTAGCAGTGGCATGCGTTTTAGGGCCTAAGGTATTAATAGCAAGCTGCTTAACGATAAAGCCAGGATACCTATATAAAATTAGTCTAATACTCTCCTAGAAATATTGCGAAAATTATTTTAAAATCGCAATTATATTAGCTATAATTCTGCTTACTCTAACGCATACAAGAAGGAGGAACTAGAGCGATATTACTATTATTATTATCGTTACTACTAATAGCTATTATCTCTCTTATCGAGGTATTATTGCCCGAAGGCCCGCCTTCTCTACTCCCCCGCCCGGCCCTATAGCCCCTCCCCTTGCCCCTACCCCCGCGCTTCTTAGCTAGCTTTAGTAGCATTTCTAGAATATTTTATTAGCCTTATATAATAATTTCGGAAAAGTACTACTGCTATTTCTATTTAAGTTATTTATACTTACTTATAATAATAATAATAATACTATGCCTCTTTATTAGGAGTATAGAAGGAAGAAGAAAAAAAGAAGTATAAGAGGAAAAAAGGGAACGAATTTATTTCGCGGGGTAAGTTACGTATACGCGTATAAAAAGCGCGGAATATAGTAAGTACGCACTATAACCCTACTACCCTATAAAAGACTAATTCCTTTACTATTACCCTCTTTCTTTTAATATTTTCTTCTTTATATACTCGTTTATTTATTTCCTATATTATTTCTTCCTTTTTATCTTTTATATATACTGTTTTTCTTTTTATATTTCTTCTTTTTATTTATTTTTTTCCCCTATAATAATTCGATAATAAAAAGAGGACTACTAGTATATAAATATAACTATACACGATACGAATCGTCTACGCGTCTTAACGCGTATCTGCCCCTAAAGGAAATAACTAGGGATAGGTATATATAGATAAAGCATTTAATTATTTAATAGGGCTATATTTAGGCAGTACTCGTAGTATAATCGGATCGAACTTAGTCCGAGATTAGAAGCAGATTATAGGGAGATTAGGAAAATAAAGCAGAAGAAGAGGATTAGGATTAGGAAAATATATATATAAACTCTGCCTTCTTCCCTTAAGGAAGAAGGAAGGGATAGATATAAGCAGATATTAATAGATTAAGGACCTAAGTTAACTTAAGCAGAGTCCTTTCTTATATTATACTAATATATGTTAATGCCCTACCTATAATCTAGGCTAGCAGTATTATTAATAGCTTTAACTGCTATCTAGAGAATTATATTTTATTCTATTATTGCTCCGATTTTAGTGCTAAGGATTTTATATGCCTAGTAAAAAAAGGCATAGTATTTTTTAAACTTCCCTATAGACTAATACGCTTCTACTAGTACTTGCTAGCAGGTAATTCCTATTTAGCTAGATTTAGTCTAGAATTCCTTAGATAAAAAGTTCGTGCCTATATTATATTAGAGCGAATCTAGGAGTCCTAAGTACGTATTAATCTATCTTATCCTTAAAGCTTCCTAGGTATTTTTAGTAGATATCGAACACAGGAATCAGGCGGCTTAAAAAGATATTATAGCATTAATAACGTAAAGAACTAGTTTTCTACTTAGGTATATAACGTCTATAATAATCTCGAAATTAAACTCTTTATTATTATAAAGCGTAAACTTAAATTAGCTAGGTGCCTTGCTATATAACTAATAATATTAGCAGAATTTCGAAATGCTTTCGAGAATAGTTATTAGTATTTTATATCCGGCTCTAGATAGAATTTAGTATAATTATTGTACTATAGGGTATCTAAATTAGCAGTAGATTATCCTAATTTTAGATTTAGTTAGGAATAAAATCGCGGCGTTTTCTAGTTAAAGGAAAGACTAAGGGTGCCCTTATTTACGAATAACTAGCAGCACTTTATCCTAGCTAATAAGCTTATTTATTATATTCTAGAAGAAAATCTTTAAGCGATTTATATCTGCTAAAAAAAGAAGAAAAAAGGTAGGCGAAGTAAGAATATAAAAAGTAATATTTCTAAATAGAGTTTTAATAGTTATATTACTAAGTATAAATATACTTTATCCTTCGCTAAATTTAATAGAATTAGTGCTAGCAAATGCTTTATTAACTATAAGATATAGTATTATTTTCTATAGGGCTTTAACCTAATTTCGTCTAGTAGTCGAAATCTATATAGCACTAGTATTAATTATAATTCCCTAAAAAGACTATTAGGAATATTAATCTTCGAAAAGAAATTGCAAAGCTAGTACGGGTTCTATTATATCTAATTTCGGGTCGTATCTAGTAAAAAGATATATAAATACTAATATAGAAAGGAACTAAGAGGCTTCCTATTGCCTTAAAATATCCTCCGGGTTATTATTAATTATATACTATTCTTTATTATATAATTAAAGTCCTTCGAATATAGTAATATAGGCTATAAAGTCCTAAGGGCTATAATCTAAAAATTCGCAGTATGCTATATATAAGGTCTTTGCCTGCTTTTATTCTTTAGGCGGGTATTTAGTTAACTAGTAACTAACCTTGCTATATATAAAGCACTTCCGAGTCTAATTCTTATTTAGCCTAAAATCGGATTAGACTTAGTTTTTTCTTAAATTATTTTCGGATCGATTTTATATATTATTTTAATACTTATAGTCTAGATAATAAATTACGCTCTATTATAATATCTATTTAGCTTTATTCTTTATAATCGATATTTCTAGTACGGATTATAAATCTACTCGTAAGTTCTTAGTATCTTTAGCTAGTCGGAATAATATAAACTTAAGTTCTAGTACTCCTTAGTATATATTAATAATTATTATACGCAGAGGGGTATTTCCTTTATACTCCTTGCTAAGGGCTTATTAATATAACTCTAGTTTATTAAATAGTTTCTAGAGAACTTTATATAGGGATAGTTCTAAATTCGTCCTATAAATAGATTAAAATAAGGTCGATATCTAGTTAGTAAAGTAATACGTATAATTAATATCCGACTCGAAGTATTTTTTAAGTTAGTTATATTGCGTCTTAAAGGTATTATGCTATTTAATATAATTTATAAAGTACTATTATACGCGACTAGTCTAAATATAAGGGAAAATTAAATAGAAATATCTAAGGGCAATTTTTAATAAAAAATAAATATTAAAAAATAAATAGATAATATTATTAAGCAAATTATATAGTTTCCCTATAAAGTTCTTTATTTTATCCTAGACTTTAGTAAATTTAGTTATAATTTTATTATTAATAAGTAAGTTAGGAGTCGATTTTAGGGGTAACTTAATATAAAATTTAAAAAGGATTAATTTAGGCTTTTCCTAAAGTTAGATTAAACTCGAAGCAATTTCTTATAGAGTTCTTATATTATTCTAGTTATATTCTAGAAAAGCTATATCCTATATAAATAGGTTTTAGAATTAATATAATATTAAATATTAAGTTTATCCCTAGGGAATATCTTTATCTATTATAGGTTCTATAGATAGAGTTATTTTAGGGTTTATTTAGGGGATAAGTAAAGGTTCTTTTTTATATAGTAGTAAAAAGTTCTAATTTAGTAGTATTTGCCCTCTAGTTAGCAATTAGGATAGATTCGAATTTAGGGAGTTTCTAGTTAGAGGTTATTATATCCCCTATAAAAGGGCATAGTAAGGCAGTTAGGTGCTTTCTTCGAATTACGCCTATTAATATATTAAGAGTAGCTATTACTCGAGTTATTCCTAGTTTAGGATCCGTATAATAAAGGGTCCTATTTTTATATTTCTAGGTCCTAGAAAAAATCCTCTTCTTTTAAGGAAACTTTTTAGTAATTTTATTACTCTAGGATCTGCTAATTCCTAGATATTTTTATCCTAGCCTTTAAAAGTATCCTAAAAATCCTTAAGGAGAAAAGTACTAGAGCTCCTAGATAATTTTATAAAATATAAGATCTAGAGTTTAATATTAATTAGATCTTAATATAAATTCGGGATAGGTTTATCCTAGTTTTCGATTTATTTAATTAAAGAGTTTTTTATCTTTCTTATAAGATCCTAAAGGTTAATCTATATAATCTCCTAAGCGAACTTAGTATTCTAGGGTTATTAGTAATTACCTTTTATAGTAATTTCTATTAATATCCTAGTTATTATTAATAAGAATTTATATTAATTTTATAAGTACTTTTATCTAGTATTAAAATAGGTTTCTAAGGGATTAAAACCGCAGGCTATAGGAGTCTATTCCTCCTTAGTCTCGATATTACTCCTCTAAATAGTCGATATAGTAGCAAGTTTCTAGATAGTTAAAACTGCGAACTCTAGGAGTCTATTTATATCTAAGAGGTCTATTAGCTTTCTCGGCTTAGAAATAGGCAACCTAGTCTAGCTAATCTATATATTATTAGATATAGGACTTATATTAATAGCTAATAGTAATACTAATTAGTATAAGTAGGGTATTAATATATATTAGTATAATATAAAAAAGGACTTTACTTAAGTTAGCTTAGGTCTTTAATCTATTAATATCTGCTTATCTTTATCTCTTTTTTTCCTCTATTAGAGAGGAAGATAAAATATATATAAAGTCTTAAAGGTATCTAGGTTAAACTAGAGGTAATATATAATTATCCTAAACTCTATATAATCTAAATATATAGCCGCCCCCTTTCTCTTTTAAACTATTATTGCTATAATCTTAGTATAAACTTATTATAATATTATATGCTTATTATACTAAGTTTAGGGGTAATCTACTTCCTTTTCTATACTACCCTTATTATACTCCTATTTCCTATCTAAAGGGGCATAATACTTATATAGAAAGGGGTAATATATACTATAATAGAGATAATATTAAATATATACTAAAAAGGGGTTTGCGTATATTATAACTATAGTAATCGCCGAGTTAGTTATAAAAAAGGGCTTATGCGGAAACAGGTTATTCCGTATTCTATAGTTGCGTCCCTAATTCTAATAAAAATATAATAAGGAAGGTTAAAAAATACTATGCCCCTTTCTGCTAGGCATATAAGATCCTTAGTACTAAAATTAGAGTAATAATAGGATAAGATATAATTCTCTAGATAGCAGTTAAAGCTATTAATAATACTGCTAGCCTAGATAGACTAGTTCTAACTCTCCTTATTTTTAGTATATATCTATAGATTACTTAGGATTCTCCCCTATTAAAAACTACTCGAGAATAGGCTAAAGCTATTCGGAAAGCAATAATAAGTCTTCGAGAAATTATAGTATCTTAATAACTAAAAAAGGCGCTATTTACTAGGAATAGCCCTAATATAATAACGCTTTTTTAACTCTTATTATAAAGCTAAGTTAAGGTTTAGAAAGAAAAGAACGGCTAGACTAGTCCTTTTACCCTTAAGGCTATTAATAGCTATAATATTATAATCCGGTCCTCGACTAGTTTCTAGGTATTTTAGTTAATATATATATAGCCTTACTTTTTAAATAATGCCTAACTAAAGGCTGCCTAGGAATAGGATAAAAATAACCTAAAACCTGCCCGAAAATAGACCTAGTTCTTATAGCGTTTAGAAGTGCAATTACTATAATTACTAAAGACCTTAACCTAATTTATATCTAAGAAAGAATAGGATAACTTCGCGCTCTTTTTTTATTTTTATATAGAAGGTAAGATTATAACCCCTAGACCCCTATTTAAAGCATTAGACTAAAAGGAGATTATAAACCTTATAGGCTAAAGTGTTTTCTCTTTCGAATAGTTCGATCCTGCCTAGTATAAAGGAGTTTGGATTTTTTATACTAGACTTATCTAAGAAGTTAAGGATAAAATAACTAATTACTTATATAAAAAATTATAACTAATTATTATAGGATATAATAATAATAGCAAAAAGGAGATCCTAACCTAATCTCTTATAATCCAAAGGGTTAGCTAATAATTGCTTTTAGCTCTAGCTCTAACGTATATTAGTTAAGGAATAAAGTTATGCTTTTGCAATATTACCTAGGCTTATCTATAATCCTAATTAATACTTAAATAAATAATCCTTATAAGCCTCCTAAAAGAACTCTAAGATAAGTACCCTCCTTAGATAATTATCTAAGTTATTAAACTATTATATAGTATTATAAAGTCCGGAGTTTACTAGTTTTAGACCTATTTCGAGTATTATATTTAATAGCTTTATATATAATCCTTTATATTCGATAACTGCCTTCTCTTATTATATTCTAGCCGTACTTATTTTAGTCTTATTAGGATATAAACTAATAATACGATTATTCTCGGTACTAATTCTTTCTATAAGCAAAAGGAGGCTAAACTAAATTCTGCCCGAATTTGCTTAAAACCCCGAGTAAACTTAGCCCTAGGTAGCGTAACGGATTTTAATAGTTTATAGTTATATCTTAAATCGAATTTACTAGTAATTTAATAAAAGGGCTAGGCTGCTAAGATTAAGGTTATTAATTACTCCTAACTAGATTTTGCCTAATACTACCTTAAATAATATATGCAAGGAGGCTATATTATATTTATTTACTAACTAGAGGCTGCGTTCGATTTATCTATTACTGCCTAGTAATACTAACCTACTATAGAAAACTGCTAGAAGATAAATAAGCGGCTATAATAGCAAAAGAATAATTAGTAGCGTAGACTAAAGTATATCCCCCTTAACTTTTTAGCACTTAAATTATTTATTTTTATAGATAGATTACTTATAAATAATAATAATTTATTTTTATAGATTAAATATATTATTATCCTAGGCAATAAAAATAAGATAGTAAATAAATTCGTAATAAAAGGAAATATTATCTACTAGAGTTCTATAAAATGCAAGAGGATTACCTAGAGTATCCTTGCCTTAGAAATATATAGTATATTATTAGGATTTAATATAAGAATCTCCTTAGCAATAATACTAAACTATATTATAGCTAAGCTAGGATTAGCCTAAGTTCCTATTATATTATATACGGATTTATTCTTACTCTATAAGTGCTTTATTAAGCTTAGAATAATAAAAGAAAAACGACTTATAATTAATATTATATCTATCTAAGAGTTATATAAGGGACGAGAAATTAATAAGATCTAATAGATTGCAAGAAAGGATAATCCTGCTAATAGTATAATAAAAGCGACCCTAAATAAGACGCTAGAACGTCTTATCGATATAAATAAAGCTACTATCTTTCTAGAGGGATTTATAATAAGGAAGGAGATAAACTAGTATAATATTAGATTAAATCCGAATAAAATTCGATTTAATAAAGAAAAAACTACTAGTATATATTTATTAGAATTAGGGACGCAATTATAGAATATAAAATAACCTGTTTCTATATAAGCCCCTTTTTTATAATTACCTTAATAATTATTATTATTAATTATATACTAGGGGCCGTAAAAGGCATCTAGAACCTCTATATAAGTCGGGTAGGAAAAACCCCCCTAAGGGGGAAAACCCCCTAGCAAATAGAGCAAAAAGGAAGGCCCCGCGCCCCTAGGGGTCGCGGGGCGGGGAACGCAGTAGTATAGTAAGGTACAGGGCGGCTGCCCGCTAGGGTAGTCTTAGTAAAATAAAGGAGATAAGGGGAGATAAGAAAGGGGGGTAATAACTTAGCGCGGAAGGTAAGAAAGGGGGAGGGGAGGGCAATAAAGGCAGAGGGGCGGCAGAATCGGAATAATAGTAAATCCGCTCTAGGGGGGGTATATAAACCTCTCCTTCCTCTTTTTCCTTCTCTCCTTCCTTTTTCCTTTTTTATTATCTCGAGAGGTAAAGGCCCCTTAACTTAAGAGGTTAGCCTGCTATTAGGTCGACTAATATAATTATATAGGGCAGTATACTAATATATAACCCTATAAGTAACTAAGTAATAGTAATATAATAATAATAATAGTAACTTAGCGAAAAATAGCAGCCTTACCCCTTGCTATAATCCCTACGCAACTAATACTAGCAGTAGTTAAGCCTAATAGACTATAGGCAGTGCCCTATAGGGTATATATTAATAGGCTTATTAAGAAAGGCTAGGTTTACTAGGATTAAACTAGTAAGTACGTCTAAGGGCTATATAGTAAGAGCGAAAATTAACTAGTAGTAGGTACTTACTTAGCTAGTTATTATTATTACGCGACTTTATAGCAAAAATACTAAATAGTAAATCGGGAGCAGGAGGCTTATAAGGGAGGAGAGAGGCTAATAGGAATAAATAATAGACTTTACTATTATAGAAAAGGGGCAGGCAGCTATTAAATTTATTATTAAAGGAGGAACTACTAATATAGTAGAGGTAAGTACGCCCTAGGGTCCTAAGCTAAGAGAGTAGGAGTTTAGTCTAATAGTAATAGTAGCGTTAACTTAGTTAGGAGCTATAGAAGGCATAGAACTAGTACTAGAGTAAGGAGTCTAGGGGCTTTATAGCGCAAGCTGCAGTTCCCCTAGTTGCACTCCCCCTAGTCCTAGTTACGCCTGCCCTAGCCCTAGCTATGCTTATAGTAGTCCCGCCTGCGCTAATAGCAATAAAGAACTTACTAATAATAATAATAATAATTACGAGTCTAGTCTAGGTGCTAGAGGGCCTTATAGAGGCTATAGGCTAGGAGATCCTTAATAAGCTAAGGGAAGTATACTAATACTAGGAAGGAATCTTTTGCCTCTAGGAAAAATAGTTAGCGTACTAGGGTAGTATTAATACGTATTATATATATAATAGTTAGCGCTTTAGCAGGATCCTTAGTAATCTTCTTAGTATCGACCTAAATAAGTAAATATATATCCCTAGGGCCTAAAGGGTAGAGGACCTCCTTCTAGATATAGATAGACTAATCTAGCCCTATATTATAAACCCTAATATTAGGGGCGAGCTAATAGTATATATGCTTAAAGCAGCCCTAACGCTATTAAAAGTAAAAGGGGGGATAAAGGCTAATCGAATAGGGGCTACTCCTTATATTTATAATAGCAATAGTAATAATAACGTTATAGAGGTGCTGGCTAAGAGATAGAGGCTAGAGGTAGTAGTAAAAGAGGAAAGGGTAGTAATAGAAGAGGGGGCGGCAGTAATAGGAGGGGAGGGGGAGGAGAGTCTAGGCAGGGGGAACCTAGCCGCAACCCTAGTAGTAGCAGGGATTCTAAGGCAAGGGCCTAGACGCCCCCCTAAGCAGGGTTATAGTTATAAGTATAGGGGTTAGGGCGGTTATAGTAGGGGAGCGTTAAAAGGCAAGTAAGGACGTTAGTACTATTAGTAGGGTTAGTAAATAAAAAAGCAGTCTGCCCCTAGGGGGCAGTAACTCTTTTTATCCTATATAATATAAAGGCGAGGTCGAACTATTATAAGCAATATAGTTATATAAACTATAGAGCTAGCTTGCTAGTAGAGACCTTGCGGCTAAGTAGACGAATAAAGTCGACCTAGTCCTTTAGGGGGCTTAGGTCGAAGAGCAGGAGTCTCTAGGCGCTTATATAGGGGTAGCGGAGAAAAAAGTACTTAGTAGTCTTATCCTCGCTAGTACTATAGGGGCAATATAGGGATAATACGTTAGGGACGCAGTATATATAAAAAAAATAGTTAAGCCTAATCCTGCTAGACTAAAGCTATATTAAAACGCTGCTAAGGAATTTAGGAAAAGCGGCGTATAAGTCGAGGGCAAGGCGTAGTTTAAATTAGGGGCGTTTATTAGTTGCCTATCTATAAAACTAACTATAATACTAGAGGCAGCCCTCCTAGGAATCCTATTAGAGGAGCTATTTAGCCTAAAGGCGCTCTTATAGGTCCTAATATAACTACGAGCTAGGGTTAGATAACCCTGCTTAATATATTATAGAGTCCTTTAGTAACTAAAGTATAATATAGGGGGCAGGGGGTCGACTATAGTAGGGCTAGAAACGCTAGGAGATCTAGGCGTATACGGCTCGAATACTAGCTGCAATACTATTAGCTTCGAGGAGCTAAAAAGTGCAGGCAGAGCAGTAGGAGAAGTAGAGATCGAGTAGAGGGATAAAAGCTTCGGACTCTATATAGTATAAAGGGGTAGCCTTATAGGCTTTAGTAATAACCCTAAGGCATTTAGATTAGACCTTAGATAATTCCTTATAAATAGAACTATAGGGGGGGCTAGATAGGACTATAATAGGAGTAAAGTAGGCAGTACTATAAGCAATCGCTAAGCAGATAACCTTTATATAGATCTTATAAGCATAGATAAAAGAAAAGCCCTATATAAAAGTAGCGAGGTTAGTTAGTATAAGCTGCTATTTCTAGAGCTTCTATATAAGTTAGCGCAAATAAGCCTTCTACTTAAGCTTCTAATAAATCTAGACGCTAAGTATATAGGCCTCTTGCGTAGGGACTACTATAGAGCTATCGAGGGTAAGGGAGCTTATATTAGCTATATAGGCACGTATAAAGTAAAGGAGTTTGCTCTTAAGAGGTTAAAATAATATTTTATACTTATAGGCCTAATCCTAGCAGACTTCCTATACTCGGACTAACTAGTCCCGAACCTGCTATAGCGTATAGCTAGTACTAATAATATTCGTATTATCTATAAACCTAATAGGAATAATTTTAATTTATTATTCGAGTTAGTAGTAGAGGGAGGAGATATATAAGATAAATAGGATTAGGGATATTAGGGACCCTTAGGGGACTCCCCTCTTAATATTAAAGGGTTCGGATAGGCGGCTATTAACCTTAAGCTAGGAACTACGACTAGTAAGGTAGCTATAGATAAGCGCAGTAAGCTAAAGGGGGAAGCTAAGGAGATCGAGAGTAGTAATAAGTTTGCTATATAAAACGTAGTTAAAGGCACTAGTTATATCGAGTATAAAAAGCAATATAGAGCCTTATTAGGCCTAGGCTATGCGTACTATTTTAGTAAGCATAAATAGTATACTATTAGTAGAATAGCAAGGTCTATTACCTATCTGCTTAAAGGGGAGAACTATAGTAGCCTTAGTAGCGCGGGATAGTTTTTATACTAAAACGGTTTCTAGGACCTTCCTAACTATATTTAGTAGCGAGATTAGTTAGTAACCCCTAGGGGTTTATAGGACCTCTAGACTCTTGCCCGCCTTCTAAAGCACTATAACGTTTAACTCCTTATATTAGGCGGGGAAGTAGCCGTATATAATATAACTATAGAGGACTAAGGTAAGAAAGGAAACTAGTAGTAAGCCGCACCCTTTAAGGAAGCCGACTAGGATCCTATTAAGACTAGCCGATTTCTAGGAGGCAATACTAAAAAGGGCGGAGTATACTTTAGATTCGCTAACTTTAGGGGCGACGCTAATAGCTAGGAAGGGGTCCTCGAGGGAAAAGGGGGGAGTATTTACTAGATTTAGGGGAAAGAACTTCTTAGCAAGCAACTTAGTCTTACCCTCGTAGGATAACTATAGGCCGCTAGAAGTATTACGCTATAGGGCAGGCATATAGGTTAGTTCTAGGGGGGTCTAGCTTTATAAGCATGCTTACTTAGTTATAGATTAAAGGGTCTAGGGGTTACTAGATGCGTTATTAAGGAAGTCCTGCTAGTTATTGCGTTTTGCCTTATAGATAGCGGCCTTTTAAGCAATAGATTTATCTCCTAAAGTTTGCTATTAGGATAGGCCGGGGTTTGCTTGCTATGCTTGCCTAGCTTGCTTTATATTATATACTGCCTTGCTAACCTCCCGCGTTTACTAAGGGCACGACTTAGGGCCGAGTTGCTAGGAGAGAGATAGGACTATAATTGCTGCTATAGTATCGAGTTCCTAATATAGCTAGTCTAGAGTAGCGTTAATCTAATCTAGTAAACCTACTAGCGCCTAGGATAGCAGGAGCTTATTACGTGCCTTAGTAATAAGGATATCCCTATTAAATAATTTCTAATACCTAGTAGGGGCTATATTAAGGGGGGGATTAAGGTCGAAGGATATAGATTATAGGATATAATTAGAACCCTCTAGGTCGAGGTTAGGGCTAAGGAATATTAGGAAGCAGCTAGGAGATGCCTAGATAAGGTCGATAGTGCTTAATTAGCGGCCGTATATTTCCTAGGTAACTTCGTATAGTAGAGTAACGAGTTCGAGGCGTAGTCGTCCCGCTACTCGGAGGAACTCGAGGACCTATAGTAATAATCGTTTATAGAGATCCTAAGAAGGATAATAGGCGTTAAAGTTACTAAGGAGGATATAAGGGGTATCTAGGTCGAGCTAGTCCTATAGGCAGAGGAGGGGGCTTATTGCAATACTAATAGGAGGGGAGTAAACTAATAGGATTTAGGGGCTATAGGCAAAGGAAGCTCCCGCAATATCCTAGCCGAAAATAGGTATCTAGGTATATAGATTATAGCGTTTATATATATAGAAGAAGGCCCTACCCTTGCCCTAGATAAAATAGTAAGGGGCAAGGCCTAGGAGCGGCGGTTAGCTATTAGTATCGAGCTAAGCCTCCTAGATAGCTACTATATTATAGCTATATTTAGAAAAGAGAGCAAGGTAAATAAGATAGTTTAACTTCTATATATTCTATATAAGGGCCTTAATTTTTATTAAGTTATATAGAAGGGATAGTAAATAGCGATTAAGACGTTAGAGTTAGCTAGGTGCGGGAAGGGGTAGACGCGGGGGCGGCACTACGCTGCGTGCAGCCTCGTCGTCCTACTATAGGGCGGGAATAGCTATAGAGGCCGCCTCTAGTTTGCAGCGAGTATCTAATTAGGGGGTCGATAGGGGGAATTTCCGTATTGCCTAGGGAGCTATAGTAAGCCTGCTTCTATAGCAAAACCTAGGTAAAGCTGTCCTTATTAGTAGTAAGTGCGGGCTAGGAAGCAAGGGGTTATTAAGAAGTAGTTAGTATTTAGCTATAGCTTAGTAGATAAGCCTAATAGTAGTCCTAAAAGCAATAGAGTCGCGTAGGGTATGCGGATCTAGCTCTATCCTAGTGCTAGCGGGATACTTTGCAGTCCTAGGACTATAAAGCATAGTTTCCTTTATATAGGATATAGCAGCGTTAACGTTTACCCTTAAAAGCGGGGCAGTTAGTCTCCCCTCCCTCGTGCGGGGAGGACCCGCAGTAGCTATAACGCAGGGTATTTTTACAGTATTTAGCTATATGCCCGAACTAGAAATATTAATAGCATTATTTAGGGCGGATAGTATTTTTATAGGGTTTGCAGTATATAATCTCGGCGTTAATAATTAATCTATTCGTATAGAGTTAGTTAGTATTAGAGACGCTGCTAATACTAAGAATAAGGCAAGTCCGAGGCGCGACCCCCTAGGGTCCCTCGCGGGGCTTAATAGCCCGAGCTCGAATAACGTCGATTTTATTAATATCCTTAATGCCCTAAAGCAACTTATTTCTATCTTAGAGGGCAGTAGTAGTATAAATGCCCTTAGCAATAATAGCGTACGAGCGTTAGGTAAGCACTGCTTCCTCGCTAAAAGCCGCCTAAATCTATCCTTTAGGATAGGCATATAATATCTTATTAGGGTCGAAAGTAAGTATAATATTGCTGCTTAGCAGGCGCCTAGCAGCAACTATAGCGGGGTCGCTTATAGCGGAATTAGCTTTAGTAATAATCTTAATAGGAGTAAGGGAGGGAGTCCTCTTAGCAACTAGGATGCCCTAAACTAAAATAAGTATCTCGTATTCCTATTAAGCTAGTACTAGTCGGACGAGAGGTAGTCCTAAGGTCGGCGTAGTAATAGGGACTGCAAGCATGGCGGCCTAGGACGGTTTCGACCTAGACGCATAGGGTTATAGAGCCTTCTATACGGCCGATTTAACGGATTTCTAGATTGCACGGGTAATAGTAGCAGGAAGGGAGGTCTTATCCGTCTTAGTTATAGCGGGGGCGTGCTTCTAAAGCTTCTTCTATACTATATCTATAATAGCCTATACGGCCCTAAAATTTTCGTATAAGACTACCCTAGCAAGACTATTAAAAGCGTCTTTTATAATAGGATTAGTTAGTACTCGCAACGTCTTTATAAATAGGTCCTTATCGGGTATATTAATAATATTAAATTAGCTAGCACCTATATACGGGTGCTATTATAACTGCGCGATCCCCTTAGGACCCCTATCGATTACTATCGGGACCCCGACGGTGTCCCTAGGGGCCCTATCCAGGGGCGCCGCGGACGGCGCCATGCTGGACGAGAAGGAGAGAAGGGGAGCTAAATGCGAAGACTTGCAGTCGCAGGCAGAGATTATAGCAAGCGTTTCGTCGTCGCTATAGCAAATGTTTTTTTATTGCTAGTATAATAAACTTAATAATTATATAGGCTATAATATACGCAAACCCCTTTCTGCTAGATAGTTAATATTATCCCTATTATAGTATATATTACCCCTTTCTGTATAAGTATCGTGCCCCTTTAAATAGGAGATAAGAGCATAATAGGGGCAGTATAAAAGGGGAAGTAGATTACCCCTAAACTTAGTATAATAAGTATATAATATTGTAATAAGTTTATGCTAAGATCGTAGTAATAATAGTTTAAAGGAGAAAGGAGGCGGCTATATTTTTAGATTATATAGAGTTTAGGATAATTATATATTACCTCTAGTTTAACCTAAATGCCTTTAAGATTATATATATATATTATCTTCCTCTCTAATAGAGGGAAAAAAAAGGCATAGATATAAGTAGATATTAATAGATTAAGGACCTAAGCTAACTTAAGCAGAGTCCTCTCTTATA
>LKCN02000003.1:2897334-2918716 GCA_001633055.2 Ophiocordyceps polyrhachis-furcata BCC 54312 | reverse complement strand
AAAAATACGAGGTAATATACTTTTGCTAATACTACTACCTATCCTTGCAAGAAAAAAATAACGCAAGTACTTCTAAGAAGTAGCAAAATACTAGAAAATACTAAAAGCTTTAGCGCTTTCTAGCTACGTACTTTTTATACTAAAGTTTTGCTTTCCTAGTAGTATAAGGTAGAAAATTTCCCTTATAACTTTTCTTTCCTTTTTTTTTCTTACGAATTCTTTATTTTATAACTAAATTTAATAAAAAAAACACTATTTAAAAGCTCTTTCTCTCCTCCTTTAAGTTATTTAACTATAGGTAGGGCATTAATATATATTAGTATAATATAAAAGAGGACTCTGCTTAAGTTAGCTCGGGTCCTTAATCTATTAATATCTACTTATATCTATCTTCTTCCTTCTTCCTTAAAGGAAGAAGGCAGAGTTTATATATATAGTTCCCTAATCCTAATCCTCTTCTTCTGCTTTATTTTCCTAATCTCCTTGCAATCCGCTTCTAATCTTAAACTAAATTTAATCTAATTATACTATAAGCACTGCCTAAATATAGCCCTATTATATAATTAAATGCTTTATCTATACGCCTTTATCCCTAGTTATTTCTTTTAGGGGCAGAAACGCATTAAGATATATAGATAATTTGTATTATATATAGTTATATTTATATACTAGCAGTCCTCTTTTTATTATTAAATTATTATAGGGGAACGAAATAAATAAGAAGAAGAAAGGTAAAAGAAAATATAGTATATAAGGAAGATAGAAAGGAAGAAATAATATAGAAAATAAATAAATAAGTATATAAAGAAAAATATAGTAAAAGAAAAAAAGTAAAGAAATCGGTCTTTTATAGGGTAGTAGGGTTATAATATATAATTACTATATTTCGCGTTTTTTATATGCGTATATATAACTTACCCTGCAAAATAAATTTATTCCCTCTTTTCTTTTTATATTTCTTTTTTTCTTTTTCCTTCTATACTCCTAATAAAGCAGTAAAGCATTATTATTACTATCTAAAGTAAGTATAAATAAACTTAAATAGGAATAGTAGTAGTACTTTCCCGAAATTATTATCTAAGGCTAATAAAATATTCTAGAAATACTACTAAAGCAAGCAAAAAAACGCAGGAGTAGGGGCAGGGGGAGGGGATATAAGGGCAGGCAGGGCAGTAGAAAAAGTAGGCCTTTAGGTAATAATACCCTAATAAGAGAAATAATAGTTATTAGTAGTAACGATAATAATAATAATAATATCGCTCTAGTCCCTCCTCTACGTACTTGTTAAAGTAAGCAGAATTTTAGCTAATTTAATTACGACTTTAAAATAATTTCGCGATATTTTATTAAGAGTATTAGACTAATTTTATATAAGTATCCTAGTATTATTATTAAGCAGCTTGCTATTAATACCCTAGGTCCTAAGATATACGCTACTGCTTATAATACTAAGTTATTGCCTTTTCCTAGCTATAGCTATACTAGAGACTCTAATAATAATAATAAAGATGCTAATAATACCTAGAGGGTTTTAGCAAAACCTATAAACCCTAAGTTATAGTTAGTTATATAGGGAGGTAATAAGGATAGTCCCCTATTACTAGTATATCTCCTAGCTTGCTTAGTAGCCGCCTATAGTTAACGCCTATTAGGAATAGGATTCGGCTATAGTTAAGAGCTGCTTCTATTACTTATTATAGGGATTAAAGTGCAAAATAGTAAGTATCCCTTTCTAATATTAAGATAATTCTTAGCTAATATTAGATATAAAGCTAGCACTAGAAGCTAAACGCGCTATACGGGCTCTAGCAGCGTTTATCTAGACGAACTATCCTCTTAATAAGTTCTAGAAAAGGGAGTATACTAATTTAGCTCGGGCAGCTATATAAGCCTATTAAGAGTTTAGAATTAAAAAATAATCCTATAATATAGCTTAGCGGCTAGGGTGCTTAGGGCAAAAAAAAATTAAATAAGCATAGCTAGGCAAAAATTTTTAGATAAACTTAGCCAGGCAGCTAATTTTTTATTTGCTAGTTTGCCTCTGCCGAATTAATAAAAGAGATTCTTGCTTCTATAATAAGTATAGTTTTATTTTAAAAATAATAATATATCTATATAAAAGTATTTAGGATATAGAAACATAATCCCTTCGAAATAAAAAGAAAATAAGTATAGTATAGAGGCAATATCTATCCAATTTCGGGTTAGTATTAAAATAAAGTATTCTAAAAATTATAAAGAGTAAAAATAAAAGTAAAAGAATAATTAAAAAGGTTTCCCTAGAAAAAGAAATAAATCCCTCTAGGTATTTTAATTATTATCCTAAACGTTTTAGGTATAAGTCGAGGTCCTTAAAAGATTAAAACTATAGACTATAGGAGTCTATTCCTTCTTAAGAATCTTATTATTATTTAAGGTTAATTTAGTCTTCTAAGCAGCTATTATACTATCTAGTATTATAGGTAGGGCATTTATATATATTAGTATAATATAAGAGAGGACTCTGCTTAAGTTAGCTCGGGTCCTTAATTTATTAATATCTGTTTATATCTATCTCTTTTTCTTCTTCCTTAAGAGAAGAAGGCAGAGTTTATATATATAGTTCCCTAATCCTAATCCTCTTTTTTTGCTTTATTTTCCTAATCTCTCTATAATCTGCTTCTAATCTCGGACTAAGTTCGATCTAACTATACTATAAGTACTGCCTAAATATAGCCCTATTATATAATTAAATGCTTTATCTATGCGTACCTATCCCTAGTTATTTCCTTTAGGGGCAAATACGTATTAAGTCGCGTAGATAATTTGTATTATATATAGTTATATTTATATACTAGCAGTCCTCTTTTTTTTTTTCGGATTGTTATAAGGGAAAGAAATAAATAAGAAGAAGAAAGGTAAAAAAAACAGTATATAGGAAATACAGAAAGGAAGAAATTATATAAGAAATAAACAAGTATAAAAAGAAGAATATAGTAAAAAAGGGTAAAGAAAACGGTCTTTTATAGGGTAGTAGGGTTATAGTGCGTACTTACTGTATTTTCGCGCTTTTTATACGCGTGTATATAACTTACCCTGCGAAATAAATTCGTTCTCTCTCTTCCTCTTATACTTCTTCTTTTCTTCTTCCTTCTATACTCCTAATAAAGCGGCAAAGCATTATTATTACTTCCTAAAATCGTTATATAAGGCTAATAAAATATTCCAGAAATTCTACTAAAGCTAGCAAAGAAACGCAGGGGTAGGGAGCATAGGAGGGGGCGGGCAGGGCGGGCGGGGCAGTAGAGAAAGTAGGCCTTTAGGCAATAATACCCTAATAAAAGAGATAACGGTTATTAGTAGTAATAATAATAATAATAATAATATTGCTCTAGTCCTTTCTCTGCGTATGCATTAAAGTAAGCAGAATTTTAGCTAATTTAATTGCGATTTTAAAATAATTTTCGCAATATTTTATAGGAAGTATTAGACTAATTTTATATAAGTATTCTAGCCTTATTATTAAGTAGCTTGCTATTAATTTCCTAGGCCCTAAAACGCATACTACTGCTTATAATACTAAGTCGTTGCCTTTTCCTAGCTATAACTATGCTAAAAACGCTAATAATAATAAGGATGCCTATAATGCCTAGGGGGTCTTATTAAAACCTATAAACCCTAAGTTATAGTCGGCCGCGTAAGGAGGTAACTAGGATAGTCCCTTATTACTAGTATATCTCCTAGCTAGCTTAGTAGCTACCTATAGCTAATACCTGCTAGGAATAAGATTTAGCTATAGTAAAGAGCAATTTCTGCTGCTTATCGCAGGGATTAAAGTATAAGATAGTAAGTATCCCCTTCTAATATCGAGATAATTCTTAGCTAATATCGGATATAAAGCTAGTACTAGAAGCTAGACGCGCTATATAGGCTCTAGCAGCATTTATCTAAATAAACTATCCTCTTAACGAGTTCTAGAAAAGGGAGTATACTAATTTAGCTCGGGCTACTATATAAGCCTATTAGGAGTTTAGTACGAAAAAATAACCCTAAAAAGTAGCTTAGCGGCTAGGGCAAGAATTAGCAGGTAGCTAGGGGTAAAAAAAATTTAAATAAGCATAGCTAGGCAAAAAAAAAATTTAAGTATAGCTAGGCAAAAAATAAAATCAGATAGATTTAGCTAGGCAGATAATTTTTATTTGCTAGTTTGCCTTAGCTAAATTAATAAAAGAGATTCTTGCTTCCTAAATATAACGAGTATAGTTTTATTTTAAAATAATTATGCATTTATATAAAAGTGTTTAGGATATAAAGACGTAATCCCTTTAAAATATTAAAAGGTTATATAAGCAGTAGATAAAAAGTTAACGAATCGGGAAGGTAATTACGTAATAGAAAAGAAGAAGAGGAATTACGTAATCGTCTAAAAGTGTAAGGGATTTAGGCTATGCCCGGATCTGCGCTATACTATATTATGCTAAGTTATACCCGCGCCTAGTAATAAGTTATCTCTGCGCCTAGTCCGCGCGCATAAACCCTATATCCTATAACGGGTTTCTATTATATCTTTCCTTTCCTTATTACTTTTATTGCCTTTTAGGATACTTATAGCAGAGGCCTTAGGCATATTCCTTTATATATAAAAGTAATTAATTTTTTCCTTCTTCTTTCTTCTAATGCTATAGATAACTCCGTTACGTACTAGCAACTGCTCTAGCAGTTATTAGAGTTATAGCAGGTCGTTATATAATAGCATAATGCGCTTATATAGATAGAATAACGCATAGCATTACACCTTAAATAGAAGCAGCGCAAGCCCCTTCCTCTCGGGTCCCTTTTTAATAGCAATAAGTCCCTTTTCCCTATATAGCGATCTTTAATAGCATATAAACTTATTACTAACTAGGTTTTTATTAGCAATGTATATAACTAATAGGTCTTCTTATACTAATACTTAGCGCCTGCTATTTAGGTTAAGGTAGCCCTGTTTTTTAAACAGGGCGAAGATTATGCATATAATACTAATGCCTTTTTGCAATATCTTAATAGTATTTTTTCCGACTATATAAATATAACTATGCACGATACAAATCGTCTACGCGTTTTAGCGCGTATCTGCCCCTAAAGGAAATAACTAGGGATAGGTACGT
The DNA here is from genome assembly GCA_001633055.2 of Ophiocordyceps polyrhachis-furcata BCC 54312. NCBI lineage: Eukaryota > Fungi > Ascomycota > Sordariomycetes > Hypocreales > Ophiocordycipitaceae > Ophiocordyceps > Ophiocordyceps polyrhachis-furcata. The sequence continues at coordinate 2,913,587 of LKCN02000003.1, read as the reverse complement.
ATAGATAAAGCATTTAATTATATAATAGGGCTGTATTTAGGCAGTGCTTATAGTATAATCGGATCGAACTTAGTCTAAGATTAGAAGTAGATTATAGGGAAATTAAGAAAACAAAGCAGAAGAAGAGGATTAGGATTAGGGAAATATATATATAAACTCTGCCTTCTTCCCTTAAGGAAAAAAAGAGAGAGATAGATATAAGCAAATATTAATAGATTAAGGACTTAAGCTAACTTAAGCAGAGTCCTCTCTTATATTATACTAATATATATTAATACCCTACTTATACTAATTAGTATTACTATTAGCTATTAATACGAGTCCTACGTCTAATAAAAATATAGATTAGCTAGGAAATAGATACCTAGACCTAAGCTAGGAAACGACTTTTACCCTAGGAAGGAATAGACTCCTAGAGTTCGCGGTTTTAATCTCTTATAGTACTAGATAGTATAATAGCTGCTTAGAAGACTAAATCGACCTCGAATAATAATAAGATCCTTAGGAAGGAACGGACTCTTATAGCCCGCAGTTTTAATCTCTTAAGGACCTCGACTTATACCTAGAACGTTTAGGATAATAATTAAAACACCCGGAGGGATTTATTTCTTTTTCTAGGGAAACCTTCTCGATTATTCTTTAACTTTTATTTTTACTCTTTATAACTTTTAGAATACTTCTTTTAATACTAACCCGAAATTAGATAAATATCGCCTCTATACTATACTTATTTTCTTTCTATTTTAAAGGGATTATATCTTTATATCCTAAATATTTTTATATAGATATATAATTAATTTTAAAATAAAACTATACTTATTATATTTAGAAAGCAAAAATCTTTTTTATTAATTTAGCCTAGGCAAACTAGCAAATAAAAATTATCTGCCTAGCTAAATCTATCTAAAAATTTTTTTGCGCCTAGCTATGCTTGAATTTTTTGCCTAGCTTTAGTTATTTAATTTTTTTTGCCTCCCTGCTAATTTTCCCTGCTAATTTTGCCCCTAGGACCCTAGCTAGCAAGCTACGTTACAGGATTATTTTTTCGTCCTAAACTCTTAACGGGCTTATATAGCTATACGAGCTAAATTAGTATACTCCCCTTTCTAAAACTTATCGAGAGGGTAGTTTATCTAGATAAACCCGCTAGAGCCCGTATAGCGCGTCCTGCTTTAAGTACTAACTTTATATCTAATATTAGCTAAAAATTATCTCGATATCGGAAGGGGATACTTACTATCTTATACCTTAATCCCTATAACGAGTAGTAAAAGCAACTCTTTACTATAGCTAAATCCTATTCCTAATAGGCATTAGCTATAGGCGGCTACTAAGCTAGATAGGAGATATATTAGTAATAGGGGACTATCCTTATTACCTCCCTATATAGCCGACTACGATTTAGGGTTTATAGGTTTTAATAAGACCCCCCTAGCGTTTTAGGCGTCTTTATTATTATTATTAGCATCTTTAGCGTAGTTATAGCTAGGAAAAGGCGATAACTTAGTATTATAGGCAGCAGCATGCATTTTAGGGCCCGAGGTATTAACGGCAAGCTGCTTAATAATAAGGCCGGGATACTTATATAAAATTAGCCTAATGCTCTTAATAAAATATTGCGAAATTATTTTAAAATCGCGATTAAATTAGCTAAAATTATGCTTATTTTAACGCGTATATAGAGGAGGAGCCAGAGCAACGTTATTATTATCGTTATTATTACTACTAATAACTATTATCTCTCTTATTAGGGTATCTTTGCCTAAAGGCCTACTTTCTCTACTGCCCCGCCTGCCCCTATGCCCCCTCCTCTTGCCCTTACCCCTGCGCTTCTTTACTAGCTTTAGTAGTATTTCTAGAATATTTTATTAGCCTTGCGTAACGATTTCGGGAAAGTACTACTACTATTTCTATTTAAGTTATTTGCACTTACTCTTAATAATAATAATAATACTATACTACTTTGTTAGAAGTATAAAAGGAAGAAGAAAAGAAGAAGTATAAGAGGAAAAGAGGGAACGAATTTATTTCGCGGGGTAAGTTACGTATACGCGTACGAAAAGCACGAAATACAGTAAGTACGCACTATAACCCTACTACCCTATAAAAGACTATTTCTTTTACCCTTTTTCTTTTACTATATTCTTCTATATATACTTATTTATTTATTTCCTATATAATTTCTTCCTTTCTATTTTTTTTATATACTATTTTTTTACTTTTCTTTTTTTTCTTATTTATTTCTTTCCCTTACAATAATTTAATAATAAAAAGAGGACTACTAGTATATAAATATAACTATATATAATACGAATTATCTACGCGTCTTAGCGCGTATCTGCCCCTAAAGGAAATAACTAGAGATAGGTACGCATAGACGAAGCATTTAATTATACAATAGGGCTATATTTAGGCAGTGCTTATAGTATAATCGGATTAAACTTAGTCTAAGATTAGAAGCGGATTATAGGGAGATTAGGAAAATAAAGCAGAAGAAGAGGATTAGGATTAGGGAAATATATATATAAACTCTGCCTTCTTCCCTTAAGGAAAAGAAGAGAGAGATAAATATAAGCAGATATTAATAAATTAAGGACCCGAGCTAACTTAAGCAGAGTCCTTTCTTATATTATACTAATATATGTTAATGCCCTACTTATACTAACCCCTACTGCTATTAGACCGCTATAGCAAAGCTCGAGCGACTCTTATAACGCCTTGCTAAATCCTTTTCTAATTACCTTATCTAATTTAAGGCTAAGTTATCTCTTGCAGGCAGGGCTACTTAGACTAAGGACGTTAAAGTCTAACGCCTTTACTGCTTTATTAGCCCTAAGTTACGCTAATACTATATTAGCTATAATATCCCCCGAGATAACTATATAAGTGCTATCTCCTATATACGTTCTATTATAGTAGATATTAAGTTATTTTGCCTTAACTCTCGCAGTAGCCCTTTACGTAGTAACCCTCCTACTAGTCCTCCGCGCTTATCTCCTAATACTCTAATAATAGGCGTTTATTAGGCTAGTACTTCTTCTCGCCCTTCCGCCTATAGCTAGCCCTCCTCTAATACGCGCTAGCAGGCGATATAGGTTAGTTAGGATATGCTAGCCTAGTATTGCGTTAATAGCGTATACTTGCATTATAGCGTTCTAGGCTATTACTCGAATAAGTATAGCCTTTGCCTTGCCTGCTGCCCTCCTAAGTCTTCTATTCGTTTTATCGATACTATAAAGGACTCTAATATAGACCTAGAGTTAGCGGGAAAAGTAATACCCCTATACTAAGTCTTATACTAGAGGCGGGTTGCTGCGTTAAGGAGTTTAAAGATAGTTTAATAATATAATTTAAGGAAATTAAATAGCGTATAGATATAGCGCCTTTCTTTTTTCCTATACTTATAAATTCTACTTCTTTTATTAATGCATAGGCGGATAGTAGCTATAATTGCTACGCTGCTATAAGCGAGTCGCTAGTTTAATAATACTAGCTTAAGAGAGTGCGTTTTTTATAGCTGCGTAAGGTTTAAATAGCAGTAACTATAAGTTACTACTGCTATTACTATTTTAAGAAGATATTATTAATCCGAGAAATCGTGCGCTTTATTGCTAATATTAACGGGTAGCTTATGCTTATAGTAGTATATCTAATCCCAGGGCTAATATAAGATTTTATTCTTAGTACCCCCTAGTTTATATATTACGATATTTTTATTTATACTTATTAGCGCAAGCTAATTATCTATTTAGCTAATAATTTAGTTATCTAGGGCAGTATAGCTTATTAAGTCTCCTACCCTATAGTTATAGTTATAGGTTTAGTATTTACTAGCTTAGTCTATTATAAAGCTTATTAACTAACTAGCTATAAATTTATTGCTACTAGCCTGCGCAAGATCTTATCCGCGTTACGCGTATCTGCTACTACTATAATGCCTCCTCCCTAGTCCCTCCCTCTAGTAGTCTCTAACTTCTCTAACCTCTTTAATAAGACTCGGGCAAGCGCTCTCCCTCCCTATAGGGGGATTTAAGACTATTATATTTATTTACGCTGCTAGCTAGATAGCTCCTTGCCTCTACTCCTTTAGGGTCTGCTTTATAATATACTATAAAAATACTTACTTAAAGTGCGTAAGCAAATTACTAACCTAATAGATAAGGGTTAGATATATATAAGCGCCTTATTAGCTATAGCCTCTATTTTGCTTACTAAGAAGCTAGGTAGTAGTTAGCGTTTTTATATAGACTACTGCGCCCTTAATAAAGTTACTAAGCAGGACTATTACCCCTTTCTGCTTATTAAAAAAACGTTACGCAGCTTATTAAATACCTAGTAGTTTATAAATCTAGATATTTATACTGCCTTTTATAAGTTACGTATTATAGAGGGCGATAAATATCTTACTGCGTTTTATTACGTTTTAGATTATTTAAATAGCTTATTTGCCCTTTTAGTCTTACTAGCGCGCCCGCGTTATTCTAATAATATATTAATAATACTCTTAGTACTATGCTTAGGGACTTTATTATAGCTTACCTCGATAATATTTTAATCTACTCTAGCGGGTTATGCGCGGATTATTAGCATAAGGTCTAGACCGTTTTAAGGAAGCTACGCGCTACTAGGTTATTTCTTAATATTAATAAGTATACGTTTGCTATTACTAAAGTTAAGTATCTAGGTTTTATTATCTACGCAGGCTGCGAAATTCGTCCTAATCTAGAGAAGGTTATAGCTATCCGCGACTAGGAAGCTCTAACGCGCCTCTAGGGCGTGCGCAGTTTCCTTAGTTTCGCTAACTTCTACTACGACTTTATTCCCTGTTTCTCCTACCTTATAGCTCCCCTTATTCGCCTTACCTAGCGCAATACCCTCTTTATATAAACTGCTAAATACTAGGCTATATTTAATACCCTTAAGGAGGCTTTTATTTTATATCCTATACTAGCTTAATAGGACCTATTCTATCCTACTATAGTAGAAACGGACTGCTCTAGTAAAGCCCTAGGTAGCTGCCTCTTTTAAATAGGGGAGGATAAGATCCTCTGCCTAGTTGCGTATTACTCTTAGAAACTTTAGCTAGCGGAGCGGAACTATACTATCTATAATAAGGAGCTCCTAGCTATTATCTTATACCTTAAAGCTTAGTCCGCTAAGCTATATAGTATTGCTAAACTATTTACGATTCTAACTAACTATAAGGCCCTAGAGCACTTTATAACGCTAAAGGAGATATTTAAATACTAGGCTTATTAGGCTAAGGTGCTCTCCTTATTTAACTTTTACTTTTGCTATTGCCCTAGTTCGCAGGCTTTACGCCTAGATGCCCTTTTATATTATAACTAGGAATACTATAGTATACCCTCTTAGTTTAGATAGGTTATATAATCCCTCTCTATACGCGCTTTTATTATAGCGCCCCTTTAAGCTCGAACCTTATGCTATAGGACGCGTGCTTCTGCGATAACTTCTAACCTAATATTATTACTTCCGTAGCTAGTGCCTGCGCCCCTCCTTCCTACGACCCCTTCCTCCTACTCTACGCCTTATCCCTCCCTATCCCCCTTCCCTAATATATACCTATAGGAGTTATAGCGTATAGCGTTATAGCACGACTCTTTATATATAGTCTAGCTCGACGCGCTATGCTTAGCTATAAGAAAGTTTCCGCCTAAAGCTAATACTTGTAAATAAATTGCTAATTACGCTATCTCTACTACTAGGTTTCTGCAATTTTAGGGTCGTCTATAGGTCCCTTATTAGGAGCCTCTTATAACGACTCTTATCTAGCGTATCTATAATTCGCCCCTTATAGGTTACCCTAGCAAGAACGTTATATTTATGCTTCTTAAGCAAGACTTCTACTAGGAGGGTATATTTGCTAATATAGCGCAGTTTATTTATAACTATTATTATTATAGGGATTACTTTTGCTACTACTATTATTAAAGGCTACTCTAACCCTTTCCTATTGCTAACTATTTTTAGTCCTTAGTTTTTATTAATTTTATAACTAATCTACTAGCTGCTTCTCTAGAATCTCCTTATTTCCTTATAGTTATTACTAATTAGCTATCTAAGTTTATTTAGCTAGAGGCTATAATATCTATAAATACTAAGATATATGCGCGCTGCTTTATTAATATATAGTAGCGTTTCTATAGGTTCTCTTCCTAGTTAATTTCTAACTAAGGTTCTAATTAAACAGGTAGCTTCTAGTCTAAGCTATGCCGCTTTATTAGTATACAGCGCCTCTTCTCTACTGCCTACTACCCGTAGATATTACGCGCTACACATACTAACTCTCAGGCTACGTATCTATAAGACTAGTTACGAGGGCACTAACTATTTAATTATAGCCCTAACAGACCCTGGATTACGTATAGCAGTATATATAGTTTTTCTTAGTACGCATAGCTTTGCGCCCCTTTTCTCTTTTCTCTTTATCTTAAAATCTTTATTTATAGTGCCTATAATATATTTACTTATTATTCTAAGGCTATTATACTATTCTAAAATCGTATATCGCTAATAAGCGGTTTATAAATACGTATTAGCCTTACGTCCCGTACGAAGACGCAAAATACTTATATAATACGACCTAAGACTAGACTACGACCTTCTATTGCTAAGACAGGCAACTAAAGACCCTAAAAGACTCCTAGACCCTATAAACTATTTAATTAGGTTCCGAGGAATAAGACCTAAAACTAAGACCCGCTTCCTAATATATATCTAGAAGCTAAGACTAGACCTTTCCTCGACGCTTTGCAAGATTAGCCTCGAGAGAATTAGACTACGACCCCTAAGACTAAGACTATAATATTAAGAGCAAAGACTATTTAATTATAGCTTCTTCCTTAATAACCCCGACTAACTAGGACTTATAGTCCTAGTTAGCGGCTCTTTAGTAGCAGATTGCTAACTTATAGAGCTAATAGACCCCTAAGCCCGCCTGCTATAAAAAAGCCTCGATAGCCTTTGCGGATTAGACGACTGCGTTTATCCCTTCTAGAAAGGCCGCCTAGCCTATTTTTGCTGCTATTAGGCAACTAAACCCGGCTTACTCTAACTCGGCTAAGACTCGCTATAAGGATATTAAAACGTTCTCTAGAAAGAAGGGCGAGTTTAGTGCCTTTCTAACTAACCTAAAAGATAAAATAAGGACTAATAAGGCTACCTTTTAGGATAAGGAAAACAGGATAGGCTTCTTATTTTGCTCTCTAGATAGCAAGGCTCGTAAGACCCTCGAGACCTAGTATAATTTAATCGAACGACCCTTTTCTAGACTAGCTAAAATAATCTAGTGCCTTGAGTCCGCCTATAGCAATCCTAATAAGTTCGCAGAAGCCGCTAAATGCCTCCGCTATTTAAACTTCTTAATCTCTAGCAAGTAGGAAATCTAGGAATTTATTGCGGAGTTTAATAACCTAGCCGCTAAGACCCGCGTACTATTTAATTAAATAAAGTATACGCTTTAGGACTACTTTCCGACCGACCTAGACTCTAGCTTATTAACTAAGACTAAGGATAATAACTTCTCCTATAAAGAATTTTGCAGCTACGTTAAGGACTCGGTCTACTGCTAAAAAAGAGATGCCGTCTAATAAGAGACCTAGCGATTAAGTAGTTAATCTCCCTGCTATAAAGATAAGTCGATAGGAGAAACTAAGAAAACCCTAATAATAATATCTAAGGAAAAGGGCAGAGCTCTTTCCGAGGATAAAAAGAAGGTCTACTAGGATAATAGTACGTACTTTATCTATAAAAAGAAGGGTTATATAGCTAAAAACTGCTCCGACTGTATCTAGATCTCTAGTATAAGGAGAACGCTAACGCTACTGCTAACCGCCTCTAAAGACTCGGATTTAGGAAAAGAGTAGGACTATTATAAGGCTCCTTAATAGTCCTAAAGGTCTTACGTATAGAGAAGAAGGTTAGAGAGTTATTTACTATTAATAGTTAAGTTTAAATTAATAGAATTGCTTTTTAAGCCTCGTTTCTCTATAATACTAGAGCAGATGCCTATCTCCTTATTAGTTGCTAATTCGCTAAGCAGGCCGTTAAACGCCTCGGTGCTAAGCTAGTCCCTATCCGCCTTATCCCCCTAGTTAATTTCTAAGGTCGCTAAGCTAGTCTAGTATAGGAGTAGTTAATTATAACCCTTATAATTAATAGCTAGTCCTTTCCCTAGGAAACCTTTTAAGTTACTAACTATGCCTAGGATCTCTTTATTAGCCTGTACTAGCTAGCTAAAAAGAAACTACTACTCGACTATACTGCTCGGAAGCTTATCTAGCCTAATAACCTCCCCGCCCTTGCTAAGTACTCCCCCTCGATCCTTCTACCTAAAACGCCTTTACTTAATAGGCAGATCGACCTAGCTGTTTAGGCTAACGCAGAACGCTAGAACTAGTTAATTAAGGCAGATAAAAGGAAGTATAAGATCCTCTAACGCTTATAGAGGAATAACGACTTTATATAGCCTGTAAAGGAAAAGAAGCTAGCCCTAACCTAGACCCCGACCTAGACTAAGACCCCTAACCCGACTAACCCCTAGGAAGACGACTAGGATTGCTAAAACTACTTAATCCGAGCAGTCTAAGAGGATCCCTAATAGGCATAATAGAGGGAACTAACTCCCTTAATGCCGACCTAGCCCGTACCCCTAGAAGATAACCCTAACCTGCCCGAGATATCGATTATAAAGCTTAGCCCCGCGAGTCGAACGTACTAAGGCTAAGAGATCCCGTTCCTAGCAGAAGAAGACCCTAATTACGTTGCCCTAGTCCGCAGCCTAATCCTATAGCCCCTCGCGTATATAGAAGGCTTTTTTAGTAAGAAGGAAGTATATACCCTTACAAGCCCCCGTCCTAGTTATAATATTATGCTTAAACTTAAGAAACCCCTTTCTCTAGCTAGTCCCCCGTCTTATTATACTCCGATTAAATACTTACTATTAGAGAAAAAGACTATAGACTACTTGCTTAAAATAGGGTTTATTAAACCTAATACTAGCCTGCATGCCGCCTCTATCCTATTCGCGCCGAAGCTATACTCTACGGCCTGGCGCTTTTATATCGACTACTATTAGATAAACGACTACCTAAAGAGTTGTATCTCGCCTGCCCCCTTGCTTAATAGTACTGCTTTTAACTGCTAATCTGCAAAACGCTTCTCGAAGATCGATATTATCTAGGCGTTCTACTATCTCCGTCTTAACCTAGCCTCCGAATACCTAATAGCGTTCCGTACTAGGTTTAGTATATTCCGTTAGTTAGTCCTCCTATTTAGATTAAAGGTTAGCCCTACTTAGTTCTAGAATTTTATTAATGCCTAGCTATACGACCTCCTCGATCGATATACTAGTACGTATATAGACGATGTCCTAATCTATACGGATAATAATAATAAAGAAGACTATTAAATCGAATACTATAAAGTTATCTAGCGCCTTTATTAGGCTAATCTATAAGGTAATATTAAAAAGTCCTAGTTTAATATTACTAAGGTTAACTACTTTAGCGTTATGCTATATACTAGTATAGGACTTAGTATTAACCCCTATAAGGTATAGGCTATTACGGGTTAGAAGTTTGAAGACTTTAGGGACTATAAAGCTATATGCTCTTTTATAGGTCTCTATAACTTTATCCGGATCTTCTGCTACTATACTAGCGCGGCAGCTAAACCCCTAAACTAACTACTTAAGAAGGATACGCCTTTTAAACTCGGACTAGAATAGCGCAAAGTATTTAATTAAATAAAGAAGCTTGCAACTAAAGCTCCTATTCTTGCCTTCTTCTGCCCTAAACTGCTAACCAGACTTAAGACTAATGCCTCCTATAACGCAACCGCTAGTATTCTATAGTAATAGCAAACCGACTCGACCTAGAAGCCTATAGGCTTTTTTTCTAAGACTATATCCCCTACTAAACGCGCCTACCTAATCTAAGACCGTAAGCTCCTTGCTATTATATAGAGTCTCGAGCATTTCTACCTAAAACTCCTTAGTTAGAAGTTCGACGTTATTATAGACTATAAGGCCCTAATATATTTCTCGATAAAGAGGCTGCTCTCGATTTAATAAGTCTATTAGTCCGACTTCCTAGCTTAATTCGATATCCGTTTCCTCTATCGCCTAGGCCGACTAAATATAGCCGCTAATACTCTCTTACGCAAGATAGTCGAACTCCCTACGGTTAAGGCGAGAGAGAGAGAGAAAAAAGAACGGATAAACTAATTAATTAAGCCGGAGTCTCTTAGTTTCGATCTCCCGGAAGTTACCCCTATAATAGCCCCGATTCGCATACCTAATACTGCAACCCCTTATAGTGCCGACCTTGCTACGCTTATCTAAGAAGAGAACGCGGTTTAGAAACTCGGCTACTATAGCAAGTATTTAATCGTCCTAGAATAGACTGCTAATAGACGACTATTCCTCCGTACGGCCCTAATTTGCAAAGCCTATAAACCTCTAATCTTTGCTTATAGAGGATAAAACAAGACGATTAAAGTACTATAATAGGACTACTACTAGCCCTAGATAAAGCAGGACGTCTAAAGGTATATCCGTAACTACTATAACTATTATAAAAATAAGACCCTGTATAATAAGACCCCTGGACTCCTATACCCTCTGCTAGTACCGACTGCTATTTAGGAATACGTTGCTTGCAACGGGAAAACTATGCCTATAGATCGCTACGGGTACGACTACGTTTAGACTTTTATCTATAAGCTTAGCCGGATTATTGCTACGTTGCCTAGAAAGAAGAATAATACCTTAGAGACCCTTGCTAGCTATTATTTCTAGCACTTATACTGCTTCTTTAGCCTGCTAACTGCTTAGATTACGGATAATACTAGCCCTTTTATCTCGTTATTCCTAAAGAGAATTAACTACTTTACTAGCATAAAGCATTATTATAGTAGCGCCCTCTACCCGTAGATATAAGGCAGCATCAAGGTTACTAATTAGTATCTAGATTAGAGGCTATACTTCTATATCGATAAGCATTAAGATAACTAGAGCGATTATTTGCTAGCGCTAGACTTTGCGTATAACTCGTCCTAGCATGCCTTAATTAGCATAGCCCCCTTAATAGTAGTACTCGGAATAGAAGTTAGGAACCTTTTCTCTCTGCCTTAATTAAGTAGTTCCTCTACCCCTAATAGCTCTATAAACCCTGCCTATATTGCCTCCCGCCTCGTTGCCCGTATATAGAAGGTGCAGTAATAAGCTCGCAAAGCCGCGGCTTAAGCCTAGGAATAGTAAAAGCGATAGGCTAATAAGAAAAGACGCCCTATAGACTTTACTATTAGTAATAAGGTCTTCCTATAGCAGAAGGGATTTAGCATAATCGCCCTAATAACTTATCTCGATGCTTAGTAGTCTAGTCTATTTATAATTACGGCTAAAAAAAGGTTTTAGCTATATTCTCGACCTGCTAGATAGCTATAAGATAACTAACTTATTCTATACTAACTAACTCCGCAAAGCCCTAAATAACCTATTGCCCGATTAAATAGTTCCGACTCCTAAACCTAAAGAAATCTATAGTATGCCTAAGTAAGAAGTCGATTACGTCCTCTATTCTCGTATTATAGGGAGGAATAAACGTCTAGAATATTAGGTTTAGTAGCAAGGCTATAATCCTAATAATATATAGTATCCCGCTAGGAATTTTAAGAACGCGCCTATTGCCTTAAAGGAATACTATAACTATTACGTTAATGCCCCCGGACCCCCTATTAACTTAACTAAGTAGATCGAAGCTGCTATAGCGGATAAACTATATAACGATAACGATAATAACAACTATATAGTAGCAGTCGGCAATAGCCTACGCGTCCGCAGATATTAGCCTTAATAGGCATATTAAGGCCTTAGTCGGGGGGTAGTATTACGCGCTATATATACTAACTCTCAGGCTACGTATCTATAAGACTAGTTATAAGGGCACTAACTATTTAATTATAGCCCTAATAGACCCTGGATTATGTGTAGCAGTATATATAGTCTTTCTTAGTGCGCATAGCTTTACGCCCCTTTTCTCTTTTCTCTTTATCTTAGAATCTTTATTTATAGTGCCTATAATACATTTACTTATTATTCTAAGGCCGTTACAGTAGACGGATAGTAGTATAGAGCATGCTAACTAGGAGGTGCAGGCTATCTTGCGATATATAATAGCCTTTTCTTAGCTAGACTAGCCGTATTACCTCCCTGCTTATTAACTAGCCCTTAATAACTAGGAGTCGTCCGTAACTAGGCTTAGCCCTAACTATCTTCTGCATAGTTTTAATATTCCTCTAGTTAAGCTTTCCTCTCCTCTTTTCCCCTTGCGTATATTACCTTAGGGTCGTGCTATTACGTTTATATAGCAGCTTTAAAAGGGTATAGATTTAGCATAAGCTACTATTGCCTAGGCCTAGCAATACTAGCAGGACCTTTCTAACCCTAGCTACCTGCCTGCTAAGAAGTTTATAGTAGGCAATTTTGCATAGCTCGATATGCGTTATATTAAATCTAATTATCCCTCTTAAAAACTTAATTATCTATAAGCTAAATACTATATTATAGCTATCCTAACTCTTCTAACTATTACCCTAGATACGCTATATAGTATTTACCTAACCTTCTATATTAACTTGCTAGAATGCGCGGCTTCTAATCCCCTTCCCTTTTAAGTTTATGCTAATGCTTAACTAGACCCCTTGCTCCGCCTTTCTAATAACGACTCCTCTCTTAATAAGTAGGAAGTAGAGGAGATTTTTACTACTAAGAATGCCTATAGCTAGCGCCTTATAAATTTACTACTACGTTATTCTATTTTAGTAAAATAGCATAGCTATATAACTCTAACTTAGGAACTGCTAGAGAGCGTCTAAGACTATAAGGCGTTATTATAATTTAAGGCTTAGTTTAGTAATACGCGTATATATAATAGGCCCTATCCTATTTAGCTAGCTACTCCTATATAAATTCCTATACTCTTAGCCCTTTTTTTACTACTGCCTGCCCCTTTTATCTCTCCCCCTTCTCTTATCTCTCCTCCCCTTACCCCTCCTCCTTGCCTTTACCCTCCTCTTAATGCGTTTTTTGCCCCTGCGGATTTATATTATAGGCCTAGCGTATATAGGTTAGCGTATTAAGTAACCTATAGCAGGTATAGCTGCGCGTAAAGGCAGTAGTTAGGCAGTAGGTAGTAGGTATAACCTCTAGCAGTAAGTTAGCTAAGGATAAGGGCGTAAAGCTAAACGCAGTTAATAACGCAGGAGCTAAAAGCGCTAAGACTACTACTAGCCCTTGCAAGGCGGCTAGTATAGCAGCGTTAGCCTATTATGCATTAGCTTGCTACTGCTCCTGCCTATTAAGGATAGCTTGCTATAAGTTAGCTTAGTAGTAAAGAGCCTTATCTTATTAGGCTATAAAGTTATTAAGTCCCTAGGTAATTACCCCCTATTATTATATCTACTACTCTTATATTATTACTATAGCCGATTTTATACTGCGCTATAGTATTATAAGGTATACTAGTAGTATTATAGCAGAGGAAAATAGCATAAAAGCGTTATTATTATTATTATTATTATTATTTATCTCCTAACTAGGCAAGGCTAGTAGTGCAAACGCGTTTTAAATAGGGCGTAGCGTAATATAAGTAGCAGCTAGTATATTTTAGAGTCGCTTAGCCTAGGCCTAGAAAACAGGCATTATTACTGCTTGCTTTTTAAGCGTATCTTTATTCTATAGGCAGGCTAGTATAGCTACGGCCTTATCTATACGCGATATATCTTAGAGATCTCTAACCTAGTAGTATAGGCATGCGTCCGCGGCAAAGAGGTGCCTCTCCTAAAAGCACTGCCTTCGCTATAAATAGCACGCCTAGCAGGCTATACTACGCCTACGTTTATACTAGGCTAATCTATTTATATATAGGTCCCTTATATATAGCGTATATATATAGGAGACCTTAATAAGTCCTATATTTTTATTATTATTGCTATTGCCCTTAACTATATACGTTCTTATAGCGTAAGTTAGCATTATTAAGGATATTTTTATTTTTATCTAGGCGCGTGTTTTAATTTATAAGTCTTTTTTTCTTAGAGTTAATAATAATGCATTGCTTATAGAATAATATATAAATATATATAGATAGTTTATAATATATTTTTGCTTTATTTATTTTTATACTTATTTATAGGCCTTGCGAATTTTCCTTTTTCTGCTATATATTTTTAAAGCAGGCCGACTATAGCTATAGGGGTATATAAGGGATTCGGGCTATACTTAGATCTATACTATACTATATTATGCTAAGTTATACCCGCGCCTAGTAATAAGTTATCTCTGCGCCTAGTCCGCGCGCATAAACCCTATATCCTATAACGGGTTTCTATTATATCTTTCCTTTCCTTATTACTTTTATTGCCTTTTAGGATACTTATAGTAGAGGCCTTAGGCATATTCCTTTATAGAAAGAGGAAATTAAAGAAGAATTAGAGGCAGGAGAGGTGTTTATATTAAGAAGGTGAGAAAAGCTAATGTTAATAATTCTTCTAAGTAGGTAGGAAAACCCTCCTCCTTTTATAGACAATTTCTCAGGAATAAAGGTACTTATCGAGATACTTCAAAGTTCCTACTTGTAGTACTCTAACGTATCTATACGTTACTACTTTCCCCTTGTTTTAAGGTATTTTCTTTCTTAAGATATTTAACTTAGAAGATCGGCGATTTAGAGGAAGACTTATAGCAATCTAACTAATCTGACTAATCTAATCGATCTAATCGATCCAATCGATCTAATCGATCTAACCTGCTATAACCGCTATAACGTGCCCGCTATAGCCCTTGTAGGTACGTACCTACCCCGCTATAAGCGCTTATGCTTAGGGGGGTATAGGTACGAATTAGGCTATATATGTTTTAAGTCTTTTTTTATAAGCTTATTTCTTATTCGTTTAAAATAAAAAGATATGTATTTTAAAGCGTTTTAAAAGGGCTATAAAATAGTATAGGGTCTGTCTTATAAAAGTACCTATTATATATTTTTATTAAGCTTTTTATAGCTGTATTATTATATATACTCTTATAAAATAGAAAGAAAATAAGTATAGTATAGAAGCAATATCTTTCTAATTTCGGGTCAGTATTAAAACAAAGTATTCTAAAAGTCGTAAGGAGTAAAAACAAAAGTAAAAGAATAATTAAGAAGGTTTCCCTAAAAAAAGAAATAAATCTCTCTAGGTATTTTAATTATTATCCTAAATATTCTAGGTATAAGTCGAGGTCCTTAAGAGATTAAAACTACGGGCTATAAGAGTCCATTCCTTTTTAAGGATCTTATTATTATTCGAGGTTAATTTAGTCTTCTAAGCAGTTATTATACTATCTAGTACTATAAGAGATTAAAACTATAAACTCTAGGAGTTTATTCCTTCCTAGGGTAAAGGTTATTTCCTAGCTTAAGTCTAGGCATCTATTTCCTAGCTAATCTATATTTTATTAGATATAGAACTTGTATTAATAGCTAATAGTAATACTAATTAGTATAAGTAGGGCATTAATATATATTAGTATAATATAAGAGAGGACTCTGCTTAAGTTAGCTTAGGTCCTTAATCTATTAATATCTGCTTATATCTATCTCTCTTTCTTTTTCCTTAAGGGAAGAAGGCAGAGTTTATATATATAGTTCCCTAATCTTAATCCTCTTCTTCTGCTTTATTTTCCTAATCTCCCTGCGATCCGCTTCTAATCTTAGACTAAGTTCGATCCGACTATACTACGAGCACTGCCTAAATATAGCCCTATTGTATAATTAAATGCTTTATCTATGCGTACCTATCCCTAGTTATTTCCTTTAGGGGCAGACACGCGTTAAAACGTATAGACGATTCGTATTATATATAGTTATATTTATATAAGTACTATAAGAGATTAAAACTACAAACTCTAGGAGTCTATTCCTTCCTAGGGTAAAGGTTATTTCCTAGCTTAGGTTTAGGCATTTATTTTCTAGCTAATCTATATTTTTATTAAATATAGGACTTATATTAATAGCTACTAGTAATACTAATTAGTATAGGTAGGGTATTAATATATATTAGTATAATATAAGAGAGGACTCTGCTTAAGTTAGCTCGGGTTCTTAATCTATTAATATCTGCTTATATCTATTTTCTTCCTTCTTTCTTAAGGGAAGAAGGCAGAGTTTATATATATAGTTCCCTAATCCTAA
>LKCN02000003.1:2881883-2895192 GCA_001633055.2 Ophiocordyceps polyrhachis-furcata BCC 54312 | reverse complement strand
TAACTATATTTACTAATTATTTTAGTTATAATAAGACTTTTAAGTATGCAATCGATTAGAAAATTAACTCTAACTTAGGTAGGCATTATTTTCTTTGCTATAAAGGCATAGCTTTTAGTAAAGAAAGTAAAAAACAAGGAAGAAAAAGAAGTAAGTTTATTTACTTATTTACTTATTTACTTATTTACTTATTATTTTTTTAGAGCCCTAAGGAGAAAGACCGGTTTTTTTAAAGAGTATATAGCAAAAAAACAACAACTTTAGTTTAATTTAACTAAGGCTTATAAAAGGATTTTATCCTTTTTAATAAGCAATAATATTTCTTTTAACGCTATAAGCTCGGACTCTTTTTCAGAGCTTTTAACGTTTTATTACTAGTAAGTTATTTTATTTATTTCTTTATTTTAACTTTTATTACTAATTTTTAAAATAGGGACTATCTAAAAATCTACCTAGTAAAAATTAAAGATCTTTTAAGTAAAGAATTTAAAGAAAAACGCAATTTGCTTAATAATAAGCTAAATTAATATATTAAAAACTTCGGATTATTTAACGTAACGTTTAATATCTGGACTTCTAATATTCAGGCTGCAGACTCTTAAGCCTATAGGAAAAAAACTTCTCGACTCGCGCTTAACCCTAGCGCGACTTTAGTATTAAGAGGCTGCGATATATAGTAGGAATTCTATAGCAACTCCTACTGCTTAGTAGCTATAGTAATCCCGGCCTAGGATTATAGTAGCTAGGGGCAAGGCGGCACGTTATAAGGCTATACTCCCTTAAACCCCTCCCCTTAGCGCTAATATACTATAGCATAAACCTATTTACTTACTAATCGAGAATTGTTAAATATACTAAATAGCACTATTTTAGTTCTTTTTAATATTATTAAGCAGACTATATATAATAACTTAGCAGGACTTATTTTTTTTAATATAATAGAACGTATCTAGGCTATAATGCAAAAATTTAGCAAAATAAACAATCTCGATATTTGCTATAGCGACGACGAAACGCTCGCTATAATCTCTATTTGCGACTGCAAGTCTTTGTATTTAATTCCCCTTCTTTCCTTCTTGTTCGGCATAGCGCTGTCCGCAGCGCCCCTAGATAGGGCCCCCGGAGACACTATTAGGGTCCTAATAGTAATTAATAGGGGTCCTAAAGGGATTGCGCAGTTATAATAGCACCCGTATACAGGTGCTAGCTAATTTAATATTATTAATATACTTAATAAGGACCTATTTATAAAGATATTACGAGCGCTAACTAATCCTATTATAAAAGACGCTTTTAATAGTCTTACTAGGGTAGTCTTATATAAACATTTTAGGGCTATATAGGCTATTATAAATATAGTATAGAAGAAGCTTTAGAAGCGCGCCCCTGCTATAACTAAGACGGATAAGACTTCCCTTCCTGCTACTATTACCCGCGTAATCTAGAAATCCGTCGAATTAGCTATATAAAAGGCTCTATAACCCTATATATCTAGGTCGAAACTATCCTAGGCTGCTATGCTCGCTGCCCCTGCTACTATACTAACCTTAGGACTACTTTTTATCCGACTAGTACTAGCTCGATAGGAATATAAGATGCTTATTTTAGTTTAAGGCGTCCTAGTTGCTAAAGGGATACCCTTCTTTACTCCTATTAAGATCGTTACTAAAGCTAATTCTACTATAGGCGACCCTGCTATAGTTGCTACTAAGCGCCTACTAAGTAGCGATATTATACTTACCTTTAACCTTAATAAGATATTATACGCCTATCCTAAAGGATAGATTTAAGCAGCTTTTAGTAAGGAAGCAATGCTTACTTAATGCTTATATACTATAATCGCTAAGGGTATCTATACTATAGCCGCCTTCTAAGATAGAGATAAGTTGCTTTAGGGCATTAAGAATATTAATAAAATCGATATTATTTAAGCTTAGGCTATTAAGCCCTATAAAGGACTCTAGGGGGTCGCGCTTTAGACCTGCCTTATCCTTAGTATTAGTAGTATTACTAATGCTAATTAACTCTATGCGAATAGATTAATTATTAACGCTAAGATTATTTACTGCGAACCCTATAAGGATACTATCTACCCTAAATAATACTATTAATATTTCTAGTTTAGTTATATAGCTAAATACTATAAAGATACCCTGCGTTATAGGTATTACGGGTCCTTCCTATATAAAGGAGGGGAAACTAACTGCCCTGCTTTTAAGGGTAAACGTTAACGCTACTATATCCTATATAAAGGGAACTACGCTTTATAGTCCTAGGACTGCAAAGTATCCCGCTAGCACTAGGATAGAGCTAGATCTATATACCCTGCGCAACCCTATTGCTTCTAGGACTACTATTAGGACTACCTACTAAACTATAGCTAAATACTAACTACTTTTTAATAACTACTTGCTTCCTAGCCTATATATATTACTAATAAGGATAGCTTTATCTAGGTTTCGCTACAGAAGCAGGCCTACTATAGCTCCCTAGGTAATATAGAAATTCCCCTTATTAACCCCTTAATTAGATACTCGCTATAAACTAAAGGCGGCCTTTATAGCTATTCCCGCCCTATAGTAGGATAATAAGGCTATACGCAGCGTAGTACTGCCCCTATATCTACCCCTTCCTGCACTTAGCTTATGCTAACGTCTTAATCGCTATTTACTATCCCCTCTATATAACTTAATAAAAATTAAGGCCCTTATATAAAATATATAGAAGTCGAACTATTTTATCTACCTTGCTCTTTTTTCTAAATATAACTATAATATAGTAGCTATCTAAAAGGCTTAGCTTAATACTAATAGCTAACTGCTACTCTTAGGCCTTGCCCCTTACTATCTTATTTAGGGCAAGGGTAGGGCCCTCCTCTATATATATAAACGCTATAATTTTTATACCTAGATACTTATTCTTAGCTAGGATATTATAGGAGTCTCCTTTGCCTATAGCCCCTAAATCCTATTAGTTTACTCCCTTCTAATTAGTATTATAATAGGCCCCCTTCTTTATCTATAGGACTAGCTTAACCTAAATACCCCTTGCGTCCTCCTTAGTAACCTTAACGCCTATTATTTTTTTTAGGATATTTATAAACGATCCTTACTATAGGTCTTTAAGTTCCTCTAGGTAGTAGGATAGCTATGCTTTAAACTTATTACTCCCCTGTATAAGGTAACTTAGGAAATATACGGCTGCTAATCGAGCATTATCGACTTTATCTAGGCGTTTCCTAGCTGCTTCCTAACTTTCCTTAGCCCTAACCTCGACCTAGAGGGTTCTAATTATATACTATAATCCGCCTCCTTTAACCTTAATCCTCTCCCTAATATAGCCTTTACTAGGTATTAGAAATTATTTAATAAGGATATCCTTATTACTAAAGCGTATAATAGGCTCCTGCTTTCTTAGGCGCTTGTAGGTTTATTAGATTAGATAAACGCTACTCTAGACTAGCTATACTAGGAACTTAATACTATAGCAACTATTATAGTCCTATCTCTCCCCTAGCGACTTAGCCCTAAGGTTATACCCTTAGTAGATATAAGAGGTTAGCAAGGCAGTATATAATATAAAGCAAGCTAGGCAGGTATAGTAAGCAAACCCTAGCCTATTTTAATAGCAGGCCTTAGGAGATAAAACTATTATTTACAAGGCTGCTATTTATAAGGCAAAACGCAATAACTAGCAGGACTTTTTTAATAGCGTATCTAATAACCCCTAGACCCTTTAGTCTATAACTAAGTAGGCTTGCTTGCAAAGCTAGACCCTTTTAAAACTAACCTATATACCTGCCTTATAGCGTAATATTTCTAGCGGCCTATAGTTATCTTATAAGAGAAAGACTAAGCTGCTTACTAATAAGTTCTTTCCCCTAAATCCGGCGAATACTCCCCCCCTTTCCCTTAAGGACTCCTTTCTAGCAATTAGCATTATCCCTAATATTAGCAAATCTAAAGTATACTCTGCCCTTTTTAGTATTGCCTCCTAGAAATTAGCTAGTCCTAATAGGATTCTAGTCGGCTTCCTTAAAAGGTGCGGCCTACTATTAGTCTCCTTCCTTACCCTAGTCCTCTATAATTATATTGCATATAGCTACTTCCCTGCTCGATATAAGGAGTCGAATATTATAGTGCTTTAGAAGGCAGGTAAGAGCCTAGAAGTCCTATAGACCCCTAGGGGTTATAGACTAATCTTGCTACTAAATATAGTTAGGAAAGTCCTAGAGACTATTTTAGTATAAAAACTATCCTATACTACTAAGGCAGCTATAGTTCTCCCTTTTAGGCAAATAGGTAATAAACCTTGCTATTCTACTAATAGTATACTATTTATGCTTACTAAAATAGTACGCGCGGCTTAGGCCTAATAGGGCTCTATATTACTCCTTATACTTAATATAACTAGCGCTTTTAACTACGTTTTATATAGCAAGCTTATTACTACTCTTAACTTTTTTAGCTTCCCCCCCTAGCTTACTGCGCTTATTTATAGCTACTTTACTAGCTATAGTTCTAGGCTTAAGGTCGATAGCTGCCTATCTAAACCTTTTGCTATCGAGAGGGGAGTCTCCTAAGGGTCCTTAATATCCCTAATCCTATTTATTTTATATATCTCCTCCCTTTACTACTAACTTAAATAATAAATCGGAATTATTCCTATTAGGTTTGCAGATAATACGAATATTATTAGCACTAGCTATACGCTATAATAGGTTCGGGACTAGTTAGTCTAAATATAGGAGGTCTGCTAGGATTAGGCCTATAAGTATAAGATATTATTTTAACCTTTTAAAAGCGAACTCCTTTACTTTATACGCGCCTATATAGCTAATATAAGCTCTCTTACTTTTAATAGCTCTATAGTAGTCCCTATATAAAAGGCTTATATGCTTAGCGTCTAGATTTATTAAAAGCTTAAGTAAAAAGCTTACTTGCGCTAACTTATATAGAAGCTCTAGAAATAGCAGCTTATACTAACTAACCTTATTATATCTATATAAGGTTTCTCTCTTATCTATGCTTGTAAGATCTATATAAAGGTTATCCGCTTAGTAATTGCTTATAGCGCTGCCTACTTTACTCTTATTATAGTCCTATTAGGCCCCCCCTAAAGTCCTATTTATAAGGAATTATTTAAAGTCTAATCTAAATGCCTTAGGGTTATTACTAGAGCCTATAGGGCTACCCCTTTATACTATATAGAGTCTAAAGCTTTTATCCCTTTACTTAACCTTTATTTCTCCTACTGCTCTGCCTATACTTTTTAGCTCCTTAAGGCTAATAGTATTATAGCTAGTATTCGAGCCGCATGCGCCTAGGTCTCCTAGCGTCTCTAGCCCTGCTATAATTAACCCCCTGCCCCTTATATTATACTCTAGTTACTAAAGGACTCTATAATATATTAAGCAGGGTTATTTAACCCTAGCTTATAGTTATATTAGGACCTATAGGAATATCTTTAGGCTAAATAGCTCTTTTAATAGGATTCCTAGGAAGGCTGCCTTAAGCACTATAGATAGTCTTATAGATAAGCAACTAATAAACGCCCCTAATTTAAACTACGCCTTGCCCTTAACTTATATACTGCTTTTCCTAAATTCCTTAATAGCGTCTTAATATAGCTTTAGTCTAGTAGGATTAGGCTAAACTATTTTCTCTATATATATTATATCCCTAATATTCTATCCCTATATTACCCCTATAGTACTAGTAAGGATAAGACTACTAAGCACTTATTCCTCTACTACCCCTATATAAGCGCCTAAAAACTCCTGCTCTTTAACCTAAGCCCCTTAAAAGACTAGGCTAACTTTATTTATTTACTTAGCTATAAGGTCTCCGCTAGTAAGCTAGCTCTATAGTTTATATAACTATATTACTTATATTAGTTTAACCTTGCCCTTATATTATATAGGATAAAGGGTATTACTACCCCCTAGGGGTAGACTGCCTTTTTATTTACTAACCCTACTCTAAAAGCACTAATAACTCTACTTGCCTCTTAACGCTCCCTTACTATAACTGCCCTAACCCCTATGCTTACGACTATAACCCTGCTTAAGGGGGTATTTAGACCCTTGCCTCGGAGTCCTTGCTACTACTAGGGTCGCGGCTAGGTTTCCTCCTCCTAGACTCTCCTCCCCCCCCCTTTTTACTACTACTACCCCTTTCTTTACTAATACCTTCTCCTTCTCTACTACTACTTCTAGCCTTTATTTTTTAGCTAGCACTTCTATAATATTACTATTGCTATTACTATTATAGTTATAAAAAGCAGCCCTTATTTAATTAGCCCTTAGCCCTTTTTTTGCCTTTAGTAGTATTAGGGCAGCTTTAGGTATATATATTATTAGTTCGCCCTTAATATTAGGGTTTATAATATAGGGCTAGATTAGTCTATTTATATCTAAAAAGAGGTCCTTTACCCCCTAGGCCTTAGGGATATATATTTACTTATTTAAGTTAATACTAAAAAGATTACTAAGGATCCTGCTAAAGCGCTAACTATTATATATATAATATATATTAATACTCTCCTAGTATGCTAACTATTTTTCTTAGATATAGAAAATTGCTTCTTAGTATTAGCGCATTTTACTTAGCTCCCTAAGGATCTCCTAGCCTATAGCCTTTATAAGGCCCTCTAGTACTTAAACTAGACTCGTAATTATTATTATTATTATTAGTAAGTTCTTTATTGCTATTAGTATAGGCAGGACTACTATAGGCGTAGCTAGGGCTAGGGCAGGCATAACTAGGACTAGGGGGAGTATAATTAAAGGGACTATAGCTTGCGCTATAAAACCCCTAGACTCCCTACTCTAATACTAGTTCTATGCCTCCTATAGCTCCTATCTAAGTTAACGCTACTATTACTATTAGATCGAACTCCTACTCTCCTAGCTTAGGACCCTAGGGCGTACTTACTTTTACTATATTAGTAGTTCTTCTTTTAATAATAAATTTAATAGCTGCCTGCCTTTTTTCTATAATAGTATAGTCTATTACTTATTCCTATTAGCCTTTTTCCTTCCTTGCAAGCCTCCTACTCCCGACTTACTATTTAGTATTTTTATTATAAAGTAGTATAATAATAATAACTAGCTAAGCGAGTGCCTGCTATTAGTTAATTTTTGCTTTTACTATATAACCCTTAAGCATACTTATTAGTTTAATCCTAGTAAACCTAGCCTTTCTTAATAAGCCTATTAATATATACCCTATAAAGCACTACCTATAGTTTATTAGGCTTAACTACTACTAGCATTAGTTAAATAGGGATTATAGCAGGGGATAGGGCTGCTATTTTTTTTTACTAAGTTACGATTATTATTATTATCTTACTATTACTTAGTTACTTATAGGGTTATATATTAGCATACTGCCCTATATAATTATATTAGTTAACTTAATAGTAGGCTAACTTTTTAAGTTAAAGGGCTTTTATTTTTTAAAATAATAAAAAAGGAAGAAAAAAGGAGAAAGGGAAAAGAAGGAAGGAGAGGTTTATATACCCCCCCTAGAGCGGATTTACTATTATTCCGATTCTACTACCCCTTTTACCCTTACTGCCCTCCCCTCCCCCTTCCCTACCTTCCGCGCTAAGTTATTACTACTTTTCTTTATCTCCCCTTATCTCCTTTATTTTCCTAAGACTACCCTAGCGGGCAGCTGCCCTATACTTTACTATACTACTGCGTTCCCTGCCTCGCGACCCCTAGGGGCGCGAGGCCTTTCTTTTGCTCTATTTGCTAGGGGGTTTTCCCCCTTAAGGGGGTTTTTCCTACTCGACTTATATAGAGGTTCTAGATGCCTTTTACAGCCCCTAGCGTACGATTAAATAAATAAATTAGCGAAATAAAGCTTTATTCTAGACTCTCCTTACCTATTAATAATATTTAGGCTGCTATTAAGAAGATAATTATTAATATACTATAAAAGCACTTATTATAGACCCCTATTAATACTCTAACTAGGTTTTACCTTACCTAGGCCTAGGTTGCTAGCGCTCTAGTATTAATAGTTAACTCTAATATAGAAAAGCAAATCCTACCCTAATATAAAAGAGAGATTATTATTTATAATAATAGCCTGCTTAAAAATATAGTTAACTATACCCCGAGAAATACTATCTAGGCTATTAATAATACCCTCTATACCTTTTTATATATTGCTATAAGACGCCTCCTAAGCAGAAATATAGTAGTTACTTTCGATAGAAATATAGCTAACTTTATTATAGATATTAGTTAGATCTACTGCGTATTTAGTTAAGCAGCAATAATAGCTACCCGATTATATACTATTATTACTAAGGGTATACTAGTTATAGCTATAATAGCGGATTAGGCTAATTTTATATAAGAAATTAAATACGTTAATAAAGTCTCTATTTCGAAGATTTAGGCTCTTTATGCCTATCTAGATACTACTAAGATAGCAGTCCTTATAGGCCTAGCGACTACCTAAGATATAAACCGCTTTTATAATATAGGCCTTGCCTTTAACATATAAGTTTTTACCTACGAACTATATAAAGATTTATTACGATTTTAATAATATTATAATATCCTTCTTAGGATCTCTACGAACGATTATTACTACAGGTCCTCGAGTTCCTCCAGGTAGCAGGACAACTACGCCTCGAACTAGTTACTCTACTATATAAGGTTACCTAGGAAATATACGGCCGCTAATCGAGCACTATCGACCTTATCTAGGCATCTCCTAGCTGCTTCCTATCTTTCCTCGGCCCTAACCTCGACTTAGAGGGTTCTAATTATATCCTGCAATCTACCTCCTTTAACCTCTATCCCCCCCCTAATATAGCCCCTATAAGGTATTAGAAATTATTTAATAGGGATATCTTTATCGCTAAGGCATATAATAGGCTCCTTCCCTCCTAGGCGCTAGTAGGTTTACTAGATTAGATAGACGCTACTCTAGACTAGCTATACTAGGAACTTAATACTATAGTAGCAATTATAGTCCTATCTCTCCCCTAGCGACTTAGCCCTAAGTCGTGCCCTTAGTAGACGCAGGAGGTTAGCAAGGCAGTACGCGATATAAAGCAAGCTAGGCAGGCATAGTAAGCAAACCCTAGCCTATCCTAATAGCAAACCTTAGGAGATAAATCTATTATTTAAAAGTCTGCTATCTATAAGGCAAAATATAATAACTAGCAGGACTTTCTTAATAACGCATCTAGTAACCCCTAGACCCTTTAGTTTATAACTAGGTAGGTATGCTTATAAAGCTAGACCCCCCTAGAACTAACCTATATGCCTGCCCTATAGCGTAATACTTCTAGCGTCCTATAGTTATCCTATAAGGGTAAGACTAAGTTACTTGCTAAGAAGTTCTTCCCCCTAAATCTAGCAAATACTCCCCCCTTTTCCTTTAAGGACCCCTTCCTAGCTATTAGTATCGCCCCTAAAGTTAGCAAATCCGAGGTATACTCCGCTTTTTTTAGTATTGCCTCCTAGAAATCGGCTAGTCCTAATAGGATCCTAGTCGGCTTTCTTAAAAGGTACGGCTTACTGCTAGTCTCCTTTCTTACCTTAGTCCTCTATAGTTGCATTGCGTACGGCTACTTCCCTGCTTAATATAAGGAGTCGAACGTTATAGTGCTTTAGAAGGCAGGCAAGAGTCTAGAGGTCCTATAAACCCCTAGGGGTTACTAACTAATCTCGCTACTAAATATAGTTAGGAAGGTCTTAGAGACTATTTTAGTATAAAAACTATCCTATGCTACTAAGGCTGCTATAGTTCTCCCCTTTAGGCAAATAGGTAATAGACCTCGCTATTCTACTAATAGTATACTATTTATACTTACTAAAATAGTATACGTAGCCTAGGCCTAATAAGGCTCTATATTACTCCTTATACTCGATATAACTAGTGCTTTCGACTACGTTTTATATAGCAAACTCGTTACTACTCTCGATCTCCTCGGCTTCCCCCCCTAGCTTACCGCGCTTATTTATAGCTACCTTACTAGTCGTAGTTCCTAGCTTAAGGTTAATAGCCGCCTATCCGAACCCTTCGATATCGAGAGGGGAGTCCCCTAAGGGTCCCTAATATCCCTAATCCTATTTATCTTATATATCTCCTCCCTTTACTACTAACTCGAATAATAAATTAGAATTATTCCTATTAGGTTTATAAATAATATAAATATTATTAGCACTAGCTATACGCTATAATAAGTTCGGGACTAGTTAGTTTAAGCATAGGAGGTCTATTAGGACTAGGCTTATAAGTACGAGATATTATTTTAACTTCTTAAAAGCGAACTCTTTTACTTTATACGCGCCTATATAGCTAATATAAGCTCCCTTACCCTTAATAGCTCTATAGTAGTCCCTATATAGAAGGCCTATATACTTAGCGTCTAGATTTATTAGAAGCTTAAGTAAAAGGCTTACTTGCGCTAACTTATATAAAAGCTCTAAAAATAGCAGCTTATACTAACTAACCTCGCTACTTCTATATAGGGCTTCTCTCTTATCCGCGCCCGTAAGATCTATATAAAAGTTATCTGCTTAGTAATTGCTTATAGTACTACCTACTTCGCTCCTATTATAGTCCTATCTAGCCCCCCCTATAGTCCTATTTATAAGGAATTATCTAAAGTCTAATCTAAATACCTTAGGGTTATTACTAGAGCCTATAGGGCTACCCCCCTATACTATATAGAGTCTAAAGCTTTTATCCCTTTACTCGATCTCTACTTTTCCTACTATTCTGCCTATACTTTTTAGCTCTTCGAAGCTAATAGTATTATAGCTAGTATTTAAGCCGCGTGCGCTTAGGTCTCCTAGCGTCTTAGCCCTGCTATAGTTAACCCCCTGCCCCCTATATTGCACTTTAGTTACTAAAGGACTCTATAATATATTAGGCAGGGATATCTAACCCTAGCTTATAGTTACGTTAGGACTTATAGGAGCGCTTTTAAGCTAAATAGCTCCTCTAATAGGATTCCTAAGAGGGCTGCCTCTAATACTATAGTTAGTCTTATAGATAAGCAACTAATAAACGCCCCTAATTTAAACTACGCCTTGCCCTCGACTTATACGCCGCCCTTTCTAAATTCCTTAGCAGCGTCCTAATATAGCTTTAGTCTAGCAGGATTAGGCTTAACTATTTTCTTTATATATGCTGCGTCCCTAATATATAATCCCTATATTGCCCCTATAGTACTAGCAAGGATAAGACTGCTAAGCACCTTTTTCTTTACTACCCTTATATAAGCGCCTAGAGACTCCTGCTCTCTAACCTAGGCCCCCTAAGGAACTAGGCTAACCTTATTTATCTACTTAGCTATAAAGTCTCTACTAGTAAGCTAGCTCTATAGTTTATATAACTATATTGCCTATATTAGTTCGACCTCGCCTTTATATTATATAGGATAAAGGGTATTACTGCCTTTTAAGAGCAGACTGCTTTTTTATTTACTAACCCTACTAAAAGTACTAACGCCTTTACTTACCTCCTAATACTCCCCTACTATAACCGCCCTAACCCCTATGCCTATAACTATAACCCTGCTTAGGGGGGCGTTTAAGCCCTTGCCTCGAAATCCCTGCTACTACTAGGGTCGCGGCTAAGTCCCCCCTGCCTAGACTCTCCTCCCCCCCTTTTTTATTACTACCGCCCCTTTTTTTACTGCTACCCTCTCCTCCTCTACTACTACTTCTAGCTTCTATCTCTTAGCTAGCACCTCTATAATATCGCTATCGCTATTACTATTATAAGCGTAAGGAGTAGCCCTTATTTAATTAGCCTTTATTCCCCCTTTTTTTTTAGTAGTATTAGAGCTGCTTTAGGCATATATACTATTAGCTAGCCCTTAACGTTAGGGTTTATAATATATAGCTAGATTAGTTTATCTATATCTAGGGGGAGGTCCTTTGCCCCCTAGGCCCTAGGGATATATATCTGCTTATTTAAGTTAATATTAAGGAGATTGCTAAGGATCCTGCTAAAGCGCTAACTATTATATATATAATACGTATCGATACTACCCTAGTATGCTAACTATTTTTCCTAGAAGCAAAAGATTCCCTCCTAATATTAGCATACCTCTTTTAGCTTATTAAGGATCTCCTAGCCTATAGCCTTTATAAAGCCCTCTAGTACCTAGACTAGACTCGTAATTATTATTATTATTATTAATAAGTTCTTTATTGCTATTAGTATAAGCAGGACTACTATAGGTATAGCTAAGGCTAGGGCAGGCATAACTAGGACTAGGGGGAGTGCGAC
This sequence comes from Ophiocordyceps polyrhachis-furcata BCC 54312, assembly GCA_001633055.2. Lineage (NCBI taxonomy): Eukaryota > Fungi > Ascomycota > Sordariomycetes > Hypocreales > Ophiocordycipitaceae > Ophiocordyceps > Ophiocordyceps polyrhachis-furcata. The sequence continues at coordinate 2,882,917 of LKCN02000003.1, read as the reverse complement.
TAGGGGAACTATAGCTTGCGCTATAAAGCCCCTAGACTTCCTACTCTAGTGCTAGTTCTACGCCTCTTATAGCTCCTAACTAAGTTAATACTACTATTACTATTAGACCAAACTCCTACTCTTTTAACTCGGGACCCTAGGGTATACTTACTTCTACTATATTAGTAGTTCTTCCTTTAATAATAAATTTAATAGCTACCTGCCCCTTTTTTATAATAGTAAAATCTATTACTTATTTTTATTAGCCTTTTTTTTTTCCTATAAGCCTCCTACTCCTAACTTACTATTTAGCATTTTTGCTATAAAGTTGCGTAATAATAATAACTAGCTAAGTAAGTACTTACTACTAGTTAATTTTCGCTCCTACTATATAGCCTCTAGGCATATTTACTAGTTTAATCCTAGCAAACCTAACCTTTCTTAATAAGCCTATTAATATATACCCTATAGGGTACTGCTTATAGTCTATTAAGCTTAACTACTACTAGTATTAATTATATAAGGATTATAGCAAGAAGTAAGACTACTATATTTTTACTAAGTTACTATTATTATTATTATCTTGCTATTATTTAGTTACTTATAGGGTTATATATTAGCATACTGCCCTATATAATTATATTAGTCGACTTAATAGCAGGCTAACCTTTTAAGTCAAGGGGCCCTTACCTCTTAAAATAATAAAAAAAGAAGAAAAAAAAAGAGAGGGAGAAAGAGGAAAAAGAGGTTTATATACCCCCCCTAGAGCAGATTTACTATTATTCTAATTCTGCCGCCCTTTTGCCCTTACCGCCCTCCCCTCCCCTTTTTTTACCTCCTGCGCTAAGTTATTACCCCCTTTCCTTATCTCCCCTTATCTCCTTTATTTTTCCGAGACTACCTTAGCAAGCAGCTGCCCTATACCTTACTATACTACCGCGTTCCCTACCTCGCGACCCCTAGGGGCGCGGGGCCTTCCTTTTGCTCTGTTTGCTAAGGGGTTTTCCCCCTTAGGGGGGTTTTTCCTACTTAACTTATATAAAGGTTCTAGATGC
>LKCN02000003.1:2833983-2881462 GCA_001633055.2 Ophiocordyceps polyrhachis-furcata BCC 54312 | reverse complement strand
ATAATAATAATAATAATAATAATAATAATAATAATAATAATAATAATAATAATAATAATAATAATAATAATAATAATAATAATAATAATAATAATAATAATAATAAGGTTTCCGCAAGTAATACTATGCGTATATAACGCTACTCCTAACCTTAATACGCATATTAAGGCCTTAGGCAGGGGGTAATATTACGCGCCTCTGCCTATATAGACCGCGCCTCTGTCTAAGCAGACTAAAAGTAGCAGAACTTAATAGAAGCCCTAGTTATATTATATACAGGGTTATAATATATAACTTGCCCTAACCCTATGTCTGTATAAAAAGCTATAGAGCCTGCTTTCTTTTGCTTATTTTCTTTTTCTTCTTTTTAATCTAATAGTATTTATTTATAGTGCTTAATATACGTTTATTTGTTATGCCTTAGCTATAATAGTTAGCTTTTTAATTAGTTTAAAAAAACTTGTTTTTTAATAGTATAAACTATATAATATAATATAACGTTAAATAGTAAAATAAGAGCTTAAGTAAACTAGAACTCGTACTTTTTATATTTATTTCTAAGCCCTTACTACTAAGCAGTATATATAAAAAAAGGGTTTTTCCCTAAGCGCTTTAGTTTTTCTCTTTTATATTTACACTATTTAAGTCCTAGATACTTATCAAGGTCCCTAGTACAAGATAATATACAATACTATGCGTTATTATACTCTTTCTTCTCTTTATTATAAGGGTTTTCTAGCTAAGCTTCTTAGTACTATTTTAATAATTTATTTTTTAATATTATAAAATTTAGTTTTATTAAAATATTAATAATTTTTTATAATAAATATAAGTAAATAAACACCTTTGTTTTCTATTATATAAACACTTTAATTAGGATTAGCTAATAGTAATCTGATTCTTCTGTTTTTTTTAGTATACTAATGCCGCCTGCAGCCGATGCTTTGCGTGGAATTATATTATCGCAGTACATACTCCGTACGTAAGGAAGGATTCGGCTTTTAAGCCCGCACAATCATCGTTGCGAATTCCAGCCACGGCACTTGGCCTCTCAACTCGATTAGGAAATTTCTCCCTCCATCAACCCTACGTACAGCTTTTCTATTACTTCAACCGTGTCTACACGTCTGGCGGTACGCTCCGGCCTAGGACTTCACTCTATTCGACTGTCGAATAGCAGTGCCCAACATGATGTCGGGAGAGGCGTGGTTGTATCTCTTGGCGGTGTTGATCAACGCTGTCAACTTGTTTTTGCAGGTGTTTTTCACTATTATGTACAGTGATTTGGAGTGGTATGTTTCCTTTGCCGTGAATCCATTCAGTGGTTCTGCTGGCATCCTTGACCTTCGGTTACTGCGCTTAGTATTCAGGCTAACTGTGTCCTTCAAGCGACTACATCAACCCTATCGAACTCTGCAACCGTCTAAATGCCTACATCGTCCCCGAGGCCGCTGTACATGCTTTCCTGTCTTTTTTATTCCTGATCAATGGCTACTGGTTGGCCTTAGTTCTGAACCTTCCTCTTCTCGCATGGAATGCAAAGAAGTAAGTTCCCGCGATCTAAGAATTGAGGGAAGTCGTTAATAGCACTTGATTAGGATATTTGAAAATACTCACTTGCTTGATGCCACTGAGATCTTTCGAAAACTCAACATTCATAAAAAGGTACGCGCACTTGACTCAACTGCAAGACAGTGGATTAATGTTAACACAGGAGTCATTCGCCAAACTTGCCTTCCATTTAATCATGTTCTTCTTTTACCTGTATAGTATGATCGTAGCACTTATTCGAGATGAATCTTCCTAATATAATTAATATCTTGTAATAATAATAAAACGTAATAAAAAGCATATAGTAATTATTAAAAATTTAAACTTAAAATATAGGGATTATTTATATATAATATTTAAATAATTATTTTATTTTATTATAAACTAATATAAAAGAAATTATATAAGCTAATTTTTATAATATATATATAAAGGATCTAGGCTTTGCCCGGATCTTATTATACTATGCGAGGATAACTTATCTATGCGTATAGGCTGCGCGTATATAGCCCTACCTTTTTACTATATATTATATCTTTCCTTTCTTTTTCTTTATCTTTATTTTTACTATTTAGGTTATTATTTTATAGCAGTACTAGGCTAGACCCTTATAAATATAAAGATTAATTTCTTTTTTGCTTTTTTTTCCTATTATAAAGGACCCTAATTTATACTTCTAATTATTTTAGTAAGTAGCTAAGCTTTAATAAATCGTCCTATAGTAGTAGAATACTATACTATAGTTAAAGCAATAAGTATTAATATAGTTAAGCTGCTTTAAGTATAAGCTATTACTATTTAATAAAAATAAAATATTATTCTTAGTATAACGCTCCTTTATAGTATATAAGCTAGTTACTAACTAGGAATTTATTAGTACTGCTTATAACTAATAGGTGTTTTTATATTAGTATTTTATACTATCTAAATAGGCTAAAGTAGCTCTTTTATTTAAGCAAGGGGAAGAATATATATATAATATAAAGCACTTTCTCAACTACTTTAATAGCGTTTTCTTAGACCCCTACTATTAGCAAATAGCTATAATAGAGCTAGAAAAACTTATATAGCGCTTTACTAAGTCCTTTTTAGATTTTTTTATTTATTTTAAAGCTAAATTATCTCTATTAAGCAGGGCCTTATAGAATAAAGTAGTTAAATTCTAATGCTTTTATTACTCCCTTTTATCTAAGTTATATTATTATTATTAATTATACGCTAAGGGCTGTAAAAGGCATCTTAAACCTTTATATATATTAAGTAGGAAAAACCCCCTAAAGGGGGAAAACCCCTTAGCAAAAAGAGTAAAAAAAGGGCCTTATGCCCTAAAGGGTTGCAAGGCAGGGACTGCAGTAGTATAATAAGGTATAGGGCAGCTGCCTGCTAGGATAGTCTTAAATAATAAAGGAGATAAGGGGAGATAGGGGAAGGGTAAGGATAACTTAGCGCAGAAGGTAGGGGAGGGGGAGGGAAGGGCGGTAAGGGCAGAGGGGCGGTAGAATCGGAATAATAGTAAATCCGCTCTAAAGGGGGTATATAAACCTCTCCTTTCTTCCTCTCCCTCTCTTCTTCTTTCTTCCTTTTATATTATCTTATAAAGTAAAGGCCCCTTAACTCGAGAGGTTAGCCTGCTATTAGGTTAACTAATATAATATATAAGGCAGCGTGCTAATATATAACCTAGCAGGTAACTAAGTAATAGCGAGATAATAATAATAATAATAAGTAACTTAGTAGAAAAATAGCCGCCTTACCTTTTACTATAATCCTTACTTAACTAACTCTAGTAGTAGTAGAGCCTAATAAACTATAGGTAGTGCCCTATAGGGCATATATTAATAGGCTTATTAAGAAAGGCTAGGTTTACTAGGATTAAACTAGTAAGTATGCTTAAAAGGTTATATAATAGGAGTAAAAATTAACTAGTAATAGGTATTTGCTTAGCTAGTTATTATTATTATATAACTTTATAATAAAAGTGCTAGATAGTAAGTTAGGAGCAGGAGGCTTATAAGGAGGGAGAGAGGCTAATAGTAATAAGTAATAGACTTTATAGTTATAGAGAAGAGATAGATAGCTATTAAATTTATTATTAAAGGAGGAACTATTAATATAGTAGAGGTAAGTATGCCCTAGAGTCCTAAGCTAGGAGAGTAGGAGTATAAACTAATAGAAATAATAGCATTAACTTAGTTAGGAGCTATAGGAGGCGTAGAACTAGTACTAGAGTAAGGAGTCTAGGGGTTTTATAGCGCAAGCTATAGTCCTCTTAGTTATACTCCCCTTAGCCCTAGTTATACCTGCCCTAGCTTTAGCTATGCTTATAGTAGTCCTGCCTATGCTAATAGTAATAAAGAACTTACTAATAACGATAATAATAATTACGAGTCTAGTTTAGGTGCTAGAGGGCCTTATAAAGGCTATAGGCTAAAAGCTTTTAAGAGAGCTAAGTAAGGTTTACTAATACTAGGAGGCAATTCTTTATATCTAGGAAAAATAGTTAGCCTACTAAAGGAGTATAAATACGCATTATATATATAATAGTTAGCGCTTTAGTAGGATCCTTAGTAATATTCTTAGCGTTAATATAAATAAGCAGGTATATATCCCTAGGGCCTAGGGGACTATATACCTCCTCCTAGACTTAGATAGACTAGTATAGCCCTTTATTACTAATCCTAATATTAAGGGCAAGCTAATAATATATATGCCTAAAGCTGCCCTAATGCTACTAAAGGCGGAGGAGGCAGCGGAGGCTAAGCAATTAAGGGCCGCCTCTTATAACTATAGCAGCAATAATAATAGTAATATAGTAGAAGTGCTAGCTAAAAGGCAAAGGTTAAAGGCAGTAGCAGTAAAAGGGGAGAGGGCGGTAATAGAGGAGGGGACAGTAGTAAAAGGTATAGAAGGGGAGCAGGAACCTAAAAAGGGGGTCCTAGTCGCTACCCTAAAGATTATAGAGACTCCGAGGCAGGGGCCTAAACATCCCCTTAAATAGGGTCGTAGATATAGGCGCAGGGGTTATAATAAGCGTAGGAGGAGAGCGTTAAGTAGAAAGTAAAAGTTAGCAGCGTTTTCTAGGAGGCAGTAGTAAATAAAAAGGCAGTCTAACCCTAAGGGGCGGTAATACCCTTTATCCTATATAATATAAGGGCAAGATCGAACTAATATAAGCAATATAATTATATAAACTATAAGGCTAGCTTGCTAGCGGAGACCTTATAGCTAAGAAGATAGATAAGGTTAGCCTAGTCCCTTAGGGGGCCTAGATTAGAGAGCAGGAGTCTTTAAGCGCATATATAGGGGTAGTAGAGGAATAAGTGCTTAGCAGTCTTATCCTTACTAGTGCTATAGGGGCAGTATAGGGATAGAATATTAGGGATACAGTATATATAGAGAAAACGGTTTAGCCTAATCCTGCTAGACTAAAGCTATACTAGGACGCTGCTAAGGAATTTAGAAAAAGTAGTATATAAGTTAAGGGCAAGACGCGGTTTAAATTAAAGGCGCTTATTAGTTGCCTATCTATAAAACTAGCTATAGTGCTTAAAGCAGCCCTTTTAAAAATCTTATTAAAGGAGCTATTTAGCCTAAAAACGCTCTTATAAGTCCTAACGTAACTATAAGCTAGGGTTAGATAACCCTGCCTATTATATTATAGAGTCCCTTAGTAACTAGAGTATAATATAGGGGCTAGGGGGTCGACTATAGCAGGGCTAGAGACGCTAGGAGACCTAGGCGTACGCGGCTCGAATACTAGCTATAATACTATTAGCCTCGAGGAGCTAAAAAGTATAAGCAGAGCAGTAGAAGAAGTAGAGGTCGAGTAGAGGGATAAAAGCTTTAGACTCTATATAGTATAAGGGGTAGCCCTATAGGCTCTAGTAATAACCCTAAAGCATTTAGATTAGACTTTAGATAATTCCTTATAGATAGGACTATAAAAGGGGCTTAATAGGACTATAATAGGAGCAAAGTAAGCAGCGCTATAAGCAATCGCTAAGCGGATAACCTTTATATAGATCTTATAAGCGCGGATAAGAGAGAAACCTTATATAGATATAGCAAGGTTAGTTAGTATAAGCTGCTATTTCTAGAGCTTCTATATAAGTTAGCGCAAGTAAGCCTTCTACTTAAGCTTCTAATAAATCTAGATGCTAAGTATATAAGCCTTCTATATAAGGGCTACTATAGAGCTATTAAGAGTAAGAGAGCTTATATTAGCTATATAAGCGCGTATAAAATAAAGGAGTTTGCTCTTAAGGGGTTAAAATAATATCTTATACTTATAAGCCTAATCCTAGTAAACCTCTTATACTTAGACTAACTAGTCCTAAACCTATTATAGTATATAGCTAGTGCTAATAATATTTATATTATCCGCAAACCTAATAGGAATAATTCTAATTTATTATTAAAGTTAGTAGTAAAGGGAGGAGATATATAAGATAAATAGGATTAAGGATATTAGGGACCCTTAGGGGACTCCCCTCTCGATAGCAAAGGGTTCGGATAGGCGGCTATTAACCTTAAGCCTAGAACTATAGCTAGTAAGGTAGCTATAGATAAGCATAGTAAGTGTTACGCGCTATACACATACTAAATCTCAGGCCACGTATCCTATAAGACTAGTTACGAGGGCACTAACTATTTAATTATAGCCCTAATAGACCCTGGATTACGTATAGCAGTGTATATAGTCTTTCTTAGTGCGCATAGCTTTATGCCCCTTTTTCTTTTTTCTCTTTATCTTAGAATCTTTATTTATAGTGCCTATAATATATTTACTTATTATATTAAGGCCGTTATACTATTCTAAGATCGATATATCGCTAATAAGCGGTTTATAAATACGTATTAGCCTTACGTCCCGTACGAAGACGCAAAATACCTGTATAATACGACCTAAGACTAGACTACGACCTTCTATTGCTAAGATAGGCAGCCGAGACCCTAGAAGACTCCCGGACCCTATAAACTATTTAATTAGGCTCTAAGGAACAAGACCTAAGACTTAGACCCGCTCCCTAATATATATCCGGAAGCTAAAACTAGACCTTTCCTCGACGCTTTATAAGATTAGCCTTAAGAGAATTAGACTATAACCCCTAAGACTAAGATTACAATATTAAGGACGAAGACTATTTAATTATAGCTTCTTATTTAATAACCCCGACTAACTAGGACTTATAGTCCTAGTTAGCGGCTCTTTAGTAGCAGATTGCTAACTTATATAGCTAATAGACCCCTAAGCCCGCCCGCTGCAAAAAAGCCTCGACGGCCTTTGCGGATCGATTTACTGCTTTTATCCCCTCTAGAAAGGCCGTATAGCCTATCTTTACCGCTATTAAATAACTAAACCCGGCTTATTTTAACTCGGCTAAGACTCGCTATAAGGATATTAAAACGTTCTCTAGAAAGAAAGGCGAGTTTAGCGCCTTTCTAACTAACCTAAAAGATAAGATAAGGACTAATAAGGCTACCTTTTAGGATAAGAAAGATAGGATAGGCTTTTTATTTTGCTCCCTCGATAGCAAGGCCTATAAAACCCTTAAGACTTAGTATAACTTAATAGAACGACTCTTTTCTAGACTAGCTAAGATAATCTAGTATCTCGAGTCCGCCTATAGCAATCCTAATAAGTTTGCAGAGGCTGCTAAGCGCCTCTGCTATTTAAACTTCTCGATCTCTAGCAAGTAGGAGATCTAGAAATTTATTGCGGAGTTTAATAACCTGGCTACTAAGACCTAGGTACTATTTAATTAGATAAAGTATATGCTTTAGAACTACCTTCCTACTAACCTAGACTCTAGCCTATTAACCCGGACTAAGGATAATAGCCTTTCCTATAAAGACTTTTACGGCTACGTTAAGGACTTAGTCTACTGCTAAAAGAGAGATACTGCCTACTAAGAAACCTAGCGATTAAGTAGTTATACTTCCCGTTATAAAAATAAATTAGCAGGAGAAACTAAAAAGACCCTAATAATAATATCTAAGGAAAAGGGCAAGGCTCTCTTTAAGGATAAAAAGAAGGTCTACTAGGATAATAGCACGTGCTTTATCTATAGAAAGAAGGGCTATATAGCTAAAGACTGCTCCGACTATATTTAGATCTCTAGTATAAAGAGAACGCTAACGCTACTACTAACCGCCTTTAAAGACTCGGATTTAGGAAAAGAGTAGGACTATTATAAAGCTCCTTAATAGTCCTAAAAGTCTTACGTATAGAGAAGAAGGTTAGAGAGTTATTTACTATTAATAGTTAAGTTTAAATTAATAGAATCGCTCTTTAAGCCTTATCTCTTTATAATACTAAAGCAAATGCTTATTTCCTTATTAGTTGCTAATTTACTAAGCAAGCTATTAAACGCCTTAATGCTAAGCTAGTCCTTATTAGTCCTATCCCCCTAGTCAATTTCTAAGGCTGCTAAGCTAGTCTAGTACGTAAGTAATTAATCGCAACCTTTATAATCGATAGCTAGTCCTTTCCTTAGGAGACCTTCTAAGTTACTAACTATACCTAGGATCTCTTTATTAGCCTATACTAGCTAGCCGAAAAGAAACTACTACTTAACTATACTGCTTAGAAGCTTATCTAGCCTAATAACTTCCCTGCCCTTGCTAAGTACTCCCCCTTAATCCTCCTGCCTAGGACGCCTTTACTTAATAAACAGATTAACCCGGCTATTTAGGCTAATACAGAACGCTAGAACTAATTAATTAAAGTAGACGAAAAGAAATATAAGATCCTCTAACGCTCGTAGAGGAATAACGACTTTATATAGCCTGCGAAGAAAAAAAAGCTAGCTTAGACCCCGACCTAGACTAAGACCCCTAACCCGACTAACCCCTAGGAAAACGACTAGGATTGCTAAAACTAATTAATCTAAGCAGTCTAAAAGGATCCCTAATAGGCATAATAGAAGGAACTAACTCCCTTAATACCGACTTAGCCTATACCCCTAGAAGACGACCCCGATTTATCCGAGATAATAATCGCAAAGCTTAGTCCTGCAAGTTGTATATACTAAAGTTAAGCAATCCCGTTCCTAGCAGGAGAAGACCCTAATTATATTGCCCTAATCTATAGCCTAATCCCGTAGCTTCTCACGCATATAGAAGGCTTTTTTAGTAAGAAGGAAGCATATACCTTTACGAGCCCCCGTTTTAGTTACAATATTATGCTTAAACTTAAGAAACCCCTCTACCTAGCTAGTCCCTTATCTTATTGCACTCCGATTAAATACTTGCTATTAGAAAAAGAAACTATAAACTACCTGCTTAAGATAAGGTTTATTAAACCTAATACTAGCCTATATACTGCCTCTTATAATAGAATATGCCTAAGGCCTCTGCTATAGGTATCCTAAAAGGCAATAAAAGTAATAAGGAAAGGAAAGATATAATAGAAACCCGTTATAGGATATAGGGTTTATGCGCGCAAGCTAGGCGCGGAGATAACTTATTACTAGGCGCGGGTATAACTTAGCGTAATATAGTATAGTATAGATCCGGGTATAGCCTAAATCCCTTATATACCCCTATAGCTATAGTCGGCCTGCTTTAGAAATATATAGCGGAAAAAGGAAAATCCGCAAGGCCTATAGATAAGTATAAAAATAAATAAAGCAAACGTATATTATAAACTATCTACACGTATCTATATATTATTTTATAGGTAACGCGTTACTATTAACCCTAAGAAAGAAAGACTTATAAATTAAAATACGCGCCTAAATAAGAATAAAAATATCCTCTATAATACTAACCCGCGCTATAAGGATATATATAGTTAAAAGCAATAGCAATAATAATAAAAATATAGGACCCGTTAAGGTTTCCTATATATATACGCTATATATAGAGGATTTATATATAAATAGATTAGCCTAGTATAAATATAGGCGTAGTACGGCCTGCTAGGCGTGCTATTTGCAGCGAAGGCAGTGCTTTTAGGAGAGGCACCTCTTCGCTATAGACGCACGCCTATGCCGCTAGGTTAGAGATCTCTAGGATATATCGCGCATAGATAAGGCTATAGCCGAGCTAGCCCGCTTATAGAATAGAGATACGCCTAGGAGGCAGGCAGTAATAACGCTTATCTTTTAGGCCTAGGCTAAGCGACTCTAAAATATACTAGCTACTGCTTATATTATGCTACGCTTTATTTAAGACGTATTTATACTACTAGCCTTGCCTAGTTAGGAGATAAATAATAATAATAATAATAATAACGCTTTTATACTATCTTCCTCTACTATAATACTACTAGTATACCCTATAACGCTGCAGCGCAGTATAAACTTAGCTATAGTAATAATATAGTAGTAGTAGATATAATAGTAGGGGGTAATTGCTTAGGGACTTAATAACTTTATAGCCTAATAAAACGAGGCTTTTTACTACTAAGCTAACTTATAGCAAGCTATCCTTAATAGATAATAGGCAAGAGCAGTAGCGAGCTAACGCATAATAGGCTAACGCTACTATACTAGCCGCCCTATAGGGGCTAATAGTAGTCTTAGCGCCTTTAGCTCCCGCGTTATTAACCGCGTCCGGGTTTATGCCCTCGTCCTTAGCTAACTTACTACTAGAGGTTATACTTACTGCCTGCTGCCTAACTGCCGCCTCTACGCGCGGCTAGATCCGCTATAGCTTACTTAATACGCTAACCCGCATACGCTAGGCCTATAATATAAATCCGCGGGGGCAAGAGATATACTAGGAGGAGGGTAAGGGCGAGGAGAAGGGGTAAGGGGAGGAGAGATAAGGGAGGGGGGAGAGATAAAAGGGGCAGGCAGTAGTAAGGGGAGGGCTAAGAGTATAGGAGTTTATATAGGAGTAGCTAGCTAAATAGGATAGGGCCTATTATGCGTACGCGTATTATAAAACTAAGCCTTAAATCGTAATAATACCTTATAGTCTTAAACGCTTTCTAGCAGTTCCTAAGTTAGAGTTATATAGCTATGCTATTTTACTAAAATAAAATAATATAGTAGTAAATTTATAGGGCATTAGCTATAGGCATTCTTAGTAGCAAGAATCTCCTCTACCTCCTACTTATTAAGAGAGGAGTTATTATTAGAGAGGCGGAGCAAGGGGTCTAGTCGAGTATTAGCATAAACTTAAGAGGGAAGGGGATTAAAAGCTATGCGTTCTAGCAAGTTAATATAAAAGGTTAGGTAAATACTATATAGTATATCTAGGGTAATAGTTAAAGGAGTTAGGATAGCTATAACGCAGTATTTAGCCTATAGATAATTAAGTTTTTAAGAGGGACGATTAGATTTAATATAACGTATATTAAGCTATGCAAAATCGCCTACTATAAACTTCTTAGCGGGCAGGCAGCTAGGGTTAGAAAAGTCCTGCTAGCGTTACTAGGCCTAGGCAATAGCGGCTTATACTAAGTCTATTCCCTCTTAAAGCTGCTATATAAACGCAATAGTATAGCCCTAGGGTAATGTATATAAGGAGGAAGGAGGGGAGGAAAACTCGACTAGAGGAATATTAAAACTATATAGAAGGCGGTTAGGGCTAAGCCTAGTTACGAACGACTCCTAGTTATTAAAGGCTAGTTAATAAGCAAGGAGGTAATATAGCTAGTTTAGCTAAGAGAAGGCTACTATATATTATAGGATAGCTTGCACCTCCTAGTTAGCGCGCTCCGTACTACTATCTGTCTATAGGTAGTAGGCAGTAGAAAGGAGGCGCTATACGCTAATAAGGCAGCATAGCTTGGACTAAAAGCTACCTATCTAATTAGAACCTTAGTTAGAAATTAACTAGGAAGGGAACCTATAGAAACGCTACTATATATTAATAAAGCAATGCGCATACGTCTTAGTATTTATAGATATTATAGCCTCTAGCTAAATAAACTTAGATAGCTAATTGGTTATAACTATAAGGAAATAGGGAGACTCTAGAGAAGCAGCTAGCAGGTTAGTTATAAAATTAATAGAAACTAAGGACTAAAAATAGTTAGTAATAGGAAAGGGTTAAAGCAGCCCTTAATAATAGCGGCGGCGTAAGTAATCCCTATAATAATAATAGTTACGAATAAACCGCGCTATATTAGCAGATATGCCCTCTTAGTAGAAGTCTTGCTTAAGAAGCATAAATATAATATTCTTGCTAGGGTAACCCGTAAGGGGCGAATCGTAAATACGCTAGATAAGAGTTATTATAAGAGGCTCCTAATAGGGGACCTAAAAATAACCCCGAAATTATAAAAACCCGGCGGCAGAGATAGTATAGTTAGCGATTTATTTATAAGTATTAGCTTTAGGCGGAAACTTTCTTATAGCTAAGCGTAGCGCGTCGAGCCGGACTGCGTATAAAGGGTTATATTATAACGCTATACGCTATAACTCTTATAAGTATGCATTAGGGAAAGGGGATAGGGAGGGACTAGGCGTAGAGTAGGAGGAAGGAGTTATAGGGAGGAGGGGCATAGGCACTAGCTATAGAAGTAATAATATCGGGTCGGAAGTTATCGCAAGAGTATGCGTCTTATAATATAAGGTTCGAGCTCGGAGGGGCGCTATAATAAAGGCGCGTATAGAAAGGGGTTATATAACCTGTCTAAACTAAAAGGGCATGCTATAGCGTTCCTAGTTATAATGTAAAAAGGCGTCCGGGCATAAAGCCTACGAACTAGGGCAATAGTAAAAGTAAAAGTTAAATAGGGAGAGCACCTTAGCCTAATAAGCCTAGTATTTAGATATTTCTTTTAGCGTTATAAAGTACTCTAGGGCCTTATAGTTAGTTAGAATTATAAATAGTTTAGTAATACTACGCAGCTTAGCGGACTAAGCTTTAAGGTATAAGATAATAGCTAGGAGCTCCTTATTATAAATAGTATAGTTCCGCTCTGCTAGCTAAAGTTTTTAAGAGTAGTATATAACTAGCTAGAGGATCTTATCCTCCCCTATTTAAGAGAGGCAGCTACCTAGGGCTTTACTAAAGCAGTCTGTTTCTACTATAGTAGGATAGGATAGGTCCTATTAAGCTAGTATAGAATATAAAATAAAAGCCTCCTTAAGGGTATTAAACGCAGCCTAGTACTTAGCGGTCTATATAAAAGGGGCATTATACTAGGTAAGGCGAATAAGGGGAGCTATAAAGTAGGAGAAATAGGGAATAAAGTTGTAGTAGAAGTTAGCAAAACTAAGGAAACTATACACGCTCTAGAGGCGCGTTAGAGCTTCCTAGTTACGGATAGCTATAACCTTCTCTAGATTAGGACGAATTTTATAGCCTGCGTAAATAATAAAACCTAGATACTTAACCTTAGTAATAGCGAATATATACTTATCGATATTAAAAAATAACCTAGTAGCGTATAGCTTCCCTAAAATAGTCCGGACTTTATGCTAATAATCCGCGCGCAACCCGCTAGAGTAGATTAAAATATTATCGAGGTAAGCTATAATAAAGTCCCTAAGCATAGTACTAAGAGCATTATTAATATATTATTAGAATAATATAGGCGCGCTAGCAAGACTAAAGGGGCAAATAAGCTATTTAAATAATCTAAAATACGTATAAAATATAGTAAGATATTCGTCGCCCTCTATAATACGCAACTTATAAAAGGCAGTATAAATATCTAGCTTTATAAACTACTAGGCATTTAATAAGCTATATAACGTTTTTTTAATAAGCAGAAGGGGGTAATAGTCCTGCTTAGTAACTTTATTAAGGGCGTAGTAGTCTATATAGAAACGCTAACTACTACCTAGCTTTTTAGCAAGCAAAATAGGGGCTATAGCTAATAAGGCGCTTACGCGTATCTAGCCCTTATCTATTAGGTTAGTAATTTGCTTGCGTACCTCGAGCAAGTATTCTTGCAGTATATTATAAAGCAGACCCTAAGGGAGCGGAGGCAAAGAGCTATCCGGCTAGTAGCGTAAATAAATATAATAGTCCTAACTCCCCCTATAGGGAGGGAGAGCGCTTGCCCGAGTCTTATTAAAGAGGTTAGAAAAATTAGAGACTGCTAGAAGGAGGGACTAGGGAGGAGGCGTTATAATAGTTACGGATACGCGTAATACGGACGAGATCTTACGCAGGCTAGTAGCAATAAATTTACAGCTAGTTAGTTAATAAGCTTTATAATAGACTAGGCTAGTAAATACCGAGCTTATAATTATAACTATAGGGTAAGAGACTTAATAAGCTATACTGCCCTAGATAACTAAATTATTAGCTAAATAGATAATTAGCTCGCGCTAATAAGCACGAATAGATATATTATAATATATAAACTAAGGGGTGCTAAGAATAAGATTTTGCGTTAGCCCTAGGATTAGATATACTATTATAGGCGTAAGCTACCCGTTAATATTAGCAATTAAGCGCACGATTTCTCGGATTAATAACGTTTTCTTAAAATAGTAATAGCAGTAGTAACTTATAGTTACTGCTATCTAAACCTTATATAGCTATAGAAAACGCACTCTTTTAAGCTAGTATTATTAAACTAGCGACTCGCTTATAGCAGCGTAGTAATTATAGCTACTATCCGCCTGCGCGTTAATAAAAGAGGTAGAATTTATAAATATAGGAAAAAGGAGAGGCGCTATATCTATACGCTATTTAATTTCCTTAAATTATATTATTAAACTATCCTTAAACTCCTTAATATAGCAACCCGCCCCTAGTATAAGACTTAGTATAAGGGTATTACTTTTCCCGCCGACTCTAGGTCTATATTAGAGTACTTTATAGTATTAATAAAACGAATAGAAGACTTAGGAGGGCGGCAGGCAGGGCAAAGGCTATACTTATTCGAGTAATAGCCTAGTACGCTATAACGCAAGTATACGCTATCGATATAATGCTAGGCTAGTATATCCTAACTAACCTATATTGCCTGCTAGCGCGTATTAGAGGAGGGCTAGCTGCGGGCAAAAGGGCGAAAAGAGGTGCTAGCCTAATAAACGCCTATTATTAGAGTATTAGGAGACGAGCGCAGAGGACTAGTAGGAGGGTTGCTACGTAAAGGGCTACTGCAAGAGTTAAGGCAAAACGACTTAATATCTACTATAATAAAACGTATATAGGAGATAGCACTTGCGTAGTTATCTTAGGGGATATTATAGCTAATATAGTATTAGCGCAACTTAGGGCTAATAGAGTAGCAAAGGCGTTAGACCTTAACGTCCTTAGTCTAAGTAGCCCTGCTTGCAAAAGATAACTTAGCCTTAAATCGGATAAGGTAATTAGAAAAGGATTTAATAAGGCGTTATAAGAGTCGCTCGAGCTCTGCTATAGCAGTCTAATAGCAGTAGGGGTTAGAAAAAATGCTATTAAGATATTATAAAAAGGCATTAGTATTATACGCGTAATCCTCGCCCTGTTTAAAAAACAGGGCTACCTTAGCCTAGATAGCAGGCGCTAAGTATTAGTATAAGAAGACCTATTAGTTATATATATCGCTAATAAAAACCTAGTTAGCAATAAGTTTATATACTATTAAAAATCGCTATACAGGGAAGAGGGACTTATTGCTATTAAAAGGGGACCCGAGAGGGAGGGGCTTGCGCTGCTTCTATTCGAGGTATAACGCTATGCGTTATTCTATCTGCATAAGCGCATTACGCTATTATATAACGACCTGCTATAACTCTGATAACTGCTAAAACAGTTGCTAGTACGTAATAGAGTTATTTATAGCATTAGAAAAAAAAAAGGAAAAATTAATTACTTTTATATATAATAGAATATGCCTAAGGCCTCTGCTATAGGTATCCTAAAAGGCAATAAAAGTAATAAGGAAAGGAAAGATATAATAGAAACCCGTTATAAGATATAAGGTTTATGCGTGCAGGCCAGGCGCGGAGATAACTTCTAACTAGGCGCGGGTATAACTTAGCGTAATATAGTATAGCGCAGATCCGGGCATAGCCCGAATCCCTTACACCTCTATCCTATTCGCGCTAAAGCTATACTCTATAGCCTAGCGCTTCTATATCGACTACTATTAAATAAACGACTACCTAAAAAGTCGTATCTTGCCTGCCCCCTTGCTTAATAGTACTGCTTTTAACTGCTAATTAGCAAAACGCTTCTCGAAGATTAATATTATCTAGGCATTTTACTATCTCTGTCTCAACCCGGCCTCTAAGTACCTAATAGCGTTCCGTACTAGGTTTAGTATATTCCGCTAGTTAGTCCTCCTATTTAGATTAAAAGTTAGCCCTGCTTAGTTCTAGAACTTTATTAATACCTAGCTATACGACTTTCTTAATTAATACGCTAGTACGTACGCAGATAACGTCCTAATCTATACTAATAATAATAATAAAGAAGACTATTAGACTAAATGCTATAAAGTTATCTAGCGCCTTTATTAGGCTAATCTATAGGATAATATTAAGAAATCCTAGTTTAACGTTACTAAGGTTAACTACCTTAGCGTAATGCTATACGCTAGTATAGGACTTAGTATTAACCCCTATAAAGTACAGGCTATTACGGATTAGAAGTTTAAAGACCTTAGAGACTATAAAGCTATACGCTCTTTTATAGGCCTCTGCAACTTTATCCGGATCTTCTGCTACTACGCTAGCATAGTAGCTAAACCCCTAAACCGACTACTTAAAAAGGATACGCCCTTTAAACTCGGACTAGAATAGCGCAAAGCATTTAATTAAATAAAGAAGCTTGCAACTAAAGCCCCTATTCTCGCCTTCTTTTATCCTAAACTACTAACCTGACTTAAGACTAACGCCTCTTATAACGCAACTGCTAGTATTCTATAGCAATAGCAGACTAACTCGACCTAGAAGCCTATAGGCTTCTTTTCTAAGACTATATCCCCTACTAAACGCGCCTACCCGATCTAAGACTATAAGCTCCTTGCTATTATATAGAGTCTTGAGCACTTCTACCTAGAACTCCTTAGTTAGAAGTTTAATATTATTACGGACTATAAGGCCTTAATATATTTCTTAATAAAAAGGCTGCTCTTAATCTAATAAGTCTATTAGTCCGACTTCCTAGCTTAATTCGATATCTGTTTCCTCTATTGCCTAGGCCGACTAAATATAGCTGCTAATACTCTTTTGCGCAAAATAGTCGAACTCCCTATAGTTAAGGCTAGAGAGAAAGAAAAACAGATAAACTAATTAATTAAGCTAGAGTCTTTTAGTTTTAACCTCCTAGAAGTTACCCCTATAATCGCCCTAATTCGTATACTTAATACTATAACCCCTTATAGTGCTAACCTTGCTATGCTTATCTAAGAAGAGAACGCAATTTAAAAACTCGGCTACTATAGCAAGCACTTAATCGTCCTAGAATAAACTGCTAATAAACGACTATTCCTCTATATAGCCCTAATTCGCAAAGCTTATAAACCTCTAATCTTTGCTTATAAAGGCTAAAATAAGATAATTAAGGTACTATAATAGGACTACTACTAGCCCTAGATAAAGCAGGACGTCTAGAGGTATATCCGTAACTACTATAACTATTATAGAAATAAAACCCTGTATAATAAGACCCCTGGACTCCTATACCCTCTGCTAGTACCGACTGCTATTTAGGAATACGTTGCTTATAATAGAAAAACTATGCCTATAGATTGCTATAGCTATAACTACGTTTAGACCTTTATCTATAAGCTTAGCTAGATTATTGCTATATTGCCTGGGAAGAAGAATAATACCTTAGAGACCCTTGCTAGCTATTACTTCTAGCACTTATACTGCTTTTTTAGCCTGCTAACTGCTTAGATTATAAATAATACTAGCCCTTTTATCTTATTATTCCTGCAAAAAATTAACTACCTTACTAGCATAAAGCATTATTATAGTAGCGCCCTCTACTTATAAATATAAAGCAGCGTTAAGGTTATAAATTAGTATCTAGATTAGAGGCTATGCTTCTATATTAATAAGTATTAAGATAACTAGAGCGATTATCTACTAGCGCTAGACTTTGCGTATAACTTATCCTAGTACGCCTTAATTAGCATAGCCCCCTTAATAGTAGCACTTAGAAAGGAAGTTAGGAACCCTTTCTCTCTGCCTTAATTAAATAGTTCCTTAACCCCTAATAACTCTAAAGACCCTGCCTATATTGCCTCCCGCCTTATTGCCTATGCATAGGAGGTGCAGCAATAGGCTCGCAATACTATAGCTCGAACCTAGGAATAGTAAAAGCAGCAGGCTAATAAGAAGAGACGCCCTATAGACTTTACTATTAGTAATAAGGTCTTCTTATAATAGAAGGGATTTAGTATAATTGCCCTAACGACTCGTTTCGACGCTTAGTAGTCTAGTCTATTTATAATTACTAACGAGAAAGGCTTTAGCTATATTCTCGATCTGCTAGATAGCTATAAAATAACTAATTTATTCTATGCTAACTAACTCTATAAAGCCCTAGATAACCTATTGCCTAATTAAATAGTTCTAACGCCTAAACCTAAGGAAATCTATAGTATGCTTAAGTAGGAAGTCGATTATATCCTCTATTCTCGTATTATAGGGAGGAATAAATATTTAGAGTATTAAGTTTAATAGCGAGGCTATAATCCCGATAATATATAGTATCCTGCTAGAAACTTTAAAAACGCGCCTATTGCGTTAAAAGAATACTAAAACTATTATATTAATGCTCCCGGACCCCTTATAAACTTAGTTAAGTAGATTAAGGCTGCTATAGTAGATAAATAATATAATAACGACGTCGATAATAACTAGGCCGTAATAGTCGGCAATATATTCCGCATCTATAGACACCCGCCTTAATAGGCATATTAAGGCCTTAGTTAGGGGGTAGTGTTACGCGCTATATATATACTAACTCTTAGGCTACGTATCCTATAAGACTAGTTACGAGGGCACTAACTATTTAATTATAGCCCTAATAGACCCTGGATTACGTGTAGCAGTGTATATAGTCTTTCTTAGTGCGCATAGCTTTATGCCCCTTTTTCTCTTTTCTCTTTATCTTAGAATCTTTATTTATAGTGCTTATAATACATTTACTTATTATATTAAGGCCGTTATAGTAAGCTAGGGGGGGAAGCTAAAGAGGTTAAGAGTAGTAATAAGCTTGCTATATAATATATAGTCGAAAGCGCTAGTTATATCGAGTATAAAAAGTAATATAGAGCCTTATTAGGCCTAAGTCGCGCGTACTATTTTAATAAGTATAAATAATATACTATTAGTAGAATAGCAAGGTCTATTACCTATTTACTTAAAAGGGAGAACTATAGCAGCCTTAGTAGTATAAGATAGTTTTTATACTAAAATAGTCTCTAGGACTTTCCTAACTATATTTAGTAGTAAGATTAGTCTATAACCCCTAGGGGTCTATAGGACCTCTAGGCTCTTGCCTGCCTTTTAAAGCACTATAACGTTTAACTCCTTATATCGAGCAGGGAAGTAGCTATACGTAATATAACTATAGAAGACTAAGGTAAGGAAGGAGACTAATAGTAGGCTGCACTCTTTAAGGAAGCCGACTAGGATCCTATTAGGACTAGCTAATTTCTAGGAGGTAATACTAAAAAAGGCGGAGTATACCTTAGATTCGCTAACTTTAGGGGCAATACTAATAGCTAGGAAGGGGTCCTTAAGAGAGAGGAGGAGTATATTTACTAGATTTAGAGGAAAAAACTTATTAGCAAGCAGCTTAGTCTTTCCCTTATAGGATAACTATAGGCTGCTAGAAATATTATACTATAAGGCAGGTATATAAGTTAGTTCTAAAAGGGTCTAGCTCTATAAGCAAGCCTACTTAGTTATAGACTATAGGGCCTAGGGGTTACTAGACGCGCTATTAAGAAAATCCTGCTAGTTATTGCGTTTTGCTTTATAAATAGTAGCCTTCTAAATAATAGTTTTATCTCCTAAGGCCTGCTATTAAGATAGGCTAGGGTTTGCTTACTATGCCTGCCTAGCTTGCTTTATATTGCGTATTGCCTTGCTAACCTCTTATATTTACTAAGGGTACGACTTAGGGCTAAGTCGCTAGGGGAGAAATAGGACTATAATAGTTACTATAGTATTAAGTTCTTAATATAGCTAGTCTAGAGTAGCGTCTATTTAATCTAGTAAACCTATAAGCGCCTAGAAAAGTAGGAGCCTATTATATGCTTTAGTAATAAGGATATCCCTATTAAATAATTTCTAACGCCTAGTAGGGGCTATATTAAGGGGGGGATTAAAGTTAAAGAAAGCGGATTATAATATATAATTAGAACCCTTTAAGTTAAAATCGGGGCTAAGAAAGGTCGGGAAGCAGCTAGAAAACGCCTAGATAAAGTCGATAGTGCTTAATTAGCAGCTATATATTTCCTAAGTAACCTTATATAAAAGAGTAACGAGTTTAAGGCATAGCTATCCTGCTACTTAGAGGAACTTAAGGACCTATAGTAAGGATTATTTATAGAGATCCTAAGAAGGATAATAGGCGTTAAGATTACTAAGGAGAACGCAAGGGGTATCTAGGTTAAGCTAGTTCTATAGATAAAGAAGGGGGCTTATTATAATACTAATAGGAGGGGAGTAAACTAATAGGATTCGGGGGCTATAGGCAAAGAAGGCTCCTACTATATCCTAGCTAAGAATAAGTATCTAGGTATAAAGACTATAGCGTTTATATATATAAAGGAGGGCCCTACCCTTGCCCTATATAAAATAGTAAGGGGCAAGGTCTAGGAGTAGTAGTTAGCTATAGGTATTAAGCTAAGCCTCCTAGATAGCTACTATATTATAGTTATATTTAGAAAAAAGAGCAAAGTAGATAAAATAGTTTAACTTCCGTATATTCTATATAAGGGCTTTAATTTTTATTAAGTTATATAAAAGGGATAGTAAATAGCGATTAAGACGTTAGCGTAAGCTAGGTATAGGAAGGGGTAGACGCAGGGGCGGCACTATACTGCGTGCGGCCTCGTTATTATACTATAGGACGGGAACGGCTATAAAGGCCGCCTCTAGTTTATAGTAAGTATTTAATTAGGGGGTTAATAGGGGGAATTTCCGTATTACCTAAGGAGCTATAGTAGGCCTGCTTCTATAGCAAAACCTAGGTAAAGCTATCCTTATTAGTAGTAGGTATAGGCTAGAAAGCAGGTAGTTATTAAGAAGTAGTTAGTATTTAGCTATAGTTTAGTAGGTAGTCCTAATAGTAGTCCTAGAAGCAATAGGGTTGCGCAAGGTATATAGATCTAGCTCTATCCTAGTGCTAGCAGGATACTTTATAGTCTTAGGACTATAAAGCGTAGTTCCCTTTATATAGGATATAGTAGCGTTAACGTTTACCCTTAAAGGCAGGGCAGTTAGTTTCCCCTCCTTTATATAAGAATATAATAACGCTCTTTTAACTCCTATTGCAAAGCTAAGTTAAGGTTTAGAGAGAAAAGAATAGCTAGACTAGTCCTTTTACCCTCGAGGCTATCGACGGCTATAATATTACGATCTAGTCCTCGACTAGTCTCTAGGTATTTTAGTTAATATATATATAGCCTTACTTTTTAAATAATGCCTAACTAAAGGCTGCCTAGGAATAGGATAAAAATAACCTAAAACCTGCCCGAAAATAGACCTAGTTCTTATAGCGTTTAGAGGTTTAACTATTACGATTACTAAAGACCTTAACCTAATTTATATCTAAGAAAAAATAGGACGACTTTACGCTCTCTCTTTATTTTTGCGCAGAAGGCAGGATTATAACCCCTAGACCCCTATTTAAAGCATTAGACTAAAAGGAGATTATAGACCTTATAGGCTAAGGTGTTTTCTCCTTTAAATAGTTCGATCCCGCCCTCTATAAAGGAGTTTAGATTTTTCGTGCTAGACTTATCTAATAAGTTAAGGATAAGATAACTAATTACTTATACGAAAAATCACAACTAATTATTATAGGATATAATAATAATAGCAAAAAGGAGATCCTAACCTAATCTCTTATAATTTAAAGGGTTAGCTAATAATTGCTTTTAGCTCTAGCTCTAACGTATATTAATTAAGGGATAAAGTTATGCCTTTGCAATATTACCTAGGCTTATCTGCAATCCTAATTAATACTTAAACGAATAATACTTATAAGCCTTCTAAAAGAACTCTAGGATAAGTACCCTTTTTAAATAATTATCCGAGTTATTAAGCTATAATATAGTATTGCTAAGTCTAGCGTTTATTAGTTCTAGACCTATTTTTAAGTATTATATTTAACGGCTTTATATATAACCCTTTATATTTAATAGCTGCCTTCTTCTATTATATTCGGGCTATACTTATTTTAGTCTTATTAGGATATAAACTAATAATATAATTATTTTTAGTACTAATTCTTTCTATAAGCAAAAAGAGGCTAAATTAATTTCCGCCCGAAATTGCTTAAAACCCCGAGTAAACTTAGCTCTAGGCAGTATAATAGATTTTAATAGTTTATAGTTATATCTCGAATCGAATTTACTAGCGATTCGATAAAAAGGCTAGGCTACTAAGATTAAGGTTATTAATTATTCCTAACCTAATTTTGCTTAGTACTACCTTAAATAATATACGCAAGGAGGCTATATTGCGTCTGTTTGCTAACTAGAGGCTATATTCGAGCTATCTATTACTGCCTAGTAATACTAACCTACTATAGAAGACTGCTAGAGGATAAATAAGCAGCTATTATAGCAAAAGGATAATTAGTAGCGCGGACTAAAATATATTCCCTTTAACCTTTTAGCACTTAAATTATTTATTTTTATAAATAAATTACTTATAAATAATAACGACTTATCCTTATAGATTAGATATATTATTATCTTAGGCAATAAAAATAGGATAGTAAATAGGTTTATAATAAAAAGAAACGTTATCTACTAGAGTTCTATAAAATATAAGAAGATTACCTAGAGTATCCTTGCCTTAGAACTATATAGTATATTATTAGGATTTAATATTAGAATCTCCCTAGTAATAATACTAAATCGCATTATAGCTAAGCTAGGATTAGCCCGAGTTCCTATTATATTATGCACGGATTTATTCTTGCTCTACGAGTGCCTTATTAAGCTTAGAATAATAAAAGAAAAACGACTTATAATTAATATTATATCTATCTAAGAGTTATATAAGGGGCAAGAAATTAATAAGATCTAATAGATTATAGGAAAAGATAATCCCGCTAATACTATAATAAAAGCAACCCTAAATAAAACGCTAGAATATCTTATTAATATAAATAAGGCTACTATTTTACTAAAGGGATTTATAATAAGGAAGGAGATAAACTAGTATAATATTAGATCGAATCTAAACGAAATTCGATTCGATAAAGAAAAAACTACTAGTATATATTTATTGAAATTAAGGACGCAACTATAGAATACGGAATAACCTGTTTCCGTATAAGCCCTTTTTTTATAACTAACTTAGCAATTATCCTAGTTATAATTTATATAAACCCCTTTCTACTAGATATTTAATATTATCCCTATTATAGTATATATTACCCCTTTTTATATAAGTATTATGCCCCTTAAAATAGAAAATAGGAGTATAATAGGGGCAGTATAAAAGGGGAAGTAGATTACCCCTAAACTTAGTATAATAAGTATATAATATTATAATAAGTTTATGCTAAGATTATAGCGAGAATAGTTTAAAGGAGAAAGGAGGCGGCTTTATATTCGGATTATATAGAGTTTAGGATAATTATATATTACCTCTAGTTTAATCTAGATGCTTTTAAGATTATATATATATTTCGTCTTCCTCTCTAATAAAAGGAAGGAGGAGAGATAGATATAAGCAGGTATTAATAGATTAAGGACCCGAGCTAACTTAAGCAGAGTCCTCTCTTGTGTTATACTAATATATATTAATGCCCTACTTATAATAATATATAAGAAGCAAGGGATAAAGTTATAATAGAAGTTCGCAAAGCTAAAGAAACTATAGATACCTTAAATATAGGAAGGCGCCTTCTAGTTATATATTGCAGCTACTTTATCTAGGTTAGGACGTATTTTATAGCTAGTATATATAATAAATCCTAGGTATTTAACCTTTTTAACTATAAAAGCGTACTTATTAATATCTAGAAATAAACTTATAGCCTATAACTTATCTATAATAGCTTAGACTTTATACTAGTAGTTAGCATATAATCCCCTAAAATAAAATAAAATATTATTAAGATACGCTATTATATATTTGTTAGAATTAGGGACGCAACTATAAGAGGCGGAATAATATATTTCCGCATAAGCCCCTTTCTTATAACTAACTTAGCAATAGTTATAGTTATAATATACGTAAACCCCTTTCTGCTAGATATTCTATATTATTCCTATTATAGTATATATTACCCTTTTCCATATAAGTATTATGCCCCTTTAGATAGGAGATAGGGGTATAATAGGGGCAGTATAAAAAGGGAAGTAGATTACCCCTAAACTTAGCATAATAAGTATATAATATTATAATAAGTTTATACTAAAATTATAGCAATAATAGTTTAAAGGAGAAAGGGGGCAGCTATATATTCGGATTATATAGAGTTTAGGATAATTATATATTACCTCTAGTTTAACCTAGATGCCTTTAAGACTTTATATATATTTTATCTTCCTCTCTAATAGAGGAAAAAAAAGAGATAGATATAAGCAGATATTAATAGATTAAGGACCTAAGCTAACTTAAGCAGAGTCCTTTCTTATATTATACTAATATATATTAATACCCTACCTATACTAATTAATATTACTATTAGCTATTAATATAAGTCCTATATCTAATAATATATAGATTAGCTAGACTAGGTTGCCTATTTCTAAGCTAAGAAAGCTAATAGACCTCTTAAATATAAATAGACTCCTAGAGTTTATAGTTTTAACTATCTAGGAACTTGCTGCTATATTAACTATTCGGAGGAGCAATATCGAGACTAAGGAGGAATAGACTCTTATAGCCTGCGGTTTTAATCCCTTAGAAACCTATCTTAATACTAAATAAAAATATCTATAAAATCGATATAAATCCTTATCGATAATAACTAGGATATTAGCAGAAATTACTATAAAAGGTAACTAATAATAACCCTAGAATACTAAGTTCGCTTAGGAGATTATATAGATTAACCTTTAGGATCTTATAAAAAAGACTAAAAACGCTTTAATTAAATAAATCGAAAACTAGGATAAACCTATCCTGAATTTATACTAAGATCCGACTAATATTAAACTCTAGATCTTATATTTAATAAAATTATCTAGGAGCTCTAGTACTTTTCTCCTTAAGGATTTTTAGGATACTTTTAAAAGCTAGGACGAAAATATCTAGGAATTAGCAGATCCTAGAGTAATAAAGTTGCTAAAAAGTTTCCTTAGAGGAAGAGGATTTTTTCTAGAACCTAGAAATATAAAAATAGGACCCCTTTTTATACGGATCCTAAACTAGGAATAGCTCGAGTAATAGCCGCTTTTAATATATTAATAGGCGTAATTCGAAAAAGGCACCTAACTGCCTTACTATATCCTTCTATAGGGGATATAATAACCTTTAACTAGAAACTCCCTGAATTCGAATCTATCCTAATTACTAACTAGAGGGCGAATACTACTAATTTAGAACCCTTTACTACTACGATTAAGAGAACCTTTACCTATCTCCTAAATAAACCCCTAAATAACCCTATCTATAAAACCTATAATAGATAAGGATATTCCCTAAGGATAAACTTAATATCTAATATTATATCGATTCTAAAACCTACTTATATAAGATATAGCCCTTCTAGAACCTAACTAGAATAATATAAGAACTCTATAAGAAATTGCTTTAAATTTAATCTAAATTTAGGAAAAGCCTAAAATAATCCTATTTAAATTTTATATTAAGTTACCCCTAAAATCGACTTCTAACTTGCCTATCGATAATAATATTATAACTAAATTTACTAAAGTCTAGGATAAGATAAAGAACTTTATAAGGAAACTATATAATTTGCTTAATAATATTATCCGTTTATTTTTTAATATTTATTTTTTATTAAAAATTGCCCTTAAATACTTCTATTTAATTTTCCCTTATATTTAGACTAGTTACGCATAATAGTACTTTATAAATTATATTAAGTAGTATAATACCTTTAAGACGCAATATAACTAACTTAAGAAATACTTCGAGTCGGATATTAATTACGCGTACTATTTTACTAACTAGATATTAACTTTATTTTAATCTATTTATAGGGCGAATTCGGAACTATCCCTATATAAGGTTCTCTAGAAACTATTTAATAAACTAGAGTTATATTAATAAGCCCTTAGCAAGGGGTATAAAGGAGATACTCCTTTACGTATAATAATTATTAATATATGCTAAGGAGTACTAGAACTTAAGTTTATATTATTCCGACTTACTAAAAATACTAAGAACTAATAAGTAGATTTATAATCCGTACTAGAAATATTAATTATAAAGAATAAAGCTAAATAGATATTATAATAGAGCGTAATTTATTATCTAGACTGCAGATATTAAAATAATATATAAAATTAGTTAGAAAATAGTTTAAAAATAACCTAAGTCTAATCTAATTTTAGACTAAATAAGAATTAAACTTAAAAGTATTTTATATATAGCAAGGTTAGTTGCTAGTCGACTAAATATCTACCTAAAAAATAAAAGCAGGCAAAGACCTTATATATAGCATACTGCGAATTTTTAGATAATAGCCCTTAGGATTTTGCGGCCTATATTACTATATTCGAAGGACTT
Organism: Ophiocordyceps polyrhachis-furcata BCC 54312; assembly: GCA_001633055.2. NCBI lineage: Eukaryota > Fungi > Ascomycota > Sordariomycetes > Hypocreales > Ophiocordycipitaceae > Ophiocordyceps > Ophiocordyceps polyrhachis-furcata. The sequence goes on along the minus strand of LKCN02000003.1, from coordinate 2,855,156 downwards.
AAATTATATAATAAAGAATAGCATATAATTAATAATAACCCTAAGGATATTTTAAGGCAATAAGAAGCCTCTTAGTTCCTTTTTACGTTAGTATTTATGCACTTTTTTACTAGATACGACCTAAAATTAGACGTACTAGAACCCGTACTAGCTTTGCAATTTCTTCTTAAGGATCGATATTCCTAATAATCTTTTTAGGGAATTATAATTAATACTAGTGCTATATAGATTTCGACTACTAGACGAAATTAAGTTAAAGCCCTATAGAAAATAATACTATATCTTATAGTTAATAAAGTATTTGCTAGTACTAATTCTATTAAATTTAGCAAAGGATAAAGTATACTTATACTTAGTAATATAACTATTAAAACTCCGTTTAGAAATATTACCTTTTATGTTTTTACTTCGCTTACCCTTTTTCTTTTTTTTTAGCAGATATAGATTGCTTAAAGATTTTCTTCCGGAATATAATAAATAAGCTTATTAGCTAGGATAAAGTACTGCTAGTTATTTGCAAATAGGGGCACCCTTAGTTCTTTTTTTAACTAGAAAATGCTGCGATTTTATTCCTAACTAAATCCGAAATTAGGATAATTTACTGCTAATTTAGATACTCTATAGTACGATAATTATACTAACTTCTATCTAGAGCTAGATATAAAATACTAATAACTACTCTTAAAAGCATTTTAAAGTTCTGCTAATATTATTAGTTATATAGCAAGGCACCTAGCCGATTTAAGTTTACGCTTTATAATAATAAAGAGTTTAATTTCGAGATTATTATAGATATTATATACTTAAGTAGAAAACTAGTTCTTTATGTTATTAATACTATAATATCTTTTTAGGCCGCCTAATTCCTGCGTTCGATATCTACTAAGGATACCTAGGAAGCATTAAGGACGATATAGATCGATACGTACTTAGGACTCCTAGATTCGCTCTAATATAATATAGGCATGAACTTTTTATTTAAGGAATTCTAGAATAAATCTAGATAAATAGGAATTACCTGCTAGCAAGTACTAGTAGAAGCGTATTAGTCTATAAGGAAGGTTAAAAAATACTATGCCCTTTTCTGCTAGGCATATAAGATCCTTAGCACTAAAATCGGAGTAATAATAGGACGAGATTTAATTCTCTAGATAGCAGTTAAAGCTATAAATAATACTACTAGCCCTAATAGATTAGTTCTAACTTTCCTTATTTTTAGTATATATTTAAGGATTACTTAGGATTCTCTACTATTAAAAACTACTTAAGAATAGGCTAAAGCCGTTTAGAAAGTAATAATAAGTCTTCGAGAAATTATAGTATCTCGATAATAAAAAGAGGCGCTATATACTAGGAATAGCCTTAATATAATAATGCTTTTTTAACTCCTATTATAAAGCTAAGTTAAGGTTTAGAGAGAAAAGGATAGCTAGACTAGTCCTTTTACCCTCGAGGCTATCTATAGCTATAATATTACAATCTAGTCCTCTACTAGTCTCTAGGTATTTTAGTTAATATATATATAGCCTTACTTTTTAGATAATCCCTAACTAAAAGCTGCCTAGGAATAGGATAAAAATAACCTAAAACCTGCCTAAAAATAGACCTAGTTCTTATAGCGTTTAAAGGTCTACCTACTATAGTTACTAAAGACCTCTACCTAATTTATATCTAAGAAAGAATAGGACGACTTTATGCTCTTTTTTTATTTTTACGCAAAAAGCAGGATTATAACCCCTAGACCCCTATTTAAAGCATTAAACTAAAAGGAGATTATAGACTTTATAGGCTAAGGTATTTTCTCTTTCGAATAGTTTAATCCCGCTTAGTATAAAGGAGTTCGGATTTTTCGTGCCTAACTTATCCGCAAAGTTAAGGATAAAATAACTAATTACTTATATAAAAAATTATAACTAATTATTATAGGATATAATAATAATAGAAAGAAGGAGATCCTAACCTAGTTTCTTACGATTTAAAGGGTTAGCTAATAATTGCTTTTAGCTCTAGCTCTAATATATATTGCTTAGGAGATAAAGTTATGCCTTTGCGATATTACCTAGGCTTATTTATAATCCTAATTAATACTTAAATAAACTATACTTATAAGCCTTTCGAAAGAACTCTAGGATAAGTACTTACTTTAGATAATTATCCGAATTATTAAGCTATTATATAGTATTGCTAAGTCCGGTATTTACTAGTTTTAGACTTATTTCGAGTATTATATTTAACGGCTTTATATATAACCCTCTATATTCGATAACTGCCTTCTCCTTTTATATTCTAGCCGTACTTATTTTAGTCTTATTAGGATATAAACTAATAATATAATTATTCTTAGCACTAATTCTTTCTATAAGCAAGAAGAAGCTAAGCTAAATTCCGCCTAAATTTGCTTAAAACCCTAAGTAAACTTAACCCTAGGCAGCGTAACGGATTTTAATAGTTTATAGTTATATTTTATATCGAATTCGCTAGTAATTTAATAAAAAGGCTAGGCTGCTAAGATTAAAGTTATTAATTATTCCTAACCTGATTTTGCTTAATACTACCTTAAATAACGTGCGCAAGGAGGCTATATTGCGTCTATTTGCTAACTAGAGGCTGCGTTCGACCTATTTATTGCCGCCTAGAAATACTAACCTACTATAGAAGACTGCTAGAGAATTAATAAGCGGCTATAATAGCAAAAGGATAATTAGTAGCGCGGATTAATATATATCCCCCTTAACCTTTTAGCACTTAAATTATTTATTTTTATAAATAGATTACTTATAAATAATAACGACTTATTCTTATAGATTAAATATATTATTATTCTAGGTAATAAAAATAGGATAGTAAATAAGTTTATTATAAAAGGAAACGTTATTTATTAGAGTTCTATAAAATACAAGAGGATTACCTAGAGTATCCTCGCCTTAGAAATATATAGTATATTATTAGGATTCGATATTAGGATCTCCCTAGTAATAACTCTAAATTGCATTATAGCCGAGCTAGGATTAGCCTGGGTTCCTATTATATTATATACGGATTCGTTCTTAATTTACGAGTACCTTATTAAGCTTAGAATAATAAAAGAAAAACGACTTATAATCGATATTATATCTATCTAAGAGTTATATAAAGGGCGAGAAATTAATAAAATCTAATAGATTGCAGGAAAGGATAATCCCGCTAATACTATAATAAAAGCAACCCTAAATAAGACGCTAAAACGTTTTATTAATACTAATAAGGCTACTATCTCGCTAGAGGGATTCGTAATAAGGAAGGAAATAAGCTAGCATAATATTAGATTAAATCTAAACGAGATTCGATTCGATAAAAAAAGAACTGCTAGTATATATTTATTAGAATTAGGGACGCAACTATAAGAGGCGGAATAATATATTTCCGCATAAGCCCCTTTCTTATAACTAACTTAGCAATAGTTATAGTTATAATATACGCAAACCCCTTTCTACTAGATATTCTATATTATCCCCGTTATAGTATATATTACCCCTTTCCGTATAAGTATTATGCCCCTTTAGATAGGAGATAGGAGTATAATAGGGGCAGTATAAAAGGGGAAGTAGATTACCCCTAAACTTAGCACGATAAGTATATAATATTATAATAAGTTTATACTAAGATTATAGCAATAACGGTTTAAAGGAGAAAGGGGGCGGCTATATATTCGGATTATACGGAGTTTAGGATAATTATATATTACCTCTAGTTTAACCTAGATGCCTTTAAGACTTTATATATATTTCGTCTTCCTCTCTAATAGAGGAAGAAAGAGAGATAGATATAAGCAGATATTAATAGATTAAGGACCCGAGCTAACTTAAGCAGAGTCCTCTCTTATATTATACTAATATATATTAATGCCCTACCTATAGCTATAATAAAGTCGCTTAAGGATATGCTTAACGCGTTATTAATATATTGCTAAAAAAAGCAAGCGCTCTAGTAAGGCTAAAAGGGTAAATAAGCTACTTAAAAAGCCTAAACTAGGTATAAAATATAGTTAGGTATTTATTACCCTCTATAATATGCAGCTTATAAAAGGCAGCGCGGATATTTAACTTTATAAACTAATAAGTACTAGAAAAGCTGCGTAATATCTCCTTAATTAAGGGAAGCAGGTAGTAGTCCTGCTCTATAACCTAGTTTAAAGCATAATAATTAATATAGAAATACTAGCTACCCCTAGGCTTTTTAGCGAAAAGGATAGGAGCGGCCGCTAATAATAAGCTTATATAAATCTACTCCTTATCTATTAGGTTAGTAATTTACTAGCAAACTTTAAAAAGGTATTCCTATAGTAAATTATATAAAAGGCCTTATAAGAGAGCAGGCAAAGAACTATCTAGGTTATAATATAAGGAAATATAGTAATCCTAGCTACTATAGTAAAATAGCAGGGCGCTAGCCTTCTCCTTGCTAAAAAAGTTAGCAAAGTTAGAAACTTTAGATAAGAGGGAAATTATAGGGGGCGCTTTAGGAGTTAGAGTAATATAAAGCACTAACGAAATCTCGCGCAGGCTAGTTATAAGGAACTAGAAACCCTTAGAATAATAGGTATTCTAGCAAATAAGGCTAGTAAAAGTAAAACCTATAATAGCAATTATAGGGTTAGAAACCTAGCAAGCAGTGCTACTATAAATAACTAGGTTATTTATAGAATAAATAATTAACTCGCGCTAGCTAGCGCAAACTAATATATTATAACGTATAAGCTATAGGGTATTATTATTAATTATATACTAGGGGCTGTAAAAGGCATCTAGAACCTCTATATAAGTCGGGTAGGAAAAACCCCCCTAAGGGGGAAAACCCCCTAGCAAATAGAGCAAAAAAGAAGGCCCCGCGCCCCTAGGGGTCGCGGGGCGGGGAACGCGGTAGTATAGTAAGGTACGGGGCGGCTGCCCGCTAGGGTAGTCTCGGTAAAATAAAGGAGATAAAGGGAGATAAGGAAGGGGGGTAATAACTTAGCGCGGAAAGTAAAGGAGGGGGAGGGGAGGGCAGTAAGGGCGGAGGGGCGGCAGAATCGGAATAATAGTAAATCCGCTCTAGGGGGGGTATATAAACCTCTCCTTTTTCTCTCTTTTTCTCTCTTTCCTTCTTCCTTTTTTATTATCTTAAAAGGTAAAAGCCTCTTAACTTAAAAGGTTAGCCTGCTATTAGGTCGACTAATATAATCGTATAGGGCAGTATACTAATACGTAACCCTATAAGTAACTAAGCAATAGTAATATAATAATAATAATAGTAACTTAGCAAAAAATAGCAGCCCTACCCCTTGCTATAATCCCTATATAACTAACGCTAGTAGTAGTTAAGCCTAATAAATTATAGGCAGTGCCTTATAGAGTATATATTAATAGGCTTATTAAAAAAGGCTAGGTTTACTAGGATTAAACTAGTAAGTACGCCTAGGGGCTGTATAGTAGGAGCGAAAATTAACTAGTAGTAAGTACTCGCTTAGCTAGTTATTATTATTACGTAACTTTATAGCAAAAATACTAAATAGTAAGTTAAGAGCAGGAGGCTTATAAAGGAGGAAAAAGGCTAATAGGAATAGGTAATAAACTTTGCTATTATAAAGAAAAGGTAGGCAGCTATTAAATTTATTATTAAAAGAGGAACTACTAATATAGTAAAGGTAAGTACGCCTTAGGGTCCCGAGCTAAGAGAGTAGGAGTTTAGTCTAATAGTAATAGTAGCGTTAACTTAGTTAGGAGCTATAGGAGGCATAGAACTAGTACTAGAGTAGGGAGTCTAGGGGCTTTATAGCGCAAGCTGCAGTTCCCCTAGTCGCACTCCTCCTAGTCCTAGTTATGCCTGCCCTAGCCCTAGCTACGCCTATAGTAGTCCTGCTCGCACTAATAGTAATAAAGAACTTACTAATAATAATAATAATAATTATAAGTTTAGTCTAGGTACTAGAAAGCCTTATAAAGGCTATAGGCTAGGAGATTCTTAATAAGCTAAAAAAAGTACGCTAATACTAGGAGGGAATTTTTTGCCTCTAGGAAAAATAGTTAGTATACTAGGGTAGTATTAATACGTATTATATATATAATAGTTAGCGCCTTAGTAGGATCTTTAGCAATCTCTTTAGTATTAACTTAAATAAGCAGATATATATCCCTAGGGCCTAGGGGGCAGAGGACCTCCCCTTAAATACAGATAAACTAATCTAGCCTTATATTATAAACCCTAATATTAGGGGCAAGCTAATAGTATATATACTTAAAGCAGCCCTAATACTACTAAAAGTAAAAAAAGGGATAGGGGCTAATTAAATAAGGGCTACTCCTTGCGCCTATAATAGTAATAGTAATAGCAATATTATAGAGGTGCTAGCTAAGAGATAGAGGCTAGAAGTAGTAGTAGAGGAGGAAAGGGTAGTAGTAGAGGAGGGGGCAGTAGTAATAGGAGGAGAGGGGGAGGAGAGTCTAGGCAGGAGGAACCTAGCCGCAACCCTAGTAGTAGCAGGGACTCCGAGATAAGGGCTTAAACGCCCCCCTAAGCAGGGTTATAGTTATAGGCATAGGGGTTAGGGCGGTTATAGTAAGGGAGTATTAGGAGGCAAGTAAGGATATTAGTACTATTAGTAAGGTTAGTAAATAAAAAAGCAGTCTGCCCCTAGAGAGTAGTAACTCCTTTTATTCTATATAATATAAGGGCGAGGTCGAACTATTATAAGCAATATAGTTATATAAACTATAGAGCTAGCTTGCTAGTAGAGACCTTATAGCTAAGTAGACGAATAAAGTCGACCTAGTTCTTTAGGGGGCCTAGGTTAAAGAGCAGGAGTCTCTAGGCGCTTATATAAGGGTAGCAGAGAAAAAAGTACTTAGTAGTCTTATCCTCGCTAGTACTATAGGGGTAATATAGGGATAGTATATTAGGGATACAGTATATATAGAGAAAATAGTTAAGCCTAATCCTACTAGACTAAAGCTATATTAAGACGCTGCTAAGGAATTTAGAAAGGGCAGCGTATAAATTAAGGGCAAGGCGTAGTTTAAATTAAGGGCGTTTATTAGTTGCCTATCCGTAAGACTAACTATAGTGCTAGAGGCAGCCCTCCTAGGAATCCTATTAGAGGAGCTATTTAGCCTGAAAGCGCTCTCGTAAGTCCTAATATAACTATAAGCTAGGGTTAGATAACCCCGCCTAATATATTATAGAGTCCTTTAGTAACTAAAATACAATATAGGGGGCAGGGAGTCGATTATAGCAGGGCTAGAAATACTAGGAGATCTAGGTATATACGGCTCGAATACTAGCTATAATACTATTAGCTTCGAGGAGCTAAAAAGTATAAGCAGAGCAGTAGGAGAAGTAGAGATTAAGTAAAGGGATAAAAGCTTCGGACTCTATATAGTATAGGGGGGTAGCCTTATAGGCTCTAGTAATAACCCTAAAGTATTTAGATTAGACCTTAGATAATTCCTTATAAATAGGACTATAGGGGGGGCTAGATAGGACTATAATAGGAGCGAAGTAGGCAGTACTATAAGCAATCGCTAAGCAGATAACCTTTATATAGATCTTATAAGTATAGATAAGAGAGAAGCCCTATATAGAAGTAGCAAGGTTAGTTAGTATAAGCTGCTATTTCTAGAGCTTCTATATAAGTTAGCGCAAGTAAGCCTTCTACTTAAGCTTCTAATAAATCTAGATACTAAGCATATAGGCCTCCTATATAGGGACTACTATAAAGCCGTTAAGGGTAAGGGAGCTTATATTAGCTATACGGACGCGTATAAAGTAAAAGAGTTCGCTCTTAAGAGGTTAAAATAATATCTTATACTTATAGGCCTAATCCTAGTAGACCTCCTATGCTCGGACTAACTAGTCCTAAACTTGCTATAGCGTATAGCTAGTACTAATAATATTCGTATTATCTGCAAACTTAATAGGAATAATTCTAATTTATTATTCGAGTTAGTAGTAAAGGGAGGAGATATATAAGATAAATAGGATTAGGGATATTAGGAACCCTTAGGGGACTCCCTTCTTAATATTAAAGGGTTCGGATAGGCAGCTATTAACTTTAAGCTAGGAACTATAACTAGTAAAGTAGCTATAGATAAGCGTAGTAAGCTAGGAGGGGAAGCTAAGGAGATTAAAAGTAGTAACGAGTTTGCTATATAAAACGTAGTTAAAAGCACTAGTTATATTAAGCATAAGGAGCAATATAGAGCCTTATTAGGCCTAAGCTACGCGTACTATTTTAGTAAGCATAAATAGTATACTATTAGTAGAATAGTAAGGTCTATTACCTATCTGCCTAAAGGGGAGAACTATAGCAGCCTTAGTAGTATAGGATAGTTTTTATACTAAAACGGTTTCTAGGACTTTCCTAACTATATTTAGTAGCAAGATTAGTTAGTAACCCCTAGGGGTCTATAGGACTTCTAGACTCTTGCCTGCCTTCTAAAGCACTATAACGTTCGACTCCTTATATTAAGCGGGGAAGTAGCCGTACGCAATATAACTACGGAAGACTAAGGTAAGAAAGGAGACTAGTAGTAAGCCGCACCCTTTAAGGAAGCTAACTAGGATCCTATTAGGACTAGCCGATTTCTAGGAGGCAATACTAAAAAAGGCGGAGTATACCTTGGATTTGCTAACCTTAGGGGCAATGCTAATAGCTAGGAAGGGGTCCTTAAGGGAGAGAGGGGAAGTATTTGCTAGATTCGGGGGAAAGAACTTCTTAGTAAGTAACTTAGTCTTACCCTTATAAGATAACTATAGGCTGCTAGAAGCATTACGCTATAAGGCAAGCGTATAAGTTAGTTTTAGGGGGGTTTAGCTTTATAAGCATGCCTACTTAGTTATAGACTAAAGGGTCTAGGGGTTACTAGATGCGTTATTAAGGAAGTCCTGCTAGTTATTGCGTTTTGCCTTATAGATAGCGGCCTTTTAAGCAATAAATTTATCTCCTAAGGTTTGCTATTAGGATAGGCCGGGGTTTGCTTGCTATGCCTGCCTAGCTCGCTTCGTATTATATACTGCCTTGCTAACCTCCTGCATTTACTAAGGGCACGACTTAGGGCTAAGTCGCTAGAGGAGAGATAGGACTATAATTGCTGCTATAATATCGAGTTCCTAATATAGCTAGTCTAGAGTAGCGTTAATCTAATCTAGTAAACCTACTAGCGCCCAGGATAGTAGGAGCCTATTATATGCTTTAGCAATAAGGATATCCTTATTAAATAATTTCTAACGCCTAGTAGGGGCTATATTAGGGGGGGGATTAAGGTCGAAGGATATAGATTGCAGGATATAATTAGAACCCTCTAGGTTAAGGTTAAGGCTAAGGAATATTAGGAAGCAGCTAGGAAATGCCTAGATAAGGTTAATAGTGCTTAATTAGCAGCCGTGTATTTCCTAGGTAACTTCGTATAGTAGAGTAATAAGTTCGAGGCGTAGTTATCCCGCTACCTAGAGGAACTCGAGGACTTATAGTAATAATTATTCGTAGAGATCCTAAGAAGGATAATAGGCGTTAAGGTTACTAAGGAGGACGCAAGGGGTATCCGGGTCGAGCTAGTCCTATAGGCGGAGGAGGGGGCCTATTGCAATGCTAATAGGAGGGGAGTAAACTAATAGGATTCGGGGGCTATAGGCAAAGGAAGCTCCTATAACGTCCTAGCTAAGAATAGGTATCCAGGTATGCAGATTATAGCGTTTATATACGTAGAGGAGGGCCCTACCCTCGCCCTAGATAAGACGGTAGGGGGCAAGGCCCGGGAGCGGCGGTTAGCTATTAGTATTAAGCTAAGCCTCCTAGATAGCTACTACGTTATAGCTATATTTAGAAAAGAGAGCAAGGTAAATAAGATAGTTCGACTTCTATATATTCTACGTAAGGGCCTTAATTTTTATTAAGTTGCGTAGAAGGGATAGTAAATAGCGATTAAGACGTTAGAGTTAGCTAGGTGCAGGAAGATAAGCTATAGGGTACTAAGAATAAATTCCTATATTAGCCTAGGGATTAAGTATATAGTAATAGGTATAAGCTACCTATTAATATTAGCAATAAAACGCATAATATCCTAAATTAATAACGTCTCCTTAAAATAACTATCCTAATCTTAACTAATTAATACAGCCGTCTAGACTATATATAGCTAGGAAAGACGTACTCTTTTAAGCTAGTAATATTAAACTAGCGATTTGCTTATAGCAGTATATTAATTATAGCTATAGTCTGCCTATATATTAATAAAAGTAGTAGAGTTTATAAGCATAGGAAAAAAAAAGGGTATAGTATTTATATCCCTTTTAATTTCCTTAAATTATATTACTAAACTACTATTAATATCCTTAATATAACTACTTAGCCCTAGCAAGACACTTATTATAAGGGCAGTATATTTCCCGCTTAGTCTAAAAAAGCAGTAGAAGTATTTATTATATTTATAAAACGTATATATAATATAGATAGGCAATACGCTAAATAAAGGTTATAGGACTTTAAAAAGTGCTTAGAGATACTATAATAAAGGCATATACTATTAATATAATGCTATTTAATTATATTTAAGCTAACCTATATTGCTTAATAGCGAGTATTAGACTATTATAGGCAATAGGTAGTAGATTAAAAAAAAGTGCCCGTGCTATAAATATCTATTATTAGGGTATTAGGATATAGGCGCGTTTAGCTAGCTAAAAGACCCCTTTTAGCATTAGAATAAGCCTTAAAGCAGAAGGCTTTAATATTAATAGCAATAGTATAGGTAGGGCATTAATATATATTAGTATAATATAAGAGAGGACTCTGCTTAAGTTAGCTCGGGTCCTTAATCTATTAATATCTGCTTATATCTATCTCTCTTTCTTCCTCTATTAGAGAGGAAGATAAAATATATATATAATCCTAAAGGTATCTAGGTTAAACTAGAGGTAATATATAATTATCCTAAACTCCGTATAATCTAAATATATAGCCGCCTCCTTTCTCCTTTAAACTATTATTACTATACTCTTAGTATAAACTTATTACGATATTATATACTCTTTATACTAAGTTTAGGGGTAATTTACTTCTCTTTTTATACTACCCCTATTATGCTCTTATCTCTTATCTAAAAGGGCATAATACTTATATAAAAAGGGGTAATATGTATTATAATAGGGATAATATTAAATATCTAGCAGAAAGGGGTTTGCGTATATTATAACTATAATAATCGCCGAGTTAGTTATAAAAAAGGGGCTTATATAGAAATAGGTTATTCCGTATTCTATAGTTGCGTTCTTAATTCTAACGAATATATACTAGCAGTTCTTTCTTTATCGAATTAAATTTTGTTTAGATTTAATCTAATATTATACTAGTTTATCTCCTTCCTTATTACGAATCCCTCTAGCAAGATAGTAGCCTTATTTATATTAATAAAACGTTCTAACGTTTTATTTAGGGTTGCTTTTATTATAGCATTAGCGGGATTATCCTTTCCTATAATCTATTAGATCTTATTAATTTCTCGCCCTTTATATAACTCTTAGATAGATATAATATTAATTATAAGTCGTTTTTCTTTTATTATTCTAAGCTTAATAAGGCACTTATAGAGCGAGAACGAATCCGTATATAATATAATAGGAACTCGGGCTAATCCTAGCTTAGCTATAATATAATTTAGTATTATTACTAGGGAGATTCTAATATCGAATCCTAATAATATACTATATATTTCTAAGGCAAGGATACTCTAGGTAATCCTTTTATATTTCGTAGAACTCTAGTAGATAATATTTCCTTTTATTACGAACTTATTTGCTATCCTATCTTTATTGCCTAGGATAATAATATATCTAATTTATAAGGATAAGTCGTTATTATTTATAAGTAATCTATCCGTAAAAATAAATAATTTAAGTGCTAAAAGATTAAAAGGGATATATTTTAGTCCGCGCTACTAATTATCCTTTTACTATTATAGCTGCTTATTTATCCTCTAGCAGTCTTTTATAGTAGGTTAGTATTGCTAGGCAGCAATAAATAGATTAAACGCAGCCTTTAGTTAGTAAATAGATATAATATAGCCTCCTTACGTATATTATTCGAGGTAGTATTAAGTAAAATTAGGTTAGGAATAATTAATAACCTTAATCTTAGCAGCCTAGCCCTTTTATTAAATCGCTAGCGAATTCGACTTAAGATATAACTATAAACTATTAAAATCTATTACGCTGCCTAGGGTTAAGTTTACTTAGGGTTTTAAGCGAATTTAGGCAGAATTTAGTTTAGCCTTTTCTTGCTTATAGAAAAAATTAGTACTAAGAATAATTATATTATTAGTTTATATCCTAATAAGACTAAGATAAGAGCGGCTAGAATATAAAAAAAGAAGGCAGTTATCGAATATAAAGGGTTATATATAAAGCTATTAAATATAGTACTCGAAATAAGTCTAAAACTAGTAAACTCCGGACTCTATAATACTATATAATAGTTTAATAACTCGAATAATCGTTTAAAAAGGGTACTTATCCTAGAGTTCTTTTAGAAGGCTTATAAAGATTATTCGTTCGAGTATAGATTAGGATTATAAATATGCTTAGGTAATATTATAAAGGTATAACTTTATCCCTTAATTAATATACATTAGAGCTAGAGCTAAAAATAATTATTAGCTAACCTTTTAGATTATAGGAGACTAGGTTAGGATCTCCTTTTTTCCGTTATTATTATATTCTATAATAATTAGTTATAATTTTTTATATAGGTAATTAGTTATTTTATCCTTAACTTCTTAAATAAGTCTAGCATAAAAAATCCGAACTCCTTTATACTAGGCGGGATTAAACTATTCGAAAGAGAAAACACTGCGGCCTATAAGGTCTATAATTTCCTTTTAGTCTAATGCTTTAAATAGGGGTCTAGGGGTTATAATCTTACCTTTTGCACGAAAATAAAAAAAGAGCGCAAAGTTATCCTATTCTTTCTTAGATATAAATTAGGTTAAGGTCTTTAGTAATTATAGTAGTTATATTTCTAAACGCTATAAGAACTAGGTCTATTTTTAGGCAGGTTTTAGGTTATTTTTATCCTATTCCTAGGCAGCCTTTAGTTAGGTATTATTTAAAAAGTAAGGCTATATATATATTAACTAAAATACTTAGAGACTAGTCGAGGACTAGATTATAATATTATAACTATTAATAGCCTTAAGGGTAAAAAGACTAGTCTAGCTATCCTTTTCTCTCTAAACCTTAACCTAGCTTTATAATAGGAGTTAAAAAAGCGTTATTATATTAGGGCTATTCCTAGTAAATAGCGCCTCTTTTAGTTATTTAGATACTATAAGTTCTTATAGAGTCGTTATTGCTTTCTAAATAGCTTTAGCCCGTTCTTAAATAGTTTTTAATAGGGGAGAATCCTAAGTAATCTATAGATATATACTAAAAATAAGGAGAGTTAGAACTAGTCTATCTAGGCTAGTAGTATTATTAATAGCTTTAACTGCTATCTAGAGAATAGTATCTCGTCCTATTATTGCTCTAATTTTAGTGCTAAGGATTTTATATGCCTAGCAAAAAGGGGTATAGTATTTTTTAACCTTCCCTATAAACTAATACGCTTCTACTAGTACTTGCTAGCAGGTAATTCCTATTTAGCTAGATTTAGTCTAGAATTCCTTAAATAAAAAATTCGTGCCTATATTATATTAGAGCGAATCTAGGGGTCCTAAGTACGTATCGATCTATATTATTCTTAAGGCTTCCTAGGTATCCTTAGTAGATATTAAATATAGGAATCGGGCAGCTTAAAAAGATATTATAGCGTTAATAACGTAAAGAACTAGTTTACTACTTAGGTATATAACGTCTATAATAATTTCGAAATTAAACTCTTTATTATTATAAAGCGTAAATTTAAATTAGCTAGGTGCCTTGCTATATGTTACGCGCTATACACATACTAACTCTCAGGCCACGTATCTACAAGACTAGTTATAAGGGCACTAACTATTTAATTATAGCCCTAACAGACCCTGGATTACGTATAGCAGTGTATATAGTCTTTCTTCGTACGCATAGCTTTATGCCCCTTTTTCTCTTTTCTTTTTATCTTAGAATCTTTATTTATAGTGCCTATAATATATTTACTTATTATTCTAAGGCCGTAATACTATTCTAAGATTATATATTGCTAATAAGCAGTTTATAAATACGTATTAGCCTTACGTCTCGTACGAAGATGCAAAATACCCGTATAAAACGACCTAAAACTAGACTACGACCTTCTATTGCTAAGACAGGCAGCCGAAGACCCTAGAAGACTCCTAGACCCTATAAACTATTTAATTAGGTTCCGAAGAACAAGACCTAAGACTAAGACCCGCTTCCTAATATATATCTAGGAGCTAAGACTAGACTTTTCCTCGACGCTCTATAAGATTAGCCTCGAGAGAATTAGACTACGACCCCTAAGACTAAGACTACGATATTAAGAGCGAAGACTATTTAATTATAGCTTCTTCCTTAATAACCCTAACTAACTAGGACCTATAGTCCTAGTTAGCGGCTTTTTAGCAGCAGATTGCTAACTTATAGAGCTAATAGACCCCTAAGCCTACCTGCTATAAAGAAGCCTTAATAGCCTTTGCGGATCGGACGACTGTATTCGTCCCCTCTAGAAAGGCTATATAGCCTATTTTTGCTACTATTAGGCAACTAAACCCGGCTTACTCTAACTTAGCTAAGACTCGCTATAAGGATATTAGAATATTCTCTAAAAAGAAAGGCGAGTTTAGCGCCTTTCTAACTAACCTAAAAGATAAGATAAGGACTAATAAGGCTACTTTTTAGGATAAGGAAGATAGGATAGGCCTCTTATTTTGCTCCCTAGATAGCAAGGCTTATAAGACCCTCGAGACCTAGTACGACTCGATAGAATAACCCTTTTCTAGGCTAGCCGAAATAATCTAGTGCCTCGAGTCCGCCTATAGCAATCCTAATAAGTTCGCAAAGGCTGCTAAGCGCCTCTACTATTTAAATTTCTCGATCTCTAGCAAATAGGAGATCTAGGAATTTATTGCAAAGTTTAATAACCTAGCCGCTAAGACCTATATACTATTTAATTAAATAAAATATATGCTTTAGGACTACTTTTTAACTAACCTAGACTCTAGCCTATTAACTAAAACTAAGGATAATAACCTCTCCTATAAAGACTTTTGCAGCTACGTTAAGGACTCGGTCTACTGCTAAAAGAGAGATACTGCCCGACGAGAGACCTAGCGATTAAGTAGTTAATCTCCCTGCCGCGAAAATAAGTTAGCGGGAGAGAATAAAAAAACCCTAATAATAACGTCTAAGGAAAAAGGCAGAGCTCTTTCCGAGGATAAAAAGAAGGTCTACTAGGATAATAGCATATGCTTTATCTATAGAAAGAAGGGCTATATAGCTAAAGACTGCTCTAACTATATCCGGATCTCTAGTATAAGGAGAACGCTAATACTACTACTAACTGCCTCTAAAAACTCGGATTTAGGAAAAAAGTAGGACTATTATAAGGCTCCTTAATAGTCCTAAAGGTCTTACGTATAGGGAAAAAGGTTAGAGAGTTATTTACTATTAATAGTTAAGTTTAAATTAATAGAATCGCTTTTTAAGCCTTATCTCTCTATAATACTAGAGCAGATGCCTATTTCCTTATTAGTTGCTAATTCGCTAAGCAGGCTATTAAACGCCTTAGTGCTAAGCTAGTCCCTATTCGCCCTATCCCCTTAGTTAATTTCTAAGGCCGCCTAGCTAGTCTAGTATATAAGCAGTTAATCGTAACTCTTATAATCGATAGCTAGTCCTTTCCCTAGGAGACCTTTTAAGTTACTAATTATGCCTAGGATCTCTTTATTAGCCTATACTAGCTAGCCGAAAAGAAACTGCTACTCGACTATGCCGCTCGGAAGCTTATCTAGCCTAATAACCTCCCTGCCCTTGCTAAGTACTCCCTCTCGATCCTTCTGCCTAAGACGCCTTTACTTAATAGATAGATCGACCCGACTATTTAGGCTAACGCAGAATATTAGAACTAATTAATTAAGGCGGACGAAAAGAAATATAAGATCCTTTAACGCTTATAGAGGAATAACAACTTTGTATAGCTTGCGAAGAAAAAGAAGCTAGCCCTAACCCTAACCTAGACTAAGACCCCTAACCCGACTAACCCCTAGGAAGACGACTAAGATTGCTAAAACTAATAAATCCAAGCAGTCTAAAAGGACCCCTAATAGGCATAATAGAAGGAACTAACTCCTTTAATACTAACTTAGCCTATACCCCTAGAGGATAACCCTAACTTACCTAAGATATTAATTATAAAGCTTAGCCCCGCAAGCTATATGTACTAAGGCTAGAAGATCCCGTTCCTAGTAGGAGAAGACCCTAATTACGTTGCCTTAATCCGCAGCCTAATCCTATAGCCCCTCGCGCATATAGAAGGCTTTTTTAGTAAAAAGGAAGCATATACCCTTACAAGCCCCTATCCTAGTTATAATATTATACTTAAACTTAAGAAGCCCCTTTCTCTAGCTAGTCCCCCGTCTTATTATACTCTAATTAAATACTTACTATTAGAGAAAGAAACTATAGACTACTTGCTTAAGATAGGGTTTATTAAACCTAATACTAGCCTATATGCCGCCTCTATCCTATTTACGCTAAAGCCGTACTCTATAGCCTAGCGCTTCTATATCGACTACTATTAGATAAATAACTACTTAAAGAGTCGTATTTCGCCTGCCCCCTTGCTTAATAGTACTGCCTTTAACTGCTAATCTATAAAACGCTTCTCAAAGATTAACGTTATCTAGGCATTCTACTATCTCTATCTTAACCTAGCCTCTAAATACCTAATAGCGTTCCGTACTAGGTTTAGTATATTCCGTTAGTTAGTCCTCCCGTTCGGATTAAAGGTTAGTCCTGCTTAGTTTTAGAACTTTATTAATACTAAGCTCTACGACCTCCTCGATCGATATACTAGTATATACGCAAATAATATCCTAATCTATACGGATAATAATAATAAGGAAGACTATTAAATTAAATACTATAAAGTAATCTAGCGCCTTTATTAGGCTAATCTATAGGGTAATATTAAAAAGTCCTAGTTTAACATTACTAAGGTTAACTACTTTAGCGTAATACTATACGCTAGTATAGGACTTAGTATTAACCCCTATAAGGTGCAGGCTATTATAGATTAGAAGTTCGAAGACTTTAGAGACTATAAAGCTATACGCTCTTTTATAAGTCTTTGCAACTTTATCTGGATCTTCTACTACTATGCTAGTATAGTAGCTAAACCCTTAAACCGACTACTTAAAAAGGATATGCCTTTTAAACTAGGACTAGAATAGCGTAAAGCATTTAATTAAATAAAGAAGCTTGCGACTAAAGCTCCTATTTTTGCCTTCTTCTGCCTTAAACTACTAACCCGACTTAAGACTAACGCCTCTTATAACATAACTACTAGTATTCTATAGTAATAGCAGACTAACTCGACCTAGAAGCCTATAGGCTTCTTTTCTAAGACTATATCCCCTATAGAACGCGCCTACCCGATCTAAGACTATAAGCTCCTTGCTATTATATAGAGTCTCGAGCACTTTTACCTAGAACTCCTCGGTTAGAAGTTCGATATTATTATAGACTATAAGGCCTTAATATATTTCTTAATAAAAAGGCTGCTCTTAATCTAATAAGTCTATTAATCCGACTTCCTAGCTTAATTCGATATTTATTTCCTCTATTGCCCTAGCTAACTAAATATAGCCGCTAATACTCTCTTATATAAGATAGTCGAACTCCCTATAGTTAAGGCTAGAGAGAAAAAAGAATAGATAAACTAATTAATTAAGCTAAAGTCTCTTAGTTTTAATCTCCCGGAAGTTACTCCTATAATTGCCCTAATTCGTATACCTAATACTATAACCCCTTAGGGTACTAACCTCGCTATGCTTATCTAAGAAGAAAACGCGATTTAAAAACTCGGCTATTATAGTAAGTACTTAATCGTCCTAGAATAGACTACTAATAGACGACTATTCCTCCGCACGGCCCTAATTCGTAAAGCCTATAAACCTCTAATCTTTGCTTATAAAGGCTAGAATAAGATAATTAAAGTACTATAATAGGACTACTACTAGCCTAAGATAAAGCAGGACATCTAGAAGTATATCCGCAACTACTATAACTATTATAGAAATAAAACCCCGTATAATAAGACCCCTAGACTCCTATACCCTCTGCTAGTACTAACTGCTATTTAGGAATACATTGCTTATAACGGAAAGACTATGCTTATAAATCGCTACGGATATAACTACGTTTAGACCTTTATCTATAAGCTTAGCCGGATTATTGCTATATTACCTAGAAAGAAGAATAATACTTTAGAGACCCTTGCTAGCTATTACTTCTAGCACTTATACTGCTTTTTCGGCCTGCTAACTGCTTAAATTATAGATAATACTAGCCCTTTTATCTTATTATTCCTAAAAAAGATTAACTACTTTACTAGTATAAAGTATTATTATAGTAGCGCCCTTTACTTATAGATATAGGGCAGCGTTAAGGTTATAAATTAGTATCTAGATTAGAGGCTATGCTTTTATATTAATAAGTATTAAAATAATTAGAGCAATTATCTACTAGCGCTAGACTTCGCGTATAACTCGTCTTAGTACGCCTCGATTAGCATAGCCCCCTTAATAGTAGTACTCGGAATAGAAGTTAGGAACCCTCTCTCTTTACCTCGATTAAGTAGTTCCTCGACCCTAGATAACTCTATAGACCCTGCCTATATTGCTTCCCGCCTTGTTACCCGCGTATAAAAGGTATAATATTAAGCTCGCGATGCTATAGCTCGAGCCTAGGAATAGTAGAAGCAATAAGCTAATAAGAAGAGACGCCTTATAGACTTTACTATTAGCGATAAGGTCTTCCTATAATAGAAGGGATTTAGTATAATCGCCCTAACGACTCGTCTTAACGCTTAGTAGTCTAGTTTATTTATAATTATAGCTAAGAAAGGTTTTAGCTATATTCTCGACCTACTAGATAGCTATAAGATAACTAATTTATTTTACGCTAACTGACTCTATAAAGCCCTAGATAACCTAATACTTAATTAAATAGTCCTTGCTTCTAAACCTAAAGAAATCTATAGTACGCCCGAGTAAAAAGTCGATTACGTCCTCTATTCTCGTATTATAAGAAGGAATAAGCGTCTAGAGTATTAAGTATAGTAGTAAGGCTATAATCCCGATAATATATAGTATCCTGCTAGGAATTTTAAGAACGCGCCTATTGCGTTAAAAGAATACTATAACTATTACGTTAATATACCCGGACCCCCTATTAACTTAACTAAGTAGATCGAGGCTGCTATAGCAAATAAACTATATAATAATAATAATAATAATAACCGTACTGCTATAGTTAGCGATAGATTACGAGTCCGCAGATATCTGCCTTAATAGGCATATTGAGGCCTTAGTTAGGGGGTAGTATTACGCGCTATATATATACTAACTCTTAGGCTACGTATCTATAAGACTAGTTATAAGGGCACTAACTATTTAATTATAGCCCTAATAGACCCTGGATTACGTGTAGCAGTGTATATAGTCTTTCTTCGTACGTATAGCTTTATGCCCCTTTTTCTCTTTTCTCTTTATCTTAGAATCTTTACTTATAGTGCCTATAATATATTTACTTATTATTCTAAGGCTATAATACTATATAACTAATAATATCTATAGAACTTCGAAATGCTTTCCAGAGTAATTATTAGTATTTTATATCTAGCTCTAGATAGAAGTTAGTATAATTATTATACTATAGGATATCTAAATTAGCAGTAGATTATCCTAATTTCGGATTTAGTTAGGAATAAAATCGCAGCGTTTTCTAGTTAAAGGAAGAACTAAGGGTGCCCCTATTTATAAATAACTAGTAGTACTTTATCCTAGCTAATAAGCTCGTTTATTATATTCCGGAAGAAAATCTTTAAACGATTTATATCTGCTAAAAAAAGAAGAAAAAGGGTAGGCGAAGTAAGAACGTAAAAGGTAATATTTCTAAATAGAGTTTTAATAGTTAAATTACTAAGTATAAGTATACTTTATCCTTTGCTAAATTTAATAGAATTAGTGCTAGCAAATGCTTTATTAACTATAAAATATAGTATTATTTTCTATAGGGCTTTAACCTAATTTTATCTAGCAGTCGAAATTTATATAGCACTAGTATTAATTATAATTCCCTAAAAAGACTATTAGAAATATTAATCCTTAAGAAGGAATTGCAAAGCTAGTATAAGTTCTATTACGTCTAATTTCGGGTCGTATCTAGTAAAAAAGTACATAAATACTAATATAGAAAGGAACTAAGAGGCTTCTTATTACCTTAAAATATCCTTAGGGTTATAATTAATTATATGCTATTCTTTATTATATAACTTAAGTCCTTTAAATATAGTAATATAGGCCGTAAAGTCCTAAGGGCTATTATTTAAAAATTCGCAGTATACTATATATAAGGTCTATGCTTGCTTTTATTCTTTAGGCAGGTATTTAGTTAACTAGCAACTAACCTTGCTATATATAAAATACTTTCGAGTCTAATTCTTATTTAGTCTAAAATCGGATTAGATTTAGGTTATTTTCGAACTATTTTCGGATTAATTTTATATTTTATTTTAATATCTATAGTCTAGATAATAAATTACACTATATTATAATATCTATTTAGCTTTAGTCTTTGCAATTAATATTTCTAGTATAGATTATAAATCTGCTTATAAGTTCTTAGTATCCTTAGCTAGTTAGAATAATATAAACTTAAGTTCTAGTACTCCTTAGTATATATTAATAATTATTATACGCAAAGGGGTATTTTTTTATACCCCTTACTAAGGGCTTATTAATATAACTCTAGTTTATTAAATAGTTTCTAGAGAATATTATATAAAAGCAGTTCTAAATTTGCCCTAAAAATAGATTAAAAAAAGGTTAATATCTAGTTAGTAAAGTAATATATATAATTAATATCTAACTTAAAGTATTTCTTAAATTAGTTATATTGCGTCTTAAAAGTATTATACTACTTAATATAATCTATAAAGTACTATTATA